>CM034152.1:525646285-526029614 GCA_019776745.2 Taxus chinensis
TTGTCCTCTCCTCTCTACAACCTTCTTCCGACCACTTTATCTTGCTCCCCCCCTTTATATTACCATATATATTATGTTGATGGAATGTTGTATTAAAGTGACGTATAACACAAATACCAAATTATTATTTAGGAGTTTCGATTTAAGCCATGGAAAAGGTTGTGGTGCAATGAATGTATTTTATTCTGAATTTTTTTATATCTGACATTACATTGTTGTTATTCATCTTATATAACAAAATCGGACGTTGTCCAATCAAAAATATTTTAGTCATTCTCAGTTGCATTACGGGGCCTAAAGCTTATTGGATCTTCCCCAATTTTTATTTTGACCACCATTTAATAGGAAAATTGCACTCATGTGAAATAACATGAGACATTTCGCTGATAAAGTTGGAACACATATAAAGGATCTTATTTAGGTCTTCCTATTTCAGCTCGACTGCCACAAAAAATTCTACATGTCCCTCACATGACTAAAATTTCCAAGGGCTATATTATTTGACCCTACAAAAAAAATTGCAATTGGATTACGACCCTGTAAACCTATTCAATTTTGTCCATTTCTAATTTTGACCACTTTAGCCTAAAATTATAATCACATAAATAAACGATACTCAATCTAAAACATTTGTAAAAACATTTACGATTTTCCTCAATTCTTTAGTTCGCACCCCTTTGAACGTATATTGCACTCAAATAAAATAATGCAATCAAGATAGAGAAAATTCAATAAAATACAATGCACTTCTCCTCCCCCATACCCCACGTTATTTTGCCTCTATCCTCTCCATCTTATTCATTTAAGTTTTAATTCTTCACTCTATCCCCTTCGGCGTTCCCATCGTACATTTCACATACGATTGCTAGTTTCTATAAAAAAACCACTAAATAAAATAAGTATAGAAATTACATTAAATCGTGATTATAGCACGCCCAACAATAAAACATTAAGCAGAAATCGTTATAAAAAGGTCGCAATATTGAATTAAAAATTCAAGTAATTGGCAAAAGTTATGCATAATGACAGGCACTGCTGGTTTATATGTAGCAGTAATGCTGCTTTCTTTTCACTATACACAATGTAAGTACAGTTTCAAAATAAAGATGAATGGCCTTGTACGACTTAATAATAATCCACCTTATGTTTACAGTGGAACTGGAAGATACCATCGCCATCTCTAATATATGAGCTTCCGCTCATTCAATACAAAAATAATAATACACCGATCTCTCGACCAAGTGATTGTTTGTTTCTTGGGTTTTCACAGGGAAAAATTCAGATGGCACCTCCCCGCCAAAATTCATGTACTGCATTGTTGCGCTGCACCTTAGCAGATGTACTCTGAAAATATTTTAACTATCTATATACAAATATATCCTTAACAAAAGGAATTCGTTAGCACTTTTTAAAGTTAAGCTCCCCCATTTAACCAGACTCGACCATTTTTCTGAGCCGACGCCATTAGAGCACCCAGAAGCATAAGAATTAAAAATATAAATCTTCTATAACCTCGGCTAAATTTGACACATGAAAAAATTTGAAGGCACAAACCCCTTTACTTGAGAAGCTCATTAATCCTCTCCATCTTTTCTTCCCAATCTGACTTTCTTTCTTCTCCCACTTGCACCATTTTGTTAACTACCTGCAATTACTCTCAAAACAGTATCTTTTCCTTTCCAAGAATCAAATTCAGGCTTTGATACCAATATGATGTAGTGCAAATTCAATTTCTCTCAATCCCCAATTTTAGAAATGTTACAACACTCAACAATGCCTACTAAGCGCTTCAAAACTAGCCTTTTACTTACAATGCATATTATTCAAAATCAGGTAATTCCTTAAATCACCAAAACAATCATCTCACCATGTTCTTGAACATTTACCCATGTTATTCCAACCTTTTAAATGGATCAAAAGGGAAAATGATATTCCTCTTTGAAATACTGTCTTCTAAGCTTCTTTACCTACTAGCCACTGGTACATTAAAATTTGGAAAGATTTATTGATGCCTTGCAAAATATAAAACCATTTTCCAGTACCCTTTTGGGCTTTTAAGATGTTTATCAATTTTCAAAATCCAATTCCCCAAGCTTCTCCCTCAACTTCCAATCGTCTACTCTAGTCTTACTATACACTTACCAGCCCTGTCTAAGCATGTTTTCTTGGACATATATTTTTTTGCAAGGTTTCAATTGAAAAACAAATCACTGATTCAGATACCCATTTGGCTTAATTTCTTTAGCAGTAGGTTTTACTATGTCTTCTTTTGCAAGATTCCTTCAAAACCAACTTTCTAGTTTCAAGATTAGGTCTTCTAAGATTAACATCAGGCTTCTTGGCGGACTGTTACTAGTTCTTCAGGATTGTGCTCCTATTTTTTTAATTGATTCCCCTTGAATAGAATAAAGGACTTTGTGAACATGATTTATACCAAACTCATACACTTGATTCAACCACCGAGTCTTTTATCTCACTTGAATTGTCCTTCTCTAAGAAACAATGTACTGTACATTCTTCTAGGTACTAACTGTTAAGAAATAAGTCTTACAAATGAACACTTGACCCCTCAAGACTCTCAATCCTTGTTTTCTAGGTAAATTTTAACACTCCTAATGAGTTCCTTCTTCTATCTCCATGTCCTTAGGCTTTTCCTTGCAAAGTAACAATTTCTTGTTCTTGTTGGCTAAATAATCACCTACACGATGCCATTAAAAATTTAAAACTGTCACGCTTTCCTGTCATTGGGAATATTTATAAAGCCTCTAAACACATAATAATTTCAAATCGAGACTCCACCAATATTACTTGAAGATCACAGAGTTATTTTTTATTCTCTAACACTCACTATGCATTTGTTTCCATAAACCCTAGTAAGGGTTTCCAAGAAGCCCGAGAGAGATGGTATTTGTGATAAAATGACGAGTTTACAATTTCATGACTTTAGTTTGTAACTAGACATCTCTTATAGCCTTGTACAGATGTATATCTTACCAGTGTGGCCTCTTAATAGTCTCAACTTCAAAATTTAGCTTCAACTCCTCTGCCCATGCCTCTTAAGTATAGGATTTCTCAACCTTTGAGGTCTCTGAGTCAATAAATGGACCTTTAGATCTTCTGTTAAGGTTTTGCAAGGTTATCAAAGTTTCAACACACCACCAAATTACTCTCCCAGTCCTACTTCAATCTACATTCACCGTTTGTTCGAACTTGCCTCTTGATTCCTGTACACAAGCACTCAATCACATATTACAGAATGTCCTCAACTCATATACACATACACGCATAAATATCCTCAATTGTCAATAGAAATGCACAAAATAAGGTTCCTAATCATGAAGATACTTTCCCTAAGTTGCATGCAATTGTTCATTACTCAGCAAATTGTACAAAAAAACTGAAATATCATGACAAAACTGTATGCACACAGGGTTCTTGATTCAAAACTTCTTAGAGTTTCCTTCTTCCAAGTTGAATCATTCAAATGATGGATCCATTCAGTTACAAAAATGGTTAAATATGATTTCAAAAATGCTTCTCTAACCGAATCTTGGCTTCTAGATCCTTCAACATTACATGTTTAACATTTTCCATTAACTTCATGACCCACTTGGACTTTAGAACTTAAGAATACAGACCTAGATTAAATTTTATGACTTGGAATTGAACTCAACAGAACTTCCACCACTCTAATTTCATGTTTAGATGCTCCAAGGACTCATTAAACCAATAGTTACAACCTAAAATAGTCTTCAAAGTTCAAATTGGCAATTAGGAGGGAAAGTTCCTAATTTCAAAGTTATTAAAAAAATTTACACACACCATTTTAACAGACCTCTAATGACTTCTTAACACTTATCAACCTACTAGGAAAGAAAAAATTTCACAATACCATCCCTATGTCCAAATGGAGAGTTGATGCTTGTGCATCAAATGGTTTCTGATTTGTAATCTTCTGTACAATACCTGTAAGTACTGCAGCTTTCATTTGCTCTCTAGTTGAATGCTTCATATCAATAAACTATCATTAGGTTGCCTCCTATTTCTCTCACACACACTCATATGCCTAATGTCATAAAAAGTGTATTGGTTAAATCTAAAATGTCATAACGTACATGTTTTACGTCATGGGCACTACGAGCATCCAAATAAGGGGAAGAAGAACTAGTTTCTTACATATTATTTACTAGCAAAAGCATCCATTGGTGCTTGTGAGTGGCCGATAGGCATATAATA
This sequence comes from Taxus chinensis, assembly GCA_019776745.2. Lineage (NCBI taxonomy): Eukaryota > Viridiplantae > Streptophyta > Pinopsida > Cupressales > Taxaceae > Taxus > Taxus chinensis. The sequence goes on from CM034152.1 coordinate 525,650,522, forward strand.
GGTAAATTGTTTGCAATGTTTTTATTCTTATCTTCAAAGGATTGTGTTTTGTTAAATCATAGATGAACAAAGTTTAAACTATTTGTTTAACCATACTATATGAATTGAATTATGATTGATAAAGTTGGTGTGTTGTAGGTTATGGTCAATGAAATATACAAAACTGGAATTCACTGTGTAGTGGTGAATTGTAGTGAAGCAAGGATCTCTATGTCAATATTTTACTATCCTTCACCATATGCAGTAATCAAGGTTTTTTACGTCTAATCACTCTTGACAACCTTGCCTAATATACGAAATAAACTCACAAAGAATATTATGACAAGTTTTGGACTAAAGACAAAGAGAAAACGTACATGAACTCTTCCACAATCGATACATACAGAACAACTCCAAACCACAAATAATTTTAAAAGTAGTCCTATTTACATGTCGATTGATGATTATTGATTGTGATTGTATTTTTATTCGAGATTGTACATGTGTTTCAATCTACATTGGAGAGGATAAAAATGTTATGTTTGTTACAGTTGTGATTTTTTCATGAAATGATTGCTAGCTTAAATTTTTTATGTGCTGGAGAATAGTGAAAATGTAGTACTACTACAACAATTGACAAAATATACTTCCTATTCTTTAAACATACTTAATACAAAATTTATAAAGAAATCTATACAATACTTAATAACAAAATTTACAAAGAAATCTATGAAATAATTAATTAATTATAGTTGAAAACACAAAAAACATGTAAATGGCCATCAATGTTAAACATGGGTTGGAGTCGTAACCATCAATGTTAAACATGGGTTGGAGTCGTAACCACAATCTTCCTCACTGTAAACATATGAAACTAACAATGCAAAAAGTGATGAAATCTGCCACCAATAATATTAATGCAAAGACATCACAAATTTTCTACTAACAATTATACGCCACACTTTATATCATCTTAATAAACCCGAATCCAAAAATTATACAAATACATCCTATTAATATTAAAAAGAACACGAAACATTAAAAAAATACAAACATTGACATTAACATTAACAAGGATTAATTTATCCTTTGAATGCAATGTTCCATAACACTCTATTAACTTGTGTAATGTGGTTAAGGTAGAGAAAAAAAAATCTCTTGGAAAAATATCATAGTAGTAAATAAGTATTAAAAAATTTAAGCCTCTACTTTTACATTCATTTATATTTAATTAAACCTCCTTTGATTAATTGCTCCCATATTAAAAAAATTATAAACCATATCATACCAAAGAAATGTTTCAATTGAAATGTGTATTAATATGATACGCCTTTATTTGATTATATATGCCTGAAATGATTTAGTTCTCTATGAAATTCCCTCCCGCCACAAAAAAATGATACACCTTTTGTTGCGAAGTCCTTTTGCAGCATTTACCTTAGTATGTCGATCTTTGGTTGAAGAAGAATGAACTCACAATGTGTTTTACCATGTGTCGCGGCCATTACCACATAATGTATTCTCAATATCACCACACCCCACACTAAAAGGTTTATTTTGCATGACATCTATTGATATACCAGAGCTGGTTTCTGTTGGTTGCTCCTTAATAACATCGATGCCTCTTATACCATATTCAAGATCCGACTCCAAATGCGTAAACAAATATTTTTTTAAAAATATATGGAGTCTTCATGCGAGTGATAAGCACTTGGCATTTCCTCGGCTACATGAACAGGTCTATCCCACAATCCTCCAACATTTATCGCCATCTGCACACACAAAAAAAGAAAAAAATACAGTCAAATAAGTTCTTGGAAGAAAAAGAGGCATCTCTATATAGCTCTGGTTATGAAATTTTCATGAGGAAGATTATAAACATTACAAAATTCTGCATAGTAGCATATCTGTGTAGGGAAGAATTGAAGTACAAACAGAATAGATTCTTGGATCCACTTAATCAAACATGGCATCAAATCCAATCTATGCATGTATCTTGGCTCGTCCAGATTAAACCTCCTTACAAAAGTATGCAATATCAGCGGGAAGTATTGTATTATTATAACAATGCTAGTATAAGAATGTTTGAATTATGCCCGTCCATCGGAATTCTACACAAAAAAAAAACTAAAATAAATGACGTTTGGAATAATATTGATATAATAGAAGAGTCGTTATCAAACAATCTTTGATGAAAATACATCCGTTACTGACTTAACCATAGGCATGTGTCAGATTCTTATGCGCATGCTGGTAGGCAGTTACTTTTCTTTACAACCTTACAATCTCACGGGTAGTTATTTTTTATTATAGCAAAATGCCAACCATGGTGGATTTTAAATTTTTGATTATGACAACATGGTTTTTTGTTTTTATTTTTAAAAGAGGACGACTACCAAAAAAAATTGTCACCTAGTTCGAAAACATGCTTAAGGCAGAAGCTCATGGTGGAAGAACTCTACTTCTAACCACTTGGTTGTGAATGATCCTTTGAAGTGTGATTCGGAGTCAATTCCTGAGGACTCAATTGACCCAGAAGAGGTGGAAGTGCAACAAGTAAGTAAGAATGTATCAAATCAATTTCCTGGATCCCCAGGCTCTACAGAACATATTGAAGTTTTGATTCCAATCCATAACAATGAAAATGTAAATCCAAATTGGGATGAGTGTTGGAAATTTGCCAATCGGAAAAAGAAAGGAACGATCTCTCCCCTTAAGATGCAGCTAAGATCCAAAGGGAAGGGGATTTGATGAGGTTGTTTTGTTGATTTTTGTTTTGTTGTTGGATGTGTGTGGTGGTTGTTTTTTATCTTTTACGCCACTAGTAGAGGATGGATTGTTGTGTTCCTCAATGTCTTATCTTTTTTCTCCTCCTTTTGTATGGGATACAATCCCCTTAACCCTTTTTCACCGTTAATAAATTTTTTTTGAGGTAATTCATACCGATGCAACGTCGTCTTAAATGTTCATTCTAGGATTTTGATTAAAAATTTTGTGAATAAACCATATATATCTATGTTTAAGCTAATATTATGAATTGTATGCAATTTTCATGAGGGTTTTTGCCATTCATGAGACCTATTGTCTTTTAGATAAGATACTCGAAATACATCTTTGGACTCACATAAAGTAGATAAATTTGACGAAGAAAGAAGAAAAATTGTTTTAGGGATAACAACAAATTTGATGATACAATATTTGATAATTTGTGACATACGTGATATTTCTAATGAAGCCTATCAAACATGGATTGAGGTGCACATAATATGATTGGATCTAATAAATTAATTCAAGGGAGATGGTAAGCCCAATTGAAATCCCTCAACAACTAAAATCCCTCCACCATATAGTAATGAAGACCACACATAGACATAACCCTTAAGAGAATAATTTAACATGTAAACATATTAACATGGGACAAATTTATAAACACATATACAATCAAAAGAAGCATATTTTACCCTGAAGGAGCGCTATTCGTCTGGATGATGTTTGTTCGCTGTTCAGCAGTTGTTTATTTGCTGTTGTGTTGCTGGTTGTTGTTTCTTCTTTGCAGACTACGTTCTGCAGTTGGTCCTTATTGTTATATCAGGATGCTGATCCTTTTCTTTGTGCTTATTTTTTCTATTCTGGCTTCTGAGCCTTGTTGTACAAGGGTATAGTCCCTTTCAAAAAACTATTTGCCAATAATAATAATAAAAAAAAGAAGCATATTTTGGTTGAAAAATTAAATCTAATTGTACATTGGAAACAATTGACATAATATGCACTGATCGAATACCGTATTAATTTTATGGCCTACAATTTTGATAAGAAATATTTCATGAAGAAACCAATCAAAATCTAAATATGCCACAAACAAACCAATTTGGATATGATTAAAATATAATGAAACATTATTATTTAGTGTAATTTTTATAAATGTCTACCAAAATTTACATGATTCGTTATAAAATTTCAACCTAATTTGGATGGAATTCTTTTATAAGGAATCAAATTTGATGGCCATAAAAGAATTTCAAAAATACTTAAGAGTAGGCCACAAGTAGGAATAAGTAGTATCGTGTGTTTTCATCCTTATTTTTTATTTCATTTAAATAATGATCCATAAGATTTGTAGTAGATTCTTCATTCAAAAACACTTCCTAGTAGTCAATGCTTTTATTGAACAAATATACATAAATATTACAACTATGAATTCAAGAGAGGTACCTAATATGATTGGAAACTCAACAGCTGGTTTAGGAAAGGGATAAGATTTTCCAATTTGTGGGTAGATAACAAAAACTCCATGAATAGTAGCTCGAAGATATGAGATATGCGTATGCCACCAGAGAGTCCCTTCTTGTTCTACGACACTTAAATTGTAAGTGAGTGTATTTCCTTGAGCAATGGGACAATGTGTTATGTAGGCGGGTCCATCTACCCAACATGATCTCAACTGCTTTACTCCATGCCTGCAAAATCACCATTCGGTTTTAAAAAATTCAGTGTTCAATAATTCAAAGACTAAAACAATAAAAAAAGTTTTACTCTAATTCAATGATCTCAACTGCTTTACTCTTAAGTGCAACTTGATTTCGAAGACTAAAACAATAAAAAACTTTTAACAAGAAAGAAAAGAAAAGAAAGATTTTAAAAAGCCTTTCTAAAGGTCAAAGAATTCAAATATGGAAAATTTTGGGCTTCCAAGATGAAATATGACAATCACTAGTCAATGGAAATCAAATGTAATGTTTTAAAATCTACCACATTTTTTTTAAAAGAGGGATGCACTGATTTTTGTGCATAAGTGACAACATGTTATTTCCTAGGATAAATATTCACTGACAATTCGTACTTTTTTTCCAAAAAATGATGAAATTATTAATATTAATAAAATTGAAGTTATGATAATTAAATTTATAAGAAATATTTCCCTCAAATTTTATATGTTGAGTAAGCCCTTCTCCACTCCACTCCATAATACAATTGTAGGATGTGGCATCAATCAACTAAAGCCACTCAACTTTAAGATTTTTTATTTTAGTCACATTGGCTAAAATAACAAATCTTAAAGTTGAGTGGCCCTAATTTTTCTTACACCAGAACATTAGACGATTCCTCCTCCACCCCACTCCATGCTATAGGATGTCTATCGACATCAATTATTATGATATTAATAATTTCATCATTTTAAAAATTGCTTTATTTATTTTTAAGATTGCTTTATTACGCCGTAAGGCGTTCTTGTAGTGGGATGCGACCTGCTGGGACTGACAAATGTCAGGGAATGAACGCACAGGATTGATGCTAGCAGAGGCGTTGAAATCTAACGGTAGAGGAAAGCGGATCAATCACAGCCATTTTTAATAATTCTTTCACGATTGGTCTTAGAGGGCTCATCGTGGACTTTCAAAATACCTATCGATTTCTTTTATATTCAAGCATTCTCGACTCAGTTTCTCACAAGTTCTTCTTAGTATTGAAAATGGCAGCAGCTCGTGTACAATCCATTGCAGGAAGTGGGTTATAGAGCCTCCCTCCTCAGTTTATCAGGGCCCTCCATGAGAGGCCGGGTGCCTTGAAGAGCAGCCCTTCCGCTCGGGTTCCACTGATCGACTTGTCCAATTTGGGCCAAGATGTAACCGCCCATCTTCGTGCAAAAACCGTAGCTGAAATCGGAAACGCTGCAGAAGAATGGGGACTGTTCATAGTGGTGAATCATGGAGTTCCAGAGCAGCTCATTCGGCGGTTGCAGGAAGCTGGCAAGGAATTCTTTGAGCTTCCATGTCAGGAAGAAAAAGAGAGGCACGCTAACCAGGCGGAGGAAGGGACGTTAAAAGAGGGATATGGCACCAAATTGGCGCACAACATTGATGGAAAACTTGGGTGGAATGACTATTATTTCCATATGCTGTGGCTTCCTTCGGTCAGGAATATTCAGACCTGGCCAAAACGCCCATCCTCCTATGCGTATATTTCTGTTTCTTCCTCGATAATTATCATTGCTGTTCTTGTTTTTTCAAAGAGGTGTTACAATATTTTTTTTGTCAATTTATCTTCTTTTGGTTTTTTATTTTTGGGTTGATTTAAAAATGTATGTGGTGTTAGTCATTACGCCGTAAGGCGTTCTTGTAGTGGGATGCGACCTGCTGGGACTGACAAATGTCAGGGAATGAACGCACAGGATTGATGCTAGCAGAGGCGTTGAAATCTAACAGTAGAGGAAAGCGGATCAATCACAGCGAAGCACACGGATTGTGCTTGGTGAGGAATAAATCTGGCCGTTGATGAGATAAGATACATTGTAGCCGTTGATTTCTTTACAGTGGGAGAAGTACCTCGTTTGGGAAACCGTGCATCGGAGAGAGTCACCAAAATGCTTGACGAAATGATATTACAAGGCGGGTTATCCACTGTTTCGCTGAACCTGTGCTTCCATGGCGTGGTTCCACGGAACTTGGAAAAGTGGAGGAGGATGTAACTTCTAATGGATGCCTTAATGCTGGGTGGCGATGCTACAGGAGATTAATGGCTTTATACAGGGCGGCCATTGAATCTTTGTGATATATGAATGACCAGTTCTAATTGTTTTTAGCTCGAAATGTTTGTGTATCGCTGCCTGGTAATATTTTTTAGGGTCCCTCAGGTCTACTAGAAGGCGAAAGCCCCTTTTCCTCCTCACTCTTCTGTGCTCAAGACATTTTATTTTTTCTGTTAAGATCAATACATTCGGTATCAGAAATTGATTCTTTGAAGCCTCGATGTATTCTAGGTAATAGTCGGCAGTTGGTTGCTTAATTCCATTTCTTTCAATGCAAAATGAACACACTATTCAAATATATTAGGTAGGACTTCTCTGTTAGGTTCATAAAATCAGTAATTTCCATCTTGATAAGCGCATTGAAAGAAGCCCACAACATACTCGTGATGCACAATGAACAATGAACACTTGAATTTAAGGAAAAAAAATATTTGGGATTGTCAAGATTTGGGACACACATTCAAGGTGTGGTCATGTACGATCAGTCTAAGTGATTTACATCTATAGGATCTTCTCGATATCCTCCGTGTTCCTAGTTATTTAAAACCCCATGAAAAATCTGGTGAGTTGCAAATGTAACTCATTGTTTATTACACACTTAAAAGCAATTGGTACTCATGTTTGTGCAACAAATTGAATGTGAGATGTTAAGTGACATTGAATGATTTTACGTGTGGCTACAAAGATGTTAAGTGGTTTATTGTAACCTGATTACCATATATTTCTCAGATCTAGAAATATTTTTCTGTTTAAAAAATAGCATCTTCCCTGATAGGTTTATGGGAAGGCGAAAGCCCCTTTTCCTCCTTACTCTTCTGTGGTCCAGGAAAAAAACTACCTATTGTGTCACTATAATTTTTCTGTTATGCTCAATACATTCGGTAATAGAAATTGATTCTTTGAAGCCTTGATGATCTTATAGATGGTGGACAAACACATTGATAACAAACCAATAGCGCCTGCACCATTCGAAACCTAAGATTTCGAGTTAACCGGTAGCTTTTTTTCCTGGTTTTCTATATGATGTTATTGCAGTCATTCTTCTTTTTGTTGAGATGGATCACATCATGATCATGCATGTCTGATATTCTGGGTTCTACTCTGTTTTGAAGGAAATGAAATGGGTCACTGGCCTATGACTATTTTTATCCAGATCAGCTAGCCACTAGCCTCTCTTTGTAGTTGTACACATTTTATGATTGCTCGTACCTTATTCTTCTTGTTCACTGTTCCACACGCAATGGTATTGTTGGCGTATGAAATATATTTTGGGTTCAAAGGATGGCCTATGCTTTATTCTGGCTATACCCATATTGTGATTACTATTACCTTGTTGATTGATCAAAAGTCAACCCATCATGGCATTGACATCATAAATCTGTTTAGAGTAAATAATAGCCGAGGCTTGATTCTTGATGACCAACTTAATATTTAGTCATGATTTGAGTTTGTTTCTTTGATGACCAACTTAATCTCTGCATACCATCTTTGAATTGCTCCAGTTTAAATATGGTATGCAGAGATTAGGTTGCAAGGATTCACATATTATATGAAGCTCATAACAAGTTCATGACTTTTATTGCATGCTGAAGAGAGAAATTCTCCATTAGGATTCATTTTAAACCTTTCCCAATCAAGGATTTTGCATGGTTTCTTGGAGCTTCTAGGGCACACATGCTTATCATTAATTATTATGCAATCACTCAGGTGTTTTCCCTAAATGTGATGAACCTGTCAGATTCATTTTTTTTTAAGAACCACTCATGTAGGTGATCTAGACAGTTGAAATAAGTGTTGGAAATCTATTCATATATTCCACAACTCAAGTTCTAAAAATTGACTGGGGTTGATTTACCATATACGAATGAGGGAAAAAGTCTTATCTCAATAAAACAAAACTATATTTTTTTTTGACAAATAGCCAATATACCCAAAAAATTATTCTAATGACACCCTTCTACTTCAGGGATATTCTATATCTTGATGTCCATTGCAATATGAATGTTGTTTGTTTTTACAATTGGGGTCAGACATATAGACTGGATGTTTAGATTGGTTGTTTCTAACTGTCACAATGTTCTATTGTAGAAAGGGTCTTTTATTGTTTTTCTTAGTTGACTAACTGATTGTTCTTCACTCTTGTAGAAATTGACTACTCTGCTTTTTTGCACATTTTTTAAACTAATCTTATTGTAATTCATTTTTTAATTTTTTTTTGTTATAAAAATAATAGATAATTTCATCTCTCAGATGTATTTTAGATATATTTAATTTATTGTTATTAAATTCTATAGAACTTAAAGATCAAAGTGCTTCCCTTCTTAAACAAACACAATTTTTTTGTTTTGTTTTGTTCACACCAGACTTACTACGGATTCTAACTGTCCCAATGTTGTATCCTAGAAAGGGTCCTTTCTTGTTTTTCTTAGATGTTTGTGGTGCTGTTAATTCGATGTGCAACTATCATACCAACTATTTCATAATTATTACGTTCTTTCTCGATAAGCATGCAAAACTCTGTTATTCTCTGTGTTAGTAAAAAAAAAATTGTCTTTTTGTTAATATGCTTCAAAGGCTTGTTGGTGTCTAAGTTTTCTTTCGAACGGTGAAACTGGATTGCACATGGTTTGTGTTTTTTTCTATTCAAGAACGCTTAATTTTTAAGTTTTTTTTTCATAGGGTTTTCATTGTTCATAGAAATGAACGGCTTTCGAATGTTTATGTGAGATGGTATTTTTCATGGGGTTTAGTATCTCAACCACTAAGGTTCTTGTAATTTTTTGTCTATTGATTTTGGTGGAGGTTATAGATCGTCTTTCATGTTATTTGGGGCTAGATATAAATCTCAATCTCATAATTTGGGGTATAATTACAATATTTTTTTGAATTTTTGTTAATATGCTTCAATGGCTTTTTGGTGCCTTGTTTTTCTTTGTGACGGTAGAACCAGGCGGCACAAGGTTAGTACTTTTGCTCCTCGGCGGAAACTCTTGGTCTTGACTGTATTGTCCCATTATCCCTCGGATGTTGGTTGGGGTTTTTATTTCACGTTATTTCTCTTGTTGTGCTTTCATGCATGTAAGTATTCCTTGAGAAAAAATTGCTTGAATGAGATTTGCAAAATACATAAAGATGCAATAAAATATATTATAATTTTATTAACATGTTTTAGTCACATCTTGGAGACGCTAGAGGCTATGGAGAAGTCACTTGTAAGACTTGACAACAACGAAATTTGGAAACTTTTTTACAAAATTGTTATTTAGATTGTATTTCGCAATGCCCAAAATTCTCTTTCATATTTCATTGTTGCTTATATCCTGTATCAACAATGTAGTAGTAGCTTTCGGCATGCCCAATATTCATAGTGAAGTGCTTATATATACAATTGCTTAAACATATCCTATTTATGTTTTGTTTTTCTTCACATGTAAATGTAAAGCAAATTACGGAAAAAATCTAATAAAACTCCTTAGATCCCTTACGGCGTCCACATCACATGGTTTGTCATGCGATTGCTAGTTTATAACCTATTAAAATTCGGAACAAAAAAGAGGATATTTGTAAACTTATAGAAATTACAAGAATAATATGAAATAATAGAATTTGAACACATTTAAAATTTTGAAAAATAAAAATATATAAAAAAGTAGGATAAAAACCAATTAACATATGTATTGATCATAATTAAAATTTATTGTTGTTTATTATTATTATTATTATTATTATTATTATTATTATTATTTACCCTAGTACAACCAAAATAAAGGATTTTGTCACGTAGTTACAAGAGTAAGAATTTCACATTTTACATGCACAACATGATTATCCTTTTGGGAATACATCCAAAAAAAATTATAAAATAAATTAAAAAATTAAAAATTAAATCCTTTAGAAAAAGTCATAATGGTGGATATTTAGAATATGAATTCTAATTACATTAGCATGGATAAACACCGATTTTTAATAACGACAATGAATATATTTAGGAGGAATGAAATTATTCAATCCATTATTTATTTATTTATGGCTATGTCACTTGTGAAAGCCTAGTAATAGTTGGGGTTGATTTGGGTTAGTTTAGTTGTTTATTTTTAAGTAGAAGATTCATATCTAGCTTTCTGTTCGATGGGACAAGTTAGCGCTTATAAGGACTACTTTGTGATTGAATTTTTTATTAATTCGTTCAATCCCATTTTAGTTGGTATAAAGACTTAAAAATGACGAGGCGATGAGGAAAGGCTTACCAGTTTTGCATAGATTTAATGATTTTCTGAGTGATGCGCAGGAGCTTGGTATTTTGAACAAGTCTTTTGAAAGCCAGGAAGAGGATAATTTCATGTTGTTACCAACAAATTTAGTGGCCATCAGCGACTCCTCCATACTTAGAATGCTCACTAAATCCCCGCTAAAACCTCGTCCAAGCTGGCAATCTTGTGGCACTTGCATTAACTTCACCGAGATCCGCTGCCCGTTTTCACCGCTCGGTATTATAGCGAAATTATGAGAAAATGGGATCAGTCTTCGAGGTCATAAACCTGTCAACAGAGGCCTGTAAAAAAATATAATTATACAGCAGCAACACCAGCACCAGACGAACACCTCTAATGTGGCTTAAGTAGGAAAATAACAGCGAAGAAGAAAAAGGCATCCATTCTAAAATGAACGAACTCCATCCGAAATTAATTGTCAATCTATTCGTGTGAAACAGATATTTCCATTTCTGAATCCTTCGCTGAGATTACGGTGCAAAAATATACTCTGGGGAGGCCAATAAATCCGCAGTAAATTATGGTTTTACTCCGATAAAGTCCTCGAGGCATGGGCCAATGAAATGGCATGGCAAGAGGATGACGACCGAGAAAACTGCAGTTAACTTAAAATTGTCTATCGGCCAATAAAGTCAGTTTAACACAATTATTCTTCACTGCCATTCTATAAAAATGAATCACTAGCATACCAATCTACATTATTATAGGCTATATAATCATTAGTATCGTCCTTATATAGTCATAAGGCACAACATGTGTAGAAATCAAGGTTTCCAAGGGATGATCCATAATTGGTAGATAAGGTTTTTAAGAATGTACATAAAGGGTAATGTGAATAAATCCTAAAAGGATAAATCATAAGAAAATACAAGACATAACCTTAAAATAAGGGAAAACATAAAAATTATATAGAAATGAAATCTTGAAAGGAAAAAACCTAGGTTAGTGTTAAATTAATAGGGGAGTTTCACTCAAATGTTTTAACTTTTTTACACATAATGGTATAAAATGTAATTTAACTAGTGTTAATTAAAATGACGAGAATAAATAAAATTAAACACAACAATATGAACTCAACTAGGGAAAAGGAGAACATTTGATTAATTAAAAAAAGTAATCAAAGGGGTGAGATACTTAGCAATTATGTGGCAATTATAGACTATATATAGATCTCAGTGACTACTATAACATCATATACGACTAAACATTTGATGACGAATAGACATTGAAGTATCAGAATTCTTAGGAATCTCTTACATTGGTAGAAAAATAAGACTCTTCTATATAACAAAAATGTTTAGGTTTTATAGTAGTATCTAAGGCTTAAAAATATATCCAATCTAGTAGTGCTCTCCTTCACCTTATTTAATCAAATTTTGCTTGAAATGTTTATGATACTATATAAAAACCACTATAATGTATTCTCTTATTTTGTAACCTAGCCATGCACTTTAGTAAAAAAACATGTTAAAAAGGGATTTTTTTTTGGGTTGAAATAACCTTAGCTACCTTCATGATGGCTAAGTGTTATGTAAGTAAAACTTCTCCAAAGAGTTATAAAACCACATGTATTACTACCCTCTATGTGAATGTGTGGTTGTGTAAAATAATGTGTAGTACCTTTCCACTTCTATCTTGTCGACCCTTCATTCAAAGCACTCCAGTTTCATGTCCTAGTCTGGACAAGTCTATTTTCCCCTTATGACGATGAAATGAATATGCCAAATATGCTTAAAACTCCACTCACGAGAGGAAATGATAAAAAAATAGAAGTACCCACGAGCAAGCGGTTTGATGTGTTAGTATGGGATTACATCACATGACTCAAGTTTGTAACCACACCTGAGATCTATTATTATTATATAGTAGTATTAATGACATAACATAAATTACATAGATAACAATAATAATAGTAGAAAATAATTAAAATAATAAAATGAAATCAATTTCTTTTAATAAATTAGAAGTAAAATAAATAAATATAATAAAACAAACAAAGTATTTGGTTAGTTAAGGGATTAAATACGAAGAAGATTGGAGATTCCTTGATGGAAGGTGTACTTGAAATGGTGAAGTGATTGGTGCTACGCCCTTATTCCTAGGTCACATATCGGGATTCTAGTCGACACGTGACTAAAATAATCCTAAAATATCATATCATATTCATTTATACTTTCATATGCTTAGTAGGTTGGCCTTTGTGCTTTGCATAGCATAGTAAGGTGTATATAGGAGTTAGTAAGTAGTATATAATCATCATATTGAGTACTTGAGTCTTATTTTATGGTTTGGAGGTTGTTGCCTCAAAGTGGCTAAGTCATTCTACTTGCATATTGTGACCATTTATATATTTTTTGGTGTTATATTTATGTTGATATTTATACCTCTCTAATTAATTTCATTACGAGTGATATCCGAGCTTCGATCTAGCCATAATTGGGTTTAAACCTTAATTTTGAAGATTTGGATATATCTACAAATAGGTGGTGATTTTTTGTGAAATTTTAAAACTAAAGTGGCAATATTAGTCAAGTAAGTTTCTCTAAAAATTTCAAGATTGTTTTACTTATATGCACAAGTTATATCCATTTTAGGGTGTTTCATAAATTCTCTCCATAGGCCCTTTTTTAAAAATTTGCAAATTTGTTTACATTTTAGGAAGAGATAATAAAATAAAAGGTTTTTTTTTCTAAATTAAAGCCGGAATAATTCTGAAATTGGAAACTTAATCGTGTTTAAATGGATTTATTCTTGAAACCCTAATTATTATGCATCATGGAGATGTGACCTTTTTATGGAAATAGAGTGATTAATGATAGGGAATGATGGGTCAAATTTAATATGAATTATTTTTCATCTAGATGGAAATAGTCTTAGTTATCATTTTAGATTTATGGTCCATAATACAGCTGATTCTCTCAATTGAATCATTAGATTTTAGATTGGTCTTGGGAGGAAATGGAACAAGTTTTCTTGGCTAGCTGGAAAAAAGAAGAAGAGGATGAGAAATAAAATAATGAAGTTGTGGAAGAAGAATAAAAATAAAAAGGAGAAGAAAATGCAATGGAGAAAGAGAAGGAGAAGAAGAAGGAAGACGAGGAGGATAAGAATACTAAGGAGAAGATGAAGAAGGAGAAGGAGAAGAAGCATGAGATTGAGAAAAAGGAGAAGAAGAATATGTATGTGTATAATTAGAAGAAGAAGAATTTATTGGCGATGCAGAAGGAGAGGAAGAGGATTGAGTTGAAAAACAAATAGATGATAAAATTTTAGATAAAGTATCTTTAAAGGTGGAAGCTTCAATATTTTAGTTTGAATATTGCATCCATAGGAAAAACAATATAAAGGAAGTTCAATTGGATAGTAAGAAGATTAATGTTTTTGAAGATTTTAAGCTCTCTAGTCTTAAAGAGATTTTTCACTTGTGCATACCTGACACATTTCTAGCTTGGATAATTTCATTACATAAAATGTTTCAACCCAGATAGAGTTACCTAAGTTTGATAAAGAAATCCAAATAAGTTTGGAACATGAGAAAATTATTCAAATACACATTAAGAGGGTGAAAAAGAGAGTACTATTTGAGTATCTAATCAAGTGGAAGAATCTAGAAAATGAAGATACAACATGGGAGGAGAAATATTTCATGTACTAACACCTAAAGATCATCAACATTGAGGACTATAATTCTTTGAAGAAGCCTCTTGAAATGGTCAAATTTTAGGACGATCTTGCTTTTAAGGGGAGGGGTTGCTACGCCCTTGGTCCTGGGTCATATATAATTTTTAAAAGTTGACAAGTGGCTAACATAATTTCCTAACATGTCATATCATATTAATTTATGCTTTCATATGCTTAGTAAGCCGACTTGATTATTTGTATAACACAATAGGGTATATATAGGAGTTGGTAAGTGTGTAGAGGGATAAGAATGTGTCTCAATGGCTTTCACTCCTAAGTATTCCATTCTACAAGTTCTTGCTTCCTAATCTACCTGCCACAAGCTACTCCAGTGCAGACAGAACCTATCCTATCCTAATCTAACCATTCCAAGGGGACAAAGAGAGAGAGGGTGAAAGAGCCTACACTAAGTGGTGATACACCAGAAAAGGAAGTGGCGAGATAATTTTTTGAGGGAGAATGAAACAAGAAAGAGGGGACTGAGAGAGGTCAGATAGAAGTGACACAGAACTAGATCCAAATCCATTGTTGAAACTCCATGAAGCACAACATCTTACACCTGCAAACGTGAAATACATGCACAAGGAGCAAACATGAGATAGAGAGGCAACAAAGAAACAAAAAAATGATGCCAAGGGTTGAAAGACACCACGAAACAAGATTTTATTGCTCTGTAAGGTGCACAGACTATTACATGCGATGCTCAGAGGCACAAATACACTCTCCAGGCGTAGGAGAAGGCCTACAACTCAAATGGAGTCAGGAAATAACTTTGACAGAGTTTCCCTACCCCCATAATGTCTCCTCATTCTCAAATGAGTAGTGTTATAATATATAGACGATAAAAATTAGAGAGAGAGAAGAGAAGTTCGACTCTGCTCTAAAAAAATCCAACTACCAACCATCAATGCCTACCATGAATCTACCCACAATCTGTCAAGTCTGGTTCCCTATGTCTATTCGGTGTGTTGAAGAAGGAAGAGCGGAGGATCAAATCAAATCAGATCCGGTAGTTGAAGCCATCAGATTCTGCATTAATGTCTTGAAAGATTTTTCCCATTTTTCACCCACCAAATCCTATTAATAATGATATTTTATGTTTCCATGGTGTAGAGGGTGTTGAGACATTTCAAAAAATTCTTCTCCCACCCAAATCTGAATTTCTAGTCAAAAGATATGGCCATTTGAATATTAGGGTCGTGGGAGTGCAATATTTGAAAGAGTCTATCTGTACCATGTCCACGTGGCAGCCTCGCGCATCTTGGAGATTCAGCCCCTTCTCTATGCTCTTGAAATCATGTTGGACTGACACATGGTGGCTTCTGGGTGCTCCTTGGGCTCCTTTGTATTTTTCCAAAGTCTCTTTGCTTGGTGGGGCCAAAAGTTTACCCTAGACATGTGGAGGCTTGGTGCTTGTTTGGGAACTACCTTTTGGGGCATGCCTTTGAAATTGCACTAATGAGACACGTGGTGAGATGGCGCATGTTTGGAAACCAAACCCAACTTTTACTTTTGAAATTGTACCGAGTTGACACTTGGCTTCCTCCACTGTCTTGCCTCTCCTTTGACTATTTAACCCTAACTCTATCCCTTTTTTGGATCTAGGACACGTGGAAGGCCCACACTCATTTGAAAACCCACTCAGTATTTTACCTTTGAAGGAGCTTCATTGAGACACGTGGCACCTTCCACCTGCACTCTTCTACTTGGTCGTTTTGGGCCGCTCCACTTTTGTATTTAACCTTTGTTGACCATTGGCCACATGGAGGGCTAGCACAAGTTTGAGTCTCTGCCTTGGGCTCCCATCTTGAAATTGTGCCGAGCTGACACTTGGCACCTTCCACTGAGTCAAAGACTTTTCAATGGCCGGTGCAACTTTTGGGGCTCTAGACACATGGAGGCTTGGTGCTTGTTTAGGTCTGCCCTTTTGGATTTAATATTTAGAGGTGCGCCATTTGGATACTTGGCAGCTTCCGCTATCTCCTCCATACTTAGCCAATTTTGGGGCTCATTCTGAGCCATTTGCAAAGCATAAAGACTTTGAACCTTGTCTATTTCTTTTCCTTTGAGCCTCTAGTTCTTTGACATTGTATGCTCCTTCCCTGACCCTACTACTCCATTGTAGAGCCTGCCTGTAACTTTTCTATTGGATTTGAAGCATGGGCTCATTCAACAGAACCATTTTTTGAATTTTTTTACTACACGGGGTTGTGGGTGATCCAATTTTTCGGGGTGCAAAAATTGAGATAACAATTGGCAACTCACAGGGGACATATGCCTGCTAGATGAAGGGATCAGTAGCCTTGAAGCATCCATTGGGCATGGAGTCAAGAATGATGGCATGATACCGACCCTTTCTCTAATCTGCGAGCCCTGACCATTTGCACTTGGTGACCTTGAACCTTCCTTGGAAATGGACTTCCTTGAAACCCATTTTTAGTTGCTCTGTATTTGTTTTATTTTGAAATTAGCAATAGTTACAGGAAACTATGGGTCTTCCTGCCATGAATACTGAAGGGCCTGGCCTCATGCACCTCTAGAGCAATGCGAACAAAACTTATGTACAAAGATGAAATCATACATGCCTCAAATGAGGCATGCAGAGTGTGTACAAGCACTTCTTCTACTGAAAACAAAGTCTACTCCTACTCCTACACTAACTAGAGAGACAAAAAGCTAAACAAAGGCTGCTACAGGAAGGGAGAAGTAGATTCCCTTTCTCAAAAGGGGTAGCCATGCAAATGATTTGACACTGAATATGGATGCCTGTATGAGTGAAAAACTAACTATAAGCTAGTCCTCCACCCAAATCATCAAGGTATCAACATCAACAAAAAATACCTCCTCAAGATGATTGGCATTGGGCTCCTGGAGCTGTTGATGATGACCCTTGGTACTTTGGAGCTCATCCTCATGCCCTGAAGTAGGCATGACTAGTTTTGGCTTCTCTCTTGGCTCCAATGAAGCCAAGTACCTGATTGGGCATGGTCTGATCCTTTGGATGTGCCCATTTCTATGAAATTTAACTCCAAAAATGGAGTCTTTTTGTGGACCTTCTTGGATGGATGGTGTGAGAGGGATGATGACATCCTCTTTCCTTTTCTCTTCCTTCTCCTGTGAAGAACATGGAAGACTCATATCTTCCAACCTTAGTTTTAGAGGGATGTTGTGAAATGCAGGTTGTTGTTCTTGAATGCCTTCCTTTATGGTAGCAGGCTCATGTGCTTGGGAGATGGATGATAGAGGAGTAAATGATGTAATTTCCTCAAGCTCCTCTCTATCAAAGTAATCCTCCAAGTCAGGAAGATAATCTGTCTCCTTGTTGTCTTGTTGTATGTGCTCGACCTCCTCCATGGTGTCCTCATGATCTACAACTAGCTCACCATGGTTCCCTTCATCCTCAAACATGAAGTTTGAAAGATCAAACTCTTCTTCAACATTAGATCTCTAAGGGGATGAAGTGGGGGGAAGAACTGAAGGTTCTTTTGTGGCCTGCTCCACACTTGGAGCCTATGAAACTGTATGGTCCTCCTCCATCATGGGTTCATCAATCAAATCAGGGCCTTGAAATGAAAGCAAAAAATCTTCAATGATGCCTTCTTCATTGAGTGGATTCAACTCTGATTTGATCTCTCCCAACTTCTCCTCTTCAATGGGAATTGGAGCTGATTGTTCCTCCTCCTCAACTAGTTGTGCAGCTTGGATCAAATCAGCATCCTCTTTAGATAAAGTGCCATTAGGGACATTGCATTTAGAGTAAACAAACTGTTGATCTTCTTCTTCTTCTTTCTTGTTCTTCTTCTACTACAAACTCAGCCTCAACCACCACTGGCTCCTCAACCCTAACCTCCTCTATTGGCTTAACCATCGAGGGGATATTTGTGAACCCAAATTTGGCATCCTGACTCTTCAGATTGTCTGTCATTTCTTCTTTTTTGGGCTCCCCTTCTTGTTGTTTTCCTTGACTAGATTCTTGAGTCTCTTCCCAACATGGACTTGGGAAAGCAAGAGGAGTGATAGGTTGGGGTTCAACCAGCTTTGCAATTGTTTGTGGTGGGGAGGGAGGTGGAAATTCTTGTTTCTTTGGAGGGAATGACTGCTTGGGAAAGAAAAGGGGAAAATGATTGAAATGGGGTGGAAGACTAGGAGATGGGGAAGGGAAGTCAACACTTGGGGTAGAAACTGAGGGGCTTGACTCTTGATCATGCTGAAATGATAAAGTTTGAGAAAGAGAAAATGAAGGACAGGGAGCTGGTGATTGACTTACCCATTGACAAGGTTGTCTCGTACTTTTCTCATAAGCCTCAATGTCCTCAATCCACTGTGTAAGCTGAGGCATCACTTCAACCATGAAGTCAAGCTTCTCTTGAGGGCTGTAATGTCTTGGAAAAGGGCCTCCCCATGGACAAGGTGCCCTGTAACCAATCTTGAATGCCTTCATTTGTGCTATGGCCCTTGACTGAACCATGCCAGCCTCCATTTTTTGAATCTTCTCCAGTAAACCAAAATTCTCCACATATCTGTCACCATTGTATGCACCCCCTTGTTCTTGATAAGCTCTATGGCTAAACTAAATTTGACCTTGCTCATATGGGTAAGCATAATGGTCTTGGATATGATTATAATGCTGATTTGGAGGAGTTGGAAATGCATTGGAGGTGAACTGCATTGTGTTGTAAGTGTGAGTTCCATGAAGGGAATGAATTCATGATTGCACAACTTCATGGAATGGGAGAAAATGAAAGATATGGAAGAATAAAATGGATGAAAAATGATTGGAAATGGATGGAAAAGGTCTATAACTCAGAGGATGGGTTATTGACCATATGGAGTCACCAGATGTGCTTGCATGTGCTTCAAAAGGCTGAACCTTAACAGGAACACACCAACCTACTAAGATGAAGTGGTAAGGTGCTTCAGACCTGTCCCACCGGGTGTGCCAAAACTGTTAGTGCAGTCACATGGTGCTTATGATTTTTTGTTGTAATGAGACACCTTAGAAAGATGGAAGATCTAACCTCAGTGTCCAACCGAGTGTGCTAAAACTGTTAGTGCAGAATGAGCACCCTGAATGGCTAAGTTTGGAGTGGGGTATTTAGTGTGATTTCACAACATGGGACTATCTCTCAAGCTGTGGGACTTGCAAAAATTGAGATAGACCTCCAGAGGAAGACGGTTCTTGCTTCCTAATCTACCTGCCACAAGCTAATCCAGTGCAAACAGAACATATTCTATCCTAATCTAACCATTCCAAGGGGACAGAGAGAGAGAGAGGGTGAAAGAGCCTACACTAAGCAGTGATACACCAGAACAGGAAGTGGTGAGATACTCTATTGAGGGAGAATGAAACAGGGAAGAGGGGACTGAGAGAGGTCAAACAGAAGTGACACAGACCCAGATCCAAATCCACCATTAAAAATCCGTGAAGCACGACATCTTACACTTGCAAATGTGAAATACATGCACAAGGAGCAAACATGAGATAAATAGGCACAAAGAAACAACAAAATGATGCCAAGGGTTGAAAGACGCCACAAAACAAGATTTTATTGCTCTGTAAGGTGCACAGACTATTACATGTGATGCTCAGAGGCACAAATATGCTCTCCATGCGTAGCAGAAGGCATAAAACTCAAATGGAATCTAGAAACAACTTTGATAGAGTTTCCCTACCCCTAGAATGTCTCCCCCTTCTAAAATGAGAAGTGTTACAATATATAGATGATAAAAATCAGAGAGAGAGAAGAGAAGTTTGAATCTGCTCTAAAAAAATCCAACTACCAACCATCAATGCCCACCATGAATCCACCCACAATATGTCAAGTCTAGTTCCCTATGTCTGTTTGGCATGTTGAAGAAGGAAGAGCGGCGGATCGAATCAAATCAGATCTGGTAGTTGAAGCAATCAGATTCTACATTAATGGCCTGAAAAATGTTTTCCCATTTTTCACCCACCAAAACCTATTAAGAATGATATTTTATGTTTCCATGGGGTAGAGGGTATCGAGACATTTCCAAAAAGTCTTCTCCCACCCAAATCTGAATTTTGAGTCAAAAGATATGGCCATTTGAATATTAGGTTCGCGAGAGAGCAATATTTGAAAGAGTTTGTCTGTACTGGGTCCACATGGCAGCCTCACGCACATCTTGAAGATTCAGCCCCTTCCTTTTTCTCTTGAAATCACACCAGATTGACACATGGCGGCTTCCACGGGATCCTTGGGCTCCTTTGTATTTTGTCAAAGTCTCTTTGCTTGGCGGGGCCAAAAGTCTGACCCTGGACATGTGGAGGCTTGGCGCTTGTTTGGGAACTACCTTTTGGGGTGTGCCTTTGAAATTCTGATGAGACACATGGCGAGCTGGTGCATGTTTGGAAACCTACCCCAAATTTTACTTTTGAAATTGTGTCGAGCTGACACTTGGCTTCCTCCACTGGCCTGCCTCTGCTTTGACTATTCAACATCAACTCTGTCCCTTTTTTGGACCTGGGACACGTGGAAGGCCTGCACTCATTTGAAAACCTCTTAGTATTTTACCTTTTGGGAGCGTCATGTTGACACATGTGGTGCTTCCTCCTGCACTCTTCTACTTAGTCATTTTTTGGGGCCACTCTGATTTTGAATTTGACCTCTGTTGACCATTGGCCACGTGGAGGGCTGGCACAAGTTTGAGTCTCCACCTTGGGCTCCCATCTTGAAATTACTCCAAGTTGACACTTGGCACCTTCCGCTGAGTCAAAGACTTTTCAACGACCGGTGCAACTTTTGGGGCTCTGGACACATGGAGGCTTGTGCTTGTTTGGGTCTCCACTTGTGGATTTAATCTTTAGAGGTGCGTCATTTGGACACTTGGCAGCTTCCGTTATCTCCTCCATACTTATCCAATTTTGGGGCTCGTTCTGAGCCATTTGTGAAGCCTGAAGACTTTGAACCTTCTCCATTTATTTTCCTTTGAGCCTCTAGTTCTTTGACACTATATGCTCCTTCCCCAACCCTACTACTCCATTGTAGAGCCTGCTTGTAACTTGTCTATTGGATTTGAAGCATGGGTTCGAATGACAAGACCGTTCTTTTGAATTTCTTTCTACACGGGGTCATGGGTGATCCAATTTTTTTAGGGGGTAAAAATTTAGATAATAGAGACACACATGAACCAGCACACAATTGATTGATTTAAAGGAGCTACATCAAATGCTAAGGTCACATATACATAGGGCAGTAATCCCTACACTAGGTCAACGTAGGGTTTCCAAGGCCCGTAGTCAAGATAGAGAAGAGTAACCTTCTAGGATATCAGTTAATGAAGGATATGTATAGATCAATGGGAGGATAAGACAAACATGCACAATCTACACTACTACAATATAACTGAAATAAAGGACATGAAATCTAAGGAGTTGATCATGTAAGATCACTACGCTAACTAACACTGATGTACATACAATACTAAGATAACATAGAGTAACAAGGAAAGGAAATGAAATAATCAATGAAAAATGACCAATAGGGTTAGAGCACTTACTTACGGGGTGGTTTTTGATGCATTTATCTCTCCATAGAAGTAGTACACTGAGAGATAATCATTATGAGTGGAGAAGGAGAACATTGTTCCTATCTTAGGCTCATTATAAATGATCTAGTAGTGTTATTAATCCAACAATAAAGAAGAGTGTCCAGTCTAAGTCAAATGTAAGATGAACCAAGAGAAAAGAGAGGAAATGTGAAGATGGCATAAAAGAGTGGAGTGGATGGCTAGTTCTTGTAATATTTCTTCCTTCCTTATGAATGTTTTGGCGTGGTGTGTATATATACCTGATGCCATCGCCCATAGGAGATGGCATGGGCCAAGGGAAATAAAACACCAATGCCACCTCCCACAGGAGATGTTGTCAGCCAAAAATACCTAAATGTCAAAAGTAGTGCAATGTATCCCTTATTAAGCAAGAGTAATTGAAAAAGGTTCGAATGATGAAGTCAGATGAAAACAAGTGTCAAAAGTACTAGTGTGTATAACATGAGAGGACAAGGGTAACTAAATATAGGAACACATAGAAATTTATATCTTTGTGTGCTTTCTCTAACCCATAATGACCATGTGAATAGTCATACCTCATTCCCAGCATGCCTCTTAAGGCACCCACTCAAGAAATAGATACATCAATGACCTTATCTGCACAAAGTAATTATTAGTAATAGGTATGAAATATTAGGATGAAAATTTAGGGGTATACATATGCCCCAAATGTTGATCACTTCATGTCGTAATAACAAAACATGAGGTGGTTAATGAAATGAAATAATCTATAACACTAAAATCAAAAGTAAGCATATCAAAGACTCTGTGAAATGAAATAACCAATCCATACTTGATAGTTTCACTCATTTGTCCATATGTGGGCACAATCAATGCTACAATAACCTTGAAGAATAAAAAATGAAAATAAAAACTAGTGGATCATCAGTAAAATAAGACATAAATCACTAAACTAGAGGCCCATGGAACGAAGGTCATGTCATAGTGTTGAGATGTCATAGTGTCATAAATATCATATGGTGTAAAAAAATGTAAAAATTGAAAGTCGTCAAACTTATAAGGGTAATAGGTCAAAATGAATGGCTCAAGGTTATGGTCATAACATAATAAACAACACACTATTCAGAGTTCAAGAAAAAATGGCAGTCTTCAAAAATTTTAGGGTTATCCTAACCAATTTTGAATAGAAATGTTAGTTTTATACAATCATTTGGTTTGTTATTTTCTTATGACTATTTTGGATTTTAGAGAAATGATATCTGGTTTCCAAATTTCATTATATTTTTCAGTGACATGGCTCGAGTATGAGGTGGTGGTAGGGGACAATGAGGCGGTGCACAAGGTGGGGTGTGACCATGGGTAAGTCATTTGTATTTAATGTTTTTGGGTAGAGTATGTGTCATTTGGCTATTTTTCATTTTTTAGAGTCATTAGTGTGTCATATTCTTCCACAGTTGCATCATAGGGTAGGTTGGGACAAAATACAAGTGGGTTTGGGAGGGTTTTTTATTTTGTTTTTCCATTTATTATTTTTTTGAGATTTATGGGTTGAAACAATGTGGCTAATTTTGGCCAGAAACCTTCGGCCCCAGTAAAGTAAGAGGGATGATGGAATTGGGATAGGAATTAATGTTTTGAAAGGATTTGATGGCATAATTTAGGGGGCTGATGGCATTAGTAATTATATATGTGACTCTGTAATTTTTGATTTTGCGTATTTAATTGCTTTTTTGAGGTTCTAATTCTTGGTTTCTATCATTTTGTGTGTACAGGGATACTACAGGATCTACCTATGGAGGAGTATCAATGTGGCATGGTTTACTGGGTTAATTTCTAGCTTGTCTCAGGAAGAGGTGACCTAGTTACAGGGTTGGGGTTTTGGGGGCATCATGCAGATGCCCAAGATACCTTTAGATTTGGACATGCTCAAGATGTTTTGGTTGTATAGGAGACAAGCTCCAACACCTTTTGGTGGTGGAAGAGACAAGATACCATGGAGATGGCCCAAAATTTACAGTATGTTCATGAGATTTTGGGGTTACCCATTGGAGGAACCCGTATGTATTAAGATTTGACAGTTGATGCTGCAGAGTGAATATCCTTATCTGTATGGGCTACTCAGAGTGAGATATACTAAGAGGGTATTTTATTCGACTTACTTAGCATAGTGCAAGCCGAAGGGATTATAGCTATCTGGAAGGTGGTTATGGGGATTTTGTGGTACAGATAATGTGCCACAAAGAAAATGGAGCCATCCCATTATTTTTGATACCAGTATGTAGGGATGTGTTAGATCATGGGATATATTTCAGTTGGGGCACCACCATATGGTTGCAGTTAGTATATCATTTGTACATGGTTAGACACAGAGGATAGAGGGTCATGGGACCCATCATTTTATTGATGGATTAGATTTATGATAAGTTTCACATGTTTTGACTGATAGGGACACCGTTGGTAGTAGCATTGAATGACACAATAGTACTCTAGTGGGAATATGGGCCGACAGTGAGAGCACTTTGAACATTCTAGACATTAGTGTAGGTGGGTCTAAATGATGTTATATAGAAGCCCTATGTAGGTGATTTGGATCAGTGGCCTAGTTTTCCAAGAGTAGAGTACTTGGAGGCCATTATTGAGGTGACATATCATTACATATATTGGGTGAAGACTCACTTAGTGAGTAGGATCCTGAGACAATTCAGATGACAAACGCCCTTGGTGATACCACCATTACTACCCTATCAATGTCAACATGCTAGGGAGGCCAATTGAGGAGAGGTGAGGGTGACAACACTATGGCCCCGTAAGTGTTGGCAGTAGGTAGACAAGGTTGGAGGAAACACATGCATGGTGGGGATGCTAAAGGCCCACCACTGATGATAACAGATAATGTTTCAGAGGAGGTATTCGATAGCGAATCTACCAACATGATTCCACAAGGTGGAGGTGTATGAAGAGTTGGTCCTAGCACCAAAGGGGGAGTAATAGGACATCCAAAAACATGGTGGATGGATTTTCATATAGGATAGATAAGAGTAGATTATTTGACACCCATTGGGGTCCAGATGGCCACATTCCTGAGATAGAAGTCTAGAACAAAATGTATGGGAGATATGATAGTAGTGCCCCAAGACAAGTGGGCATAATATATAGGAGCTAGAGCTCATTATGAAAATGAGGGGGAAGAGGTACTAGGTGGCCAAGGAGATGACAAGACCATCTTGGAGAGGCCCAGAAAGCTAGACATGCATGTTATTATGTTATGTAGATGGTTTTTGAGAAATAGTTCTTGTGTGATACTTTTATTGTAAGTGACACGTGTCATTTGTACCTAATTTTGCAAAGATGGTGGTGGAGGAGTGACACTCCTTGATATAGAGTGCCCACCCTAAGATCTTGGATCTTCTGTTCGATGTTCAGGATGCTATGGTGATGTATGATTCAGCGGAACCATTGGAAAGAGACTTAGTGGGTGCCTTCACTCTGGTTGGAGAGGCATCTAGGACCTTGTGGAGACATAACATAGGAACTTGCGACCACATGCAACATATATGTGATGATGCCAAGTTTGTTGTAGGGGAAATCATCCTTGGTACAAGAGTAGGTGGTCCACCTATCAGATTCTTGGAGAGAACTCAAGAGGATTACTTCACTAAAGGAACATCTGGTAAGAGCACAAGGAGAGGCCTCCAAATCCCAATCTAGGGAGGAGTCTCTAGCTCACACATCTTGAGACCCAAAACATCCAAATACCCCCCACAGAGGGGTGAGGGTTCTTGAGCCTTATTGTAGATGGGCGATAGTAATGTAATTATTATTTTTTATCATTTTTTCAATGTATAAACAATTGATTAAAGACACATACATATGATGATTGTTTTGGTGATGTTGTTTACTAGATGTTTGTGGTATATGTGTTACTTTTCTTATTACTTTCATACTTTTCGCATGTATGTATGAGATGATACTCATGGTACTTAGAAATAACGATAATGTCATTAGATAGGTAAAACTAGTGGTGGGAGGGGGAATTGGTAGGATATCCCAACCCACACGATGTGAAGAATCCAAGAAGAGGAAAAAATGACGAGACATCTAATGATAGGATGTCATGGTGATGTTAAGTAAATAAATCCAAGCAAGTCCATAATCCTGTTATCCAAATAACCCTCCTAGTTACTTGGATAACTTATATTTTCATTCTAACTCTGATGTTTTACAATTCAGGTTGCGCACACTCAATATTGTTCTTTTAACACCTTAGCACAGTTGTAGTTCCTCTACGCATGCTTACGCGCCTTTCTGCTTCTCCCTTTGCATTCTACTATCTCCTTTCATTTCCCCTTTGCGCCTTCCCTCTATGCACCCACTTTTTTTCCTATCATGTCGTGCCTCCTTTGGTGCACCTCCGCAAAATTTCCTTATGAATCAGCTAAGTCCCTCACATGCCTTCACGCTTGCGTGCCTTGTACTTCCTCTCTTCCTTGCACTCCTTCACACACCCCTTCTTTATCTGCCACTGGGCACCCTTCCTCAGTTGAATGCTCATGTCCCTTCCCCATACTTGTCCCCTGTAAGCATTCTCCTATTCCTCCTACACACACCTTCACACGCCTTCCCTCTATTTCCCTTTCGCGGGCCTTTCTTTTTCTTCCGCACCTTGTGCTTTCTTCTGTGTTAGTCACTGCTCCATGTCATTCTGTCAAACTTGAGTGTGCCGTACATAACCTATCAGAGCATTCCAACAGGGTGCCAAATCTAGACAACCAACCAGTGCATGAAACATGGAAAAAAAGACAAAACAAATGAACAGTTAGCCGACTCCTTCAGTCAATCCACATACACCACGTGTCTTATGTGCCCAGACAACTCTGACATCTTTTGGCAGCCATAACTTTTGTTGTAGTGCTCAGACTCCCGCACGCTTGGTCTCATTTGAAAGTTGCTGACATCAGCTACACGTTGGAATTTTCAAAATCAGATTTAGGTGGGATTTGGTAGGTGGAAAATAGGGAAACATCTTTTTGATCATCAATGCACAAATCTGATCAACCTCAACCACATAATTTCAATCAGATCTTGCTTTCTTCCTTATTCTACACACCAAGCATACATGGGGAAGTGCATCTGATAGCCTTACAGGTGGATTTATAGGAATTTATCACTGGTTATTGGTGGTTGAAGATTTGAATCTAAGTTTCCCTCTCTTTATCCTTTTCTTCTCTCCTTCTTCTCCTATAAATAATAATGTTCTACTTTGTAAAAAGGGATCCCTCTCTGTTGTAATGACACCATGCTAAAATGGTGGCTGATTTCCCATGGGTCTCAGACCTTGACATGGTCTCTACAATGTATTCTTTCCTCCTGTCGTGAATGTAAATGATTGTGCATCCCTTAAGAATAAAATCATGTTTTGTAGAACTCTTGTCTTCCTTTTCTCATTTTCATTGCATTTTACCTCTCTATTCACTTTTTTTGGCATGTTGTGTGTATTCCATGTTGAATTCCCCATGTTCACGTGTTGCGCACACTAGAAGGCTGAGCCTACATGTTGATCTGTGGCATGTGTCATCCGCCCCCTTCTCCCACACCCTCTCTATTTCCCTCACCACTTGTGGAGAGAGATCAACCCTTTCCTTAGTGCTATCACCTTCTTTAGCTTAGGATTTCCCCTTTCTACACATCCTTCTATCCCTGGTCCTTTGGCATGTTTAGTCTAGGATTTACTTTCGGCATTAGGAGTAGTAGTAGTGTTAGATGCAGGTAGAGGAACCATCCTTCTCTAGAGATCTGTCCCAAGTGTGCAAGGTCCCACAACTTGGGGATGGTTCCATTATGGTCTCAAACAACTTGGTTCTTCCAGATCCGAGACGCGGGTACACGTTTGAACGACTAAAATTTACCAATTGTTGAAATTATTCACATTTTTTATTGCGGTGATCCCAATGGGAATGGTTGAGGTGTATAAATTACTTAGATCAAAATAATTTCATGTTATCAAGACTCGTGACACTCCATCTTTATTATTGTGCACTAGGGCATAACATAGATATAATTAAGGTTTAAACATGTCATGATTTAATCTTGCACCTTCTTCCAAACCCTAGGTTTGAATTAGGACTTATGGGATAAAAAATCTCTAGCAGTTGTATATTCAGATCCTAGGACCTGATTTTCCATCTATCACATATACATCAGATCTGGTTTCACAATTTTTCAAGTG
Organism: Taxus chinensis; assembly: GCA_019776745.2. NCBI lineage: Eukaryota > Viridiplantae > Streptophyta > Pinopsida > Cupressales > Taxaceae > Taxus > Taxus chinensis. The sequence continues at coordinate 525,678,738 of CM034152.1, forward strand.
GGGTCTCATGGTTGGTTCTTCCCTTTGCGATTTCTTTGTAGGGCTTCCTAAGTTACCAGAATCACCTAAAAGTATTGCAAGGTATTTTAAATAACTAGCCATGAGGGGACTCTAGGTTTCAAGGTGTCTTTTGAGTTATGTTATTAAATGGTGTTAGATATTACTTCTAGCATGAGTCGTAAGCTCCTCTATGACATATTGTGTAATAATGAATTGCTCATGATACTTCAAAATCATTATTTTTAGTAATTATGGCATAAACAGAAAAATATACTCCAGTTTGTTGAAAATTTCATTCCGAGATTATTATTCCACATATTCATGATTATAAAACACTTAGGTTTTTGTCTGTTAGTAAATTCATGTATTTAGCTGGTATCAGGGGAAGGTGATCGGTTTTAATAATTTAACGACGGTCACTTTTTGCTTAAAACAAAACTTTTGCAGGCCTATCTTCATTACTATTTTTGGATCTTACTACTTATTCATCTGACAATCAATAATTGGTTTTTGGGATAATACCCTTGGTATGATTTTATGAGGGGAACTATTGTATAAATGGTTTGTATCCCTTCTAGTTTGCTTCATCAATTGTTCTTTGCATTTATATGGAGCTTATTTATGTGGTGCAGCTTTAAGATCTATAGTCAAATACCCATGTGTCATGTTATGATGATATCATCGTCCAACATTTAGGATGATCTATCTTGATGATAGGGGATCATATTTACCAAAACATGAACTTCAGGTATGTAGAGAAGTCTATCACTGCATGATAGATGTTTCTAATCATGATAGGTGGGGAATGATCCTAATGCAATGGGTGAAGATGGTCATTCAATGGAACTAAAAATGAGCCCAGTCATCGAAGCACTTGTAGATGGGTTCTTACACCCGCTATTAATGGCCTTGACAGGCTCTCATATATCCCAACTAGTTGTCTTGCACCTAATATCTCAGACGTGTTACAATGTTGAATTTTTAAGACGAAACAGATCAAGCTAATGAGTACTAGGAGGAATACAAATCTCTCAATGATGAGATATCACATCTATATGATGCACCACAAATGACCCATGTCCAATTATGTATATGCTGCATCATGATCAACTTCCTAGTTATAAGGATAAGGAAATACCTGTGATGAAAGCAATACCACCATACATGAGTTAAACAATGTGTGTAGTGCAAGTGCCTAGAGAAATGTCCTATATAGAGGAAATGATGTGTATACTTCCCAGACAGCTATCAATCCCATCGTTTTATACAATTTAAGTGCGAACCATAAATTGAATCCTATTGTAATTTGAAATGATTTAGGTATCTAACTTAAAGCATGCAATAGACAACATGATATTTTGTATGAGGCCAGGCTCAGAGAAGTGATTACTCGACTTTGTTACCTAATTGGTTACTAGGTCCCCTTTTATAGGACCAAGAAAAGTCTCAAGTAGGACCAACCATTTGTAATTATCATAGAACCAACAAACATTAGGTGGATAGGTGATTGTTATGGTTTATAATGTAGCACATCCAACAACCCTTGAGTGGCTAAGGGCTGACCAATTTCGGCTTTGAGTAACATGTGATGGTCTACTATGCAATCATCTCTAGGGATGCCCCTAGAATGGGTAAATGGGCTCTCCTAAATTTGATACATCTATGTCAAACAAGCATAATGCAATACTAAGTTGACATGAACTATTGGGTGATATGAAAGCGATTTGGTAACCTTTCAATCGGTATATCCAGGGGGAATGTTGAAAGAGGTTATATGGGTAGCTATTGTAAACAATAGGTGATAATATAGAAGACAATATGAGTAGAAGCATTAGCAAGTTGCACATGATTTTACTTCACCTAGATTCAAATGGTCTAATGGATGCCTGTTGATATACAACTAATAAAAATGATGGAAAGGGGTTGAAGGCTGTAGGTGATTCACCAATCGTTTAATAGCTTCTACATGGGAAACAAGTGCATTTCTCTTTGCTTGGTTATATCATATCATTGTTGGGGTGGCTATTCTAGGAGATTAACATAATTTAGAACACACATTCCAATGCCAATCCATCTTATAACATAAGACCATATGCAAACTCAGTAAGATGCGATATCTCTAAGTGAACATCTCAATATCTGCAACTTTCATAAACTCAGTATTCCAACCTTGATCTCTCATGTTAACCTGGAGGTTAAATGTGTATACATCGATATACTTGGTTCGGCTTTACCGGCGTCGGTTTAGGCGGGATACCCAAGTGTTCTACTAAACTAGGGAGAGGCTCTTGATTTTCTTGGATCTCATGTTGTTAACCGATGGATTGAATTTGAAATCTCACTTCTTAAACTATGCGTGACATATGACAATTCGACCAAAAACTGTAGCGCATTGATTTTTAGGGTTTCATCGTAATAGTGTGTGGTTACGTTATGAGAAAAACATATAAGGTATAGGTCTTTGGAGTGAATACCCCTGAGTGAAGGTGTCTAGGTAGAAGTGCACACGTGTCTGATATTATTTAAATCCAATGTTGATTGCGAGAACTAATCCTTTTTGATGAGGATAAGGAACTACCTGCGAATTACATTAATATTAGTGACCACAAGGAGGCCATGGCTAAATGAATGTGATGAAGGGTGTTCATTTTTCGAATGGACCAAAGCGTAGTGCTGACCTGATCTAGGAAGTGTGATACTTCCTCGATGGTTGTCAATCCACTGTTTAAAACAACTTAATGCAAGAAGTAATATGAACCAATAATGTCCTACTGTAAGTTGTTATGATTTAGGTATCTCACTTACAAGTACAATACGAACAAATGCTAATCTAACATGCTAGGTCATAGAGTCAGGATCTGGAGGTCAAACAGGTAAATAAAGTGGTCTGGGACAGGTCATGAAAAAAGCTCTTAGGTAGGATTTGGGTTGATTTAGGTGAAAGGTATGAGATTCGTTGTTATAGGTCCAGGTTCTGGGTTGACACATAGATCGACATCGGTATGGTATGACTGATGCTGATGGAGAGGGAAACCGATGACGATTCAGGAGTAACTGGTGCCGATCTACTATGGAGTTGGGCTAATAGAAACTAAGTGAGGGTGGGTTTTGGTGATCTCCTCTGAGATTACCCAGAGAATGAACAGATAATGGGGAGGTAGATGGCGATGCTAAGGATAGTCAGAGGTGTCTGGAGTTAGGTATGGAGGGATTAAAAGGTTGTAGGTGATTGGGTGAGGGGATTTACAGGAGGGTGAGAGATGATGAAGGATGTCAATGGGAGACTAGAACCCTCAAACAATACATGATAGAAACTAATGATGAAATAAATATGGGAACCAGTGCATATCTAGAATGTTTTAATTACTTGGATGTCTGCTCCTAGAAGCCTGGTGAGTGAGGGATGGAGGTGTTGGTAAGAGGTTGAAGGCTGCAGTGATCACTAATCATAGGTGAGCTTCAGTGTCATGGGCTGCATGTACATTCCTCTTAGAATGGTTACATCAGAACATTGCTTGGGGTGGCTGTGTAGGAGAAAGTGCTTGGTCTCTTTAGTTGCATGGGTGTTCTGGATGTGTAGGAGTCGCTCTTAGAAGATGCGATATCTCTGCATGTAGATCTCAATCTTCTCCAAAATTTTCCAATAGTTATTCCAACCTCTGAAAACAAGGTTGTTTTGGGGGGTGAATATATGGTAGTTGACGATGGTTTATGGCCTGACCGGCGACATTGGTTTAGGGTTGACCGGTGTCAGTTAAGGTGGGAAATCCTAGGTTTACTTAAACTATGACAGATCCTCTGGCAATATTTATTGGCCAGCTCATATCGTATAACTCGCGGATCAAAATAGAATGATTGCACTTATATAGCATGTGGGAATGTGGTTAGAGGAAGAATGTAAGCATGTATGTTATTTTAGCGGTTGAACTAAGTCTTAGTTAATTAAGGAAACTTAGGTAGGAATAAGTCTTAAGGTTAGTTATGCTTGAGTGAATATTGAGTCCTAGGTAAAATGGAAATATGCTAAGAATGGGTTTGTGATGAGGTGTCTAGGTGAGGTGGTGGGGTGAGGTGTCTATGGTGAGGATAATGACTTAGTTTAATTAAGGTAATTAAATAATGAATATTAGTGAGGTGAAGGGGGCCATTAATTGGTGAATGTGATGAAGGGTAATTAAATTAATATACGATGTGGACTGAAGGGGAAGTGTTACCCAATATTATGGTGTCTACATTTTTCCCATTTTTTTGTCACATAGCTTGTATTGGTAAGCGACTACTGAACAAAAACAGGTATGTGGTTGCCCCATGTGTGGGTGAAGGTGACCCCCCTCAAACCAAGAAATAATGAGGTAACAGGCATAATCAGTGAGTGGTTTGATAAAAGGTAAATGTGATGAAAAGAAAGGTGGGTAATGGGGGAAAGAGGAGCAAGGTCTACTCGGGTAAGATAGGTAATGGGTCAAGGTCAAAGGTAGTAATAGTCAAATGCACACACACGTATAAACTACAACACGCTACCAGGTTGAAGAGCAGTCAAACTCTACATCATCTAAGGTCGATAGGTTTATCCAAATGAGGTTGAAGTGATTCCAGTATCCAAGGTATAGGATATGGTTAGGAAACATGACGCAGGTTGAGTGTAAAAAAATTTAGGCATGTTTCGGTACACCAAAGGTAGGGTTAGGATAAATGGTCACAATGATAGGCTAGGTAAGGTCATTAGGTCAACAACACAGGTAATAGTGCCACAAGGTATAATGAACACATGAGGTCAAAGGTCACAAGCGATGGTCCAGGTCCAAATATCTAGGTCACAACATGGGTAAGGCCAAGGTAGGGGTAAAATAACAAGTCCCCAAAGGAGGAAAAAGGGAGGTAGTAAATGATGAGGTTGGGAATGTGAGGGAAATGGTTTAGGTAAAGGTGGGGACTGGGGTGGGGTAAATGATCAGGGTGAAGGTTGGGTGAGGTATAAACAAGAGGTATGGGTAGGGTAAAAGGGTAAAATTTAGGGGAATGGGTAGGTGAGGGTGACCGATGCCGGTCAAGGATAACTGACGTCGGTAAAGATCAACCGACCACAGTTGGGTAGGGCACGCGACTGATGTCTGTCAAGGGTAACTATACGTACCCAAAATTGTAAGGTACTGTACTGCCAAAACAACGTAACAAGTGCCCCAATGATGATACAGGTCTCCTCGCAAGGTGTTCAGAATCTGGAAAAGATCTCCAAGTGTGCGTTAACATCCCGCATGCCCCGCATAGCCCCTGCATCCTTTTTTTATCTCTTTTCCTCTTTTCTGGACCTTTTTCCCTTTAGTTACGAAACCGCCGCCCTGCATGGGCGGCGGTCTCATGACCGCCGCCCTAATCAGGGTGGTGGTCCTATAACCACCACCCTGCTCAGAGTGACGGTCCTTTACGCGTCTTCCAGAAAGTGTTTTTAATGCGACTCACGTAAAAATCAACGATTCACTAGCTTTTGTTAACCGCCTTGGGCTTGCATTTATGTTTTTGGTCCCCTGGAATAGTGTTTGGCCATTGTTTATAGTTTTAGAGTTTAGTTTGGTTTTGATCTTTGGGTGAATGAAATGCTATAAATAAATGGCTTGTGCTCAAGCAAATGGCCTCTCATTTTTTGCTCTCATCTTCTAATTTCAGTAGCTCAGTCTATTATTTTTCTTAGAAGCCATAGTTTCAATTCATTGCATGCTTAGTTAGCATTGTTTAGCTGTTGGTAAGCCACAAATCCATCTTGTGCAGGAAATGCTGTTATTTCATCCAATCCATTGGAGTAGAATAGCTTAGGAAGCCATTAAAGTTGTAGGTTTTGCTCCTCAAAACAAGATAGTTTCAGGTTCTGGACGCTTTATGTTGCATGACTCGCAATAGATCCCGCTAGGAATTGCATAAGCCAAGCTCTGTACTCTTGCGCTATCCCTCTCCTACTCGCATTATATTCAGTCTGTATTCTGAGCTGCCTTTGTCCCAATATCTACTTCTATTGATGCTAGCATTACATGCTTTTCTGGATTTACGTGAACACGAAGGAACGAGGAGATCACACTGAGGGGACAAGATCACACACACCATTGGATTCACCACTGTTCTGCAGAATCCAAGTTCTAGCTTTCAAAGTTATAAGTTAGAAATATATCAAATAGAGTAGATAATCACTTCTTTTCAGTCAATTTTACTTTTGATATTGCCAGGGAAGCTGTGGGGATTGATAGTTTCTGAGAAACTATGATTCACTCCTCACTTCTGAGTTAAGATCGAGAGTCTGGAAAATAGGTTAGGTAAGTTATTTCATTATTTAGAATAGTTCTACACATTACACAAACAAATAACTACACTCGGTTATTTTGTTTGTTTTAAGTTTTTATCTTAGTTGTCAATTCTAGATATTTTAAATAGCTGCTTTCTTAAATTCTTAAGGTTTCTCAGAAAATACAAAAATAGAAGTTATATATGTTCTAGATTCACTTCACGTAGTTAAATTCACTTTGTTACAGTTAGATTTACATTATTTTTTTGTATGACAATCACGGGACCTAGGGAACCCAAAGAATACGTATTTGAGCCAATTGTGCCTCAACTCGATCTCATCACAGCAATAGTTGACATAGACCAGAATCTTAGAATCCAAATCTTCCAAACAACAACAGATTTATGATAGATCAGCTCTCAGTTGAGGGTATTAAATATAGAAGACGACCAAGCACACACGTTCTGGTCAAATCAACTGAACTATAGATTACCCTAGGCAAACATTCATATGACCTTATCTAGAGACATACTCGAAACTATCCCAGGTCATTTTCCATGTATTCCACAACCCATAGATCGAATCATGCCAGAGCTTGATATTGATTGGACCCTTCGAGCAGTCATCCTTGCTGACCGATCTATCACACCAGTTCAGGTTAGAAGGGCCTTCTTTGCCTTAGATTCACAAATTCCACTAGTGCATATTGAAGACATTAGATTTCCTAACTAGTTTGTCTACATCCCACGCATATCCCATCACCACCGACTGTCTCGGCACGACCTCGGGAGGTCGGGTACGTAGAAGAGTTACTTGTAGATTCCCATGCTTGCTTGTCGCTTTTCCGGCATACAAAATTGGTGAACCTGATGTGAAACCAACAACTGTTTCACCTTCTCTTTGAGAGTTTCATCTTATCTCATCCACCTTCGCTCCTTCCCATTATTATGCGGGTATTCATATACCCCCCGAATATGTCGGGATTCGATGCATATGGCAGACCCCTCTTGGGTTTTGAGGCATACTATGCCCAACAAAATAGGAAATCATCACCCTCACTCTCGGTATGGGGTGATAACTACTCAACTAATCAGTTGTCAACACAAACTCCAAAAATTAGATATAATTCATCTTTTCAAACTGAGGAGTTAGACCAGTTCCCTCAAAAACAACAAACAGAGCCTTCAGGCTCGAATAATATGACGTTTACCGGAGAATCTGGTTCATCTCCTTAGATGCTACTTAGACCACAAATTAGTAGACAATCAGACCCATACCTGGTCTTAGATGATGAACATTCAATAACGTTATCCTAGGAGTGAACAACGCTCCTCGGGGGTTATGTACCCACCTGAGGAGGTTTACAACCACAACCCGAGGTCTCTTTTCAAGAAAATACCTCTATGCCACTGCATATAGGAAATACTCTCAGAGAAACTTGGCAAGATAGTGATTAGTTCATAGCAGGATATCACATGCCTATACAACACCAGGGTATACAACAAACGCCGCTAAGGCAAAGCACCGTGACTTCACCAAATGAAGTCATTTCAACGTTAGTCGAAAAAGTGAGAGGGTTAGAACTTGCTCAAGCAAGAGAAAATTCTCAATTCATGCAAGCAGGAAGTTCCAATCCCCCACACCATCCTATCCAAGTAGACCTCCTCACAGGAATAGGCACGTTAGGCATGCCTCCTCAGTATCCACAAAAAACACCAACTAGTCCCATCATCTCTAACACCGTTCCTCCCGATCTAGTACAAAACAATCCATTCCTGGACAATACCCCATCATACTTAAACATGTACTCCAAATCACCACAAGGGGATATGTTCTCCTCTCCCGGCATTTTTGCTCAAACACAGGGACTTCCTTATGCCCCTGCCAACGCATATGTTGTGCCATATCAACAACCCATCCCACCACCATTCCCTCAACAAGCACCATCAATGGTTGAAACCTATGCGACAGGGACTTATTCAGAATATTTGAAAGAGCCCTTAGACTTCACCATACGAAGCGTCATGCTTCCAAGACCCCTTCCCGATTTTCCTAAGTACAAAGGTGAGGGAGATCCAAACGCACATATCAAGGCTTACGCTACAGCCATACGATAATTACTCCCTTGGGATGGGGTTGTTGCTAAAATATTCCCCAAAACTTTGGAAGGCATCGCTCTTGATTGGTATTATAGAATACTTGAGGCTTCAATCCATTCGTTTAAACAACTCGTTTCAGAGTTCATCAAAGCATTCGACATGAACAAACTGTTAAGGACAGGAATCAAGGAATTCCTGCACATTAAACAAGAACACAATGAATCTGTTGCCCATTTCATCCAAAGGTGGCGTACAGTTCTTTATTCTTCGACAAGTGCTCCAAATATGGATCAGATAGAACTATGCAATTTATTCCTTCATTCTCTCAGCAGAGAGGTGAAGGAAGAAGTCCAAAAGTTCCCACTAAGAACTTCCGTTGAAGTACTTGAGAGCGCTCTTCGAATAGATCAAGCAGTGATAGATAGTGGTCGTAAGACTTATGGAACAAACAGGAGGTTAATCACCTCCAGCCAGAACACTACAACTTATCCTATTACCACGAACGTCAATCAAGGACCTAAAATCCTTAACAAAAATCACGGGGTGACAACAGATGGAGGTAACTGATCAGCCTAAAAAGGTAAATACTGTGAATACTTCATTACTAATGAACAATCAACGAAACAATAACTTTACCCCCACAATCAATACAGTGGATTTTAATCATCCTCAACAACAAAAACAACGGTGAAATCCCACACAGGGTCTAAGCCAAAACTCATTTGGTTATCAAAACCAAAATCAAAGCCAGAAACAAAAAATGCAAAACTTTAATCCTAATAGGCAACAGTTTGATCATAATTTTAGGCCACAATATGCACCAAACCAACAAACCAGGAATTACAATCCCAATTCATATTGTGGTTTCCACAAAATTCGAGGTCATGACACTAGAATGTGCTGTGACTACAATAAATTCATGCAACGTTTGCCAGAAGAACAAAGACAGTTCTTCACAGATTTATTTTTGGCAGATCCCGTGTCACCACCACCAGGCACGCTCGTAGGGGTAGTTTCCCCTCAGAATGCTCCCCTCAAGATCTTTAACGATCCACTCCCAAATCACGATAACAATAGGCTAAATCTAAATAGGACAAACAAAAGCGTAATGATGGGAAACAATGATCATGAAGCCTCGACTTCACTAAATCCATCAGTTGCGCCACAATTAGGAAGTCAGCCAAGACCCAAGATAGTCAGTTTAGTAGAACTAGACGTTGAACTACCTATCAAAGCTATAACAAGAACATGAGAGTATTCTCTCAACCAAGCCCAAGTCATCTGCCAGAAATAGATAAGAGTCAACAAATAGTAGAAAAACCCGTAGGTGTCTATGAATTAATTAACGACCTAACAAAAACCTTCTCACACATTTCATTTTTGGACTTACCGAAGAATTCCCCTACCCACAGAGCTGCTCTTCTAGAGGCATTAGGTTTAGGTCATCTAATTAATATCACTCTGCCTCCTGAAACACAAGTGAACCACGTAGATTTTGATATCCATCCTCCGGGGCAGCCGGATAAGGATGTCGAATTCATATTCGAAATAAGTAAAATGCCTACAAATGCTGAAATTACACGTAGAGGCGATCCAGCCTTACACTTACAAGTATGGGTTTATAACAACTATGTAAAACGAGCAATGGTTGACGATGGGGCCACAGTTAACATAGTCCCCTTCTCTTTCCTTCAAAAATTAGGATATGGGGAAACAAATTGCTCCACCACTCGAAATACATTGAGAGGCTATGATAGCCTTAAAGCCACTTCGATTGGAACTATAATACTACCGGTCACCTTAGGACCCAAAACAATCCTGACTAAGTTTTATATTATAGATTGGGAAACTAATTATAATATGATCCTTGGCCGACCATGGATACACCGTATGAAGGCAAGCCCTTCTACGGTATTCCAAGAAGTAAGATTCTTGCATCTAGGAAAGGTGTTTGTAGCCAAAGGTGATCCAAAGCCATTCGATATACACCTAGCTGACTTAAAGAAAAGACCATGTGTGCACTCGGAATTTGAACTTCCAACAAACCAACTTAATAAACCCACTAACACAAAACTAGAGGAGAAGTTGGTACCTGCAACGGATCTTGAGACTATCAATCTAGTCAAGACAATCCCAGCCTCAAAAGATGAGGCTAACATTGTAGAAACGGTATCATTAGGAACTATTGCAAAAATCGTTGAATTACTGGAACGGGATCTACCAATGTTCTTACCATTTGATTCTATGGGCATGGAATATTCCCTAGGTGTTGGTTCTCTTCCAGTAGAGGATCTCTGTATGGTGGAAGTAGAATGTGCAAACACAAAAAATATCCCAGCATCCATATTCCCAGCTAAATATTGGACACTCCATTTTGATGGAGCTAAATGCCGTTACGGAGTGGGGGCAGGTGTAATCTTCACTTCCCCTAAAGGAAAAGTCTTACCTTTTGCCTTCAAACTCAATTTCGAATGTAAAAACAATGGCGCTGAGTATGAAGCTCTACTCCTTGGCCTTATTTTAGCCAAGAGGATCGGTATTAATAACATCAGAGTGTTAGGAGACTCACAATTGGTAGCAAACCAAGTCTCTGAGATATATGAAACCAAAGCCGAGCACTTACAACTTTACAAAACAGCCGTATTAGATTTAAGCAAGGACTTCAACTTCATATCAATTGAAGCAATCTCGCGAGAACACAATCTTCTCGCCGATTCTATAGCAACCTCGGCATCACGCTTTACTCCAAACAGTAAGTTAGAAGATACCCGTTTCATGGTATCCCTTCATGATGAACCATTGATAAAAGCAACGAAATATTCTCTTTTAAACGGAAATGAAAACAAATCTATTATCCTAGATCACATTGATAGTGATATGACCACTCTGAATTACTTAAACGCCTATGCGGCATTACATCTATCCTATCATATGATAGATTTGTCCTTAATTCCACATTCATCTTCCTACTTCGGAAATCCCATAATGGAATCTAGCGTATACACGGTAGAAAGTGGGGACAATTTGGATTTACCTCCAGCTCCACCTGAATTTAAAGAGGGTAATGCCTCTTCAATTGAAGAAACAATTGATGTTAACATCGAAACAGAGGATGAACCAAAAATCTTAAAATTAGGGTCCTCATTAACCCCGGAAGAAGTAGAAATACACACTCAGATCCTCAAGGAACATCAGAAAGCTTTTACATTTACTTATAAGGAAATGACAGGCGTTGCACCACACATTGCGGTGCACAACCTCGTCACTAAATCTGATGTAAAACTAGTTAAACAAATATCAAGACCCATGAAACCTAAGGTGGCTCTCATGGTGAAAGAGGAAATAATAAAACTCCTACAAGTAGGATTCATCAAACCAGTCGATTACTCTCAATGGGTATCCAACATCGTTCCTATTCTCAAAAAAAATGGGAAGATACGCATCTGCATAGATTTCCGAGACATTAACAAAGCATGTCCTAAGGACGACTTCCCATTACCATCCATAGATGTCATTGTTGATGCAACAACTGGATTTGAACTCTTGTCTCTCATGGATGGATTCTCGGGATACAATCAAATCAGAATATCTGAACAAGAACAAACTAAAACCACGTTTATAACTCCTTGGGGAACCTATTATTATGCTGTTATGCCATTTGGTCTCAAGAACGCTGGTGCTATGTACTAGCGAGCTATGACATATATATTCCATGATCTAATTCATAAAATCATGGAATCCTACGTAGATGACTTGTTGGCTAAGGCCAAGAAGCGGTGTGTTGTGACCATACCGGAAGTTCTCCATGTCATTCTTTTCACTCCTAATAGAATACGGAGTCATGCTAATCCAGAGAAATGTGTCTTTGGTGTAATAGGAGGAAAGCTCCTAGGTTTACATCATCATGTCACGAGGGATAGATGTTGATCCAACCAAGATTCAGGCTGTCCTCGAAATGGTCCACCTTCAAATGATCTGGAATCAGGTCATTTCTCAGAAAACTTGGTGCAATCCGGAGATTCATCCAGACTTAAGTTTGCCATTCATCCATCAACAGTTTACGCAAGAAGGATTATAGCAATTAATTGGACCAAAGACTGCAATGAAGCCTTTTATGTAGTTCAGCATTTCCTGTTATCACCACCTACGCTAATGCCACCTAGCTAGACCTCCCGTTAATTTTGTATTCACGAGCAACCAATGTATCGCTAGCCTACATGCTAGCTCAAGAAGATGATGACAAGAGGGAACGCGCGATTTATTTCATTAGTCGAACATTACTTGACTATGAAACACATTATACATAGGCAAAACGAGAATGCCTTGTCCATAATCTTTGCTACTAAACGCTTAAGGACACTATATGATGAATCAAGAAACAAGGGTCATGGTAAAACGGACCATTTACAAAACTTTCCTCACACAAGGATCCTTGTCTAAAAGGCTAGACGTCTTATAACACTTAATGGGGGAATTCGAATAATATTTGTAATCAGAAGTCGGTTAAAGGAAAAATCATCACAGATTGGTTAGCTGATAACCCATTAGATGGAGGCGATCTAGTAGATTTAGATTTTCCAGATGAGTGCGTATACTACATCAAAACCTAACCTTCTATCTCTGAGTGTCCCTGGTACACTGATATCATTAATTATATCATGGACCATATGTATCCAGAAGGAGCTACACCGTAACAAAGAAGGCGGTTACATATTATCGCAGCCAAATATGTCATCATAGAGCAAGTGCTCTACCGGAAACCATTCGATGGAATGCTCCTAAGATGTGTCGACACAGAAGAATCTAAGAAGATTCTCCATGAATCTCACAGTGGAATGTGTGGAGGCCACTTCGGTGGCCATGCCACCGCTCGCAAAATACATCGAATGGGCTATTCTGGCCCACTCTAGAACATAGCACGCATTGGGTTTGTTACGCAGGTGTCCATAGTTGTCCAAGAATTCTCCCACAGATTCATATGCGCACAAAATCTCAACCAATTGCTACTCTTTTCATGCCCTTTCTATATTGGGTCTTGATTTGATAGGGAAATTCTCTCCCTGTCCTACAGATGGCCACAATTTAGAAATCACGACCACCGATTTTCACCAAGTGGTTATAGGATCTGCCTTTACTAATAGTACCAGGTTCTGTAAGCACCAGTTCATTTTCACTCCAAATCATTACAGATAGCGGTCTCCCCACAAGTCTTATCTCAGATAATGAACAGATCTTTTAAAAATGATGGAAGTTTGCGACTATGAAAATCATTTAATGATACCATCATACACTTCCTTTATTACCCTCAAGAGCCACTGATAGGCTGAATCAACAAACAATACACTGAAACCATTTCTCATTAAAACTGTGCAAAAAACACACGATATTGGCATTTGAAGTTATATCTGGCCTTATGGGCCCCACCGAACCCACTATAAGAACACCAACGATCAACTCGCTTCTCACTAGTTTTGGTCAATAGGCATTTCTCCCATTTGAGGTCGAATACCCAGTCTCATCCGCATTTCAATTACAAGGGATTCTGGATGAAACTCTTACATAGAAGCACGCTTTTCCCAACTAGTAAAAGCCTATAGGTAACTAGGATAGATGCTGAACGACGCATAGAGCCTATGCTAACCGGATGTGCCGGCAAAGAACAGAAGGTCTATGACGTGAAAATCTGCGGTGATCTATCTGAATAGACAGTAAGATCGACAAGAAGCCGGGAAGAGGAAGGAATTCCGGCCTAAAATGGTTGGGGCCCATTACAGAGTCATGAAAGGACCTATGGGGAAGGGGCATAACTCTTATATACGCTAGCAGGTGAGGAATTTGAGTGAAAACCGAAGTCAATTCCCTCACACCTCAAAGCGGTTTTATACGCTAAGCAACTAGCACTACTTATTATATTTAAATTGCCCATTCTTCATATCGATTAAGATCATTTTGGTCTACTTGTCACGTCAAATTGAAATTGTGATCAAGGATTTTATCCTCAAAGAAAATTCACTAACACACTCCATGATGTGTTGTTGGCATAAAATTTTACTCATACCTCTTCCATTTTATGATAATCATCAAATTATCTCGAAATCATTTTATACAGATAAAAGCTAGATTGACACAGTCTTTAACGGTAACCATACCAAAGGATTTGACGGCGTGTTCTCACTTTTAGTTTCTTCTTAGGATAGGTGTCTCTGCCTATGCGTTCCATTCTGAAGCTTCATGGTGTCACAATCTATCCCATAAGAGTCTCTTTGGAAATAAGCACCTCTAACATTTTACTCAAGAAAAGAGTCAAAAAGTGATCAAAAAGAAAATTTTCATTTTACATATTTCCTGCGCCCCCACCACCTTCGGTGGATGAGCTTGCATCTCTTTACTAGTGCCGTAGGGTTGGGAACAGGATGGATTTGGAAATGGCCATTATGCCTATACCTTGTCCATGTGTAAACCCACGATGTCTACTAGTAGCAGGGGGCAAAGTATAGGGGGGTCCTCTGAAAAGCCAAACAAAATAAATGTTCATAAAGCAACAATCCAAATTTGACGGTCTTAAATAAAGTAAATGAATAGAGTTTCAAATTCCAAGAGAGTTAAAACCTAAAAAACCCAGATTTTGTCACATGTGGCATCTAGGATCTAAGTCTAGATAACCAAATTAAGTCGCATTCTAAAACGATGAAGTCCTCGGTAGAGTAACTTGTAGCTCTCCCATATGGTTCCACCAAAGTATTTAGTCTATCTTTCATCACTATCATTTCAGTATTTAATAACTTGTCCCTTTCTAAGCTCTCGTGAGGAGCCCTAGCATCTTACAAACTATTGTGGGAGTGGGAGTAGTAGGGGCAGGTTATCATGCTCATCATACCGGTTACCTTTACACACTCTGCCAAACAAACATGAGGTATCCAAAAATTCTTTACAGAAACTAAGATTCAAAACCAATTATATATATTTATATATATCAGAATCATGAAATACAAAAAGGAAAACAACATTTGCATCATTTATTTCTCCATTTGAAGCCATTCTAAAAGCATATAACATACATCATAGTATACATAGGGAACTGGAAAAGGAAACAAAGCCATCAATGTCCAAGCTTGATCCAAAAAGAATATACTATATATATATATCTATATTATATATATATATATATATATATATATAATATAGATATATATGATTCAACATTTATGTACATGCCATCATGCATTAAGCATGGTCAAAAATGCTCAAAGGAGCCGGGATATAAAAAAGAATTATTGCACCAAAAAATCTACGAGAGCCAAACAACCTTCTCAATCTCTACGGGACCCCTCTGAAGGTGCCATGCTCACGCCTAGGACTCCGAGCTATGCCGGTGCTCTGAATGCACAGGAGGGCTCAGGATCCTGAGGGGCAGCCGCAGCCTCACCATGAGAATGGATATAATCAGACCTCCGTCGTCCTGTACCCGCTAGCTTGGTGTGAAGGGTGATACCATCCCCTGCCAAATGTAGGTGAGAATGGAGCAAAGACGTCGGTATGCCAGACGTGTTGAAGGCTCCCAACGTCCACAGACAGCTCTGCACGATCCTATCCATGGGGCTCTCGGGAATACGGCATACCATTACGAATCAAATATTCACCATCATAGGCTGTCTTGTAAACAAAGGAGAAAACAGGTTTAGAAAACCAAACAAGGACTTAAAGATACAAGATAGAACTAAGGATAGTATAACTAAAAACAAACACTAGAAGGCGAGAGGGTTGCTTACTCGGATCACCCCGGCCTCAAGATGGATCTATGGGGGTAAACGCAACACCAGGATGCGCTACCGGGACTGAGGGGCTGCTCTGAGTGGGAGCAATTTGTAATGCTCCACAACAGAATCTCATCCCCTATGGCCTAGGGGAGTGGCTCCTCTGAAACTAGAATCAACTCTCTCTGTACTGCTCACCCCTCTCCACCTGATTAATATCCCTGGGTATCGTACCACTCATGGATCACTTTCCTCGGTCTCCTCCTCTATCTCACCCCGTAAACTCCTCAAACTCGGAGTTACCTCAATAGTATCGTGATGTGGGCAGGGACCCGCGGAAATCTAAAGTAAGTAAAGGTTCTGATGAGGCACACCGAATCTCCTTGGCACGAAAAACTATCATCCTGACTGTAATAGACATGCCAAGATTAACACTATCCAACCCTGCCTCTAGAGCCCCCATGGCCTTAAGACTGGATCTATATATGGCCGCCACTGGGGGAAGGGAAGCATTACCCATGTAGGTAGGCCAACCAAACTGTTGAGGCAACTTGGCCCAAAGGGGTGCATTCCACATGCCCCACTCGGTCAATACTACCCTATCGTGGGCGCAAGAGTCAAGGGGGGAAGATCAACTAAAGAGTCTTCCTCGCCCACATTATATGCCCGCCATAGTCTGATATGGTTGTGGCTCCTCAATGATCGGCAGTAGTCAGGGAGGCAACTGGCAATGAGGTGCCTATGGAGTACCGACAGTCTGTCCATCTGTGCCCTCACAGCTCAGGATCTGCCACCTCCACCCCCTGCCATAAGGGATGAATATGCGCATAGACCAAAATCTGGACTAGAGTTGGTGGTCAATGACTGCCCCTGTTAAACAGATACCCTCGTATAAGGCGTCGTGGAAGGTAGTGCGGGTGGTCCCAAGATGTCTCCTCCCCAGGATATATCCTGAATGGGCCCCTCAGATCTAGCAATTCATAGGGGAAAACAACAGTATAATAATGTATTCGCCTCCCTTTGCCCCAATCAGTCTCGAGCAAGGATCCCATGATGGCCTTGGCGAAAAGTAGGGGGCGGGCAAAGAAGGAATAGATTTGAAACTCTCACCCCCTGTCTTCAACCTCGTTGTAGATGACTGCGTTCTCTATATATGTGGCACCACTGTTGCAATATGTGCCCATGAGCTGCTTATGTCTTAGAGTGAGTCATTATCAAGATGATCGGGACCCCCAGTATGAGTCAGAAGTCCTCTAACTGTATAATGGTCCACCTCACCGTAGCACCCCCTGACATAGAAAGGTTGTTCGATCTAAATCATAGTATGAGAAACAGGTCACAAATAAGTGACTGTGTGTGTTTGTGTGTAACATGGGGGGCAAGCGTGAGATGCGTACGTATTCGGCCCGGTACAGTGTGTCCTCCTCATCTATGAGAGGCATATTAGTACCCCTGGGAAGCCAATCACACTCCCTCTCTCTACTTCCACGGATATGATCTCTCTCGCCTTGACACACCCAGAAGAAACACACAAAAACAAAAGCAACGTTAGCATCCAACTAATGAGAAAATCATTGAAAGCATGTAGAAATTGCTAAAAAATACAAACACAATCTCAAAAAGAGGTTCCTTTTACATTCTGTGCAAAAAAGCCGCCCTGAGCAGGGGGGCGGGTTTTTTAGAACCGCTGCCTTATTAGGGCAGCGGTGTGGTTGTAACCGCCACCTGAGTAGGGAAGGCTGCGTCATCGTACTGCCCACAGTGTGTAGGGCGGTGGTCCATGGTCTGAAAACCCCGACGGTTTTTAAATTTAAAAACCTAAAAAAAACATAGAAAAGGACCCGTTTTGCTTCAAACAAAACCTACCCAGGTAGGAGCCCCCCTAGATGAACTTGAACCACTAACATTTTTGCAAATTACCCCACATTGACAAAGATTTTAACATTTCAAAATTAAGGGGGTGGTAAAAAGGATAAATTGAGAAAACGAACGGTGATCTCGCGGGTCGATTTGTTTCGCACGTGGGGAGCGCATGATCGCTATCTCATCGCGGATGTTTTGACTCTACTAACGCCAAGGGAAAGAAAACTATCACCGGTGGGTCCCATAGCTCAAAATCAATCAAATCAAACTGCGCAAATGAATAGGAAAAATGGTCCCCACTGTCATATATATAGCACTCTTGATCGTTTTAAAATGACCTTTCACAGGTTTGAGAGCGCTAAAATGCGCGGTAAGTTCATATCCTCGCACAAATGGTACGTTTTTCCCTGTTATTTTAGCGTTTATTTTGAAAAACTTTGTCTATCTGCACGTGAGTTCTATTTTCATTTTGCAGGGGTATGAGGGGTATATTGGATGGTGTCATTTCCAACATGTACGTATCAGGGATAACTTCTAACTTCCATTTCGATGCCTACTCGGAACCACCATTTTACGCCTCTTCATGGCCTAAACGCTTCTCCGAGGGGGCAATATGTCGACCTAAAATTGTAAGTATTTGTACTGGCCGGAACAATTTGTAACAAGTGCCCAAAAGAGTACAAGTTCCTCGCAAGGCTGTTCAGAATAATGGAAAAGGATCTCCAAGGGGCTTTAACATCACACATGCCCGCTTTAGCCACTGCGTCCTTGTTTACTCTTTTCAATCTTTCTGGACTTTTGCCCTTTTAGTTACGGAAACCACGGCTTGCTGGGCGGCGGTTCTCATGACGCCGCCCTGATAAGGGTGGTGGTTCCTTTACGTGTTTTCCAGGAAAAGCATTTTTAATGCGCCTCACGTAAATCAACGATTCAATAGCTTTTTTTAATGCCTTGGGATTGGCATTAGTTTTTGGTCCCCTGGAATAGTGTTTGGCCATGTTATAGTTTTAGAGTTCAGTTTGGTTTTGATCTTTGGGTGAAGGAAATGACTATAAAATAAAATGGCTTGGGCTCCAAGCAAATGGCTCCATTTTTTTCTCTTATCTTCTAATTTCAGTAGTCAGTCTATGATTTTCTTAGAAGCCATACGTTTCAATTCATTGGCATGCTTAGGTAGCAGTGGTAGCTGTTGGTAAGCCAAAATCCATCTGTGCAGGCAGTGCTTGTTATATTTCACCCATCAATTGGAGAGAATAGGCTTTAGGAAGCCATTAAAAGGTGCAGGTTTTGCTCCTCAAAACAAGATAGTTTCAGGTTCGGACGCTTTATGTTGCATGACTAGCAATAGAATCCGCTAGGAATTGCATAAGCAAGCTCTGTACTCTTGCGCTATCCTTCCTACTCGCATTATATTCAGTTGTATTCTAGCTGCCTTGTGTCCCATACTAATTCATGTTGAGGCTTAGCATACATGTTTTCTGGATTTACGTGAAACACAAAGGAACGCGGAGATTCACACGAGGGGAAAAAGATCACACACACATTGGATCGCCACTGTTCTGCAGAATCAAAGTTTCTGCTTTCAAAGTTCTAAGTGTAGAATTATATCAATAGAGTAGATAATACTTCTTTTCAGTCAGAGTTCTTTTGGATTATTTGCCCAGGAAGCGGTGGGGTATTAGTTCTGAGAAAAACGATGGATTCAAATCCTTACAAGGCTGTCAGTAGGAAATCGAGAGTCTGGAAAATAGATAGGCAGTTTTTCATTATTTAGAATAGATCTACAAAAGTACAACAGAAAAAAACTACACTCGGTTATTTCGTTTGGGTTGAAGGTTTTATCTGAGTTGTCAATTCTAGGTATTTAAAATAGCTGCTTTGAACTTCTTAAGAGTTTCTAGAAAATACAAAAATAGACGTATATGTGTTCTAGATTCACTTACACGGAGTTAAATTCACTTTGTTACAGTTAGTTACATTATTTTTTTTGTAGGACAATCACGGGACTAGGGAACCCAAAGAATAAGTTATTTGAGCCAATTGGCCCAACGTGATTCATCCCAGCAACAGTTGAATAGGACCAGAATCTTTAGAATCTTAGAATCCAAATTCCAAAAAAACAACAGATTTACGAACAGATCAGCTCTCAGTTGAGGGTATTAAATTAGAAAGACGACCAAGCACACACGTTGGCAATCAACTGAACACAGATTACCCTAGTGCCAAACATTCATATTGACCTTATTGGGAGACATACGCCAAACTGTTTGAGGACTTGCCAAAGGTGCATCTCCACATGCCCCACTCGGTTCAATAAGCTACCACCTTATCGTTGGAGCAAGAGATCAAGGTTAAGAGTCCTCCTCGCCCCATATGCCCGCCATAGTCTGATATGGTGTGGCCTCCATATCGGCAGTCAGTCAGAGGAGGCAACTGGCTAATGAGGTGCTCTGAGTACCGACATGTCTGTCATCTGGCTGCCCTCACAGCTCCAGGATCTGCCACCTCCACACCCCTGCCATAAGGGATGAAATGCTCATAGACCCAACTCATGACTAGAGTCGGGTGGCTCAATGACTGCCCCTGTAAACAGACTACCCTGTATAAGTCGTGGCAGGTGGTCCCAAGAATGTCTCCTCCCCAGGCATATATCTGACTGTGCCCCTCTATCTATGCAATAATAGGGGACCAGCAGTATAATAATGTATCTCCTCCCTTGTCCCCAATCAGTCTCGAGGCAAGGATCCCCATGATGGCCTGGCGAAGTAGGGGGATGGGCAAAGAAGGAATAGATTGAACTCTCACCCCCTTCTTCAACCTCGTGTAGATGACTGCGTCTCTCATATATGTGGCCCACTGTGCAATCTGTGCCCATGAGCCTGCTGTCTCTAGAGTGAGTCATCTCCCGATGATCGGGACCCCCAGTATGCGATAGACGTCCTCTAATGTAATGGTCCACTCACCGTAGACCCCTGACAATCGAAAGGTGTTCCGATCTACATCCTAGTATGAGAACAGGTCACAAATAATGTGACTAGATGGTGTAACATGGGGCACGCGTGAGATGCGTAGTATTCCGGCCCGCTAAAGTGTGTCCTCCTCATCCTATGAGAGGGCATCTAGTACCCCTGGGAGCCAATCACACTCCCTCTCTCTACTCCACCGGATATACTCCTCTCTCGCCTGACACACCCAGAAACACACAAAACAAAGCAAGTTAGCATCCAAATAATATTGAGAAAATCATGAAAGCATGTAGAAATGCTAAAAAATACAAACACAATCTCAAAAAGAGGTTCCTTTTACATTCTGTGCAAAACCGCCGCCCTGAGCAGGGGGGCGGTTTTATAACCGCTGCCTTAAGGGCAGCGGTCGTGTAACCGCCACCCTGAGTAGGGAGGCGGTCATGTAACTGCCACCTTGGGTAGGGCGGCGGTCATGGTCTGAAAACCCACGCGGGTTTTTAAATTTAAAAAGCCTAAAAAACATAGAAAAGGACCGTTTTGCCTTAAAACAAAACCTACCCAGTAGGCGCCCCCCCTAGATGAACCTTTGAACACTAACATTTTTGCAAATTACCCCCCATGACAAAGATTTTAACATTTCAAAATTAAGGGGGTAAAAAGGATAAATTGAAGAAAACTAACCTGTGATCTCGCGGGTCGATGTTTCGCACGTGGAGGCATGATCGCTATCTCATCGCGGATGTTTTGACTCTACTAACGCAAGAAACTATCACCGTGGGTCCCATAGCTCAAAATCAATCAAATCAACTCGCGCAAATGAATAGGAAAATGGTCCCACTTTCATATATATAGCACTCTGATTCGTTTTAAAATGACCTTTTCACAGGTTTGGAGCGCTAATGGAGGTAAGTTCCTATCCTCGCACAAATGGTACGTTCTCATTCCCTGTTATTTTAGCGTTTATTTTTGAAACTATTGTCTATCTGCACGTGAGTTCTCTTTTCATTTTGCAGGTAGCGGGTATATTGGATGGTGTCATTTCAACACATGGACGTATCAGGTATAACTTCTAACTTCCCATTTCGGGACTGCCATACTCGGACCCACCATTTTACGCCTCTTCATGGCTAAAACGCTTCTCCGAGGGGGCAATATGTACGTACCTAAAATTGTAAGGTATTGTACTGCCGGAACAATGTAACAAGTGCCCCAATGATGATACAAGTCTCCTCGCAAGGTGTTCAGAATATGGAAAAGATCTCCAAGTGTGCGTTAACATCCCACATGCCCTGCTTAGCCACTGCGTCCTTTATTTTTATCTCTTTTCCTCTTTTCTGGACCTTTTGCCTTTCAGTTATGAAACCACCGCCCTGCATGGGCGGTGGTCCTGTAATCGCCGCCCTGCTTAGAGCGGCGGTCCTTTACGCATTTTCCAGAAAGCATTTTTAACGCGACTCACATAAAAATCAACGATTCACCAACATTTTTTGCCGACTTAGGCTTGCATTTATGTTTTTGGTCCCCTGGAATAGTTTTTGGCCATTGTTTATAGTTTTAGAGTTCAGTTTGGTTTTGATCTTTGGGTGAATGAAAAGCTATAAATAAATGGCTTGTGCTCAAACAAATGGTCTTCCCCTCATTCACTTCTCATACTCTCATTTTCAATAGCTCAGTCTATTATTTTTCTTAGAAGCCATAGTTTCAATTTTTTGCATGTTTAGTTAGCATTGTTCAGTTGTTGGTAAGCCACATATCCATCTTGTGCAGGCAATGCTATTATTTCACCCAATCCATTAGAGTAGAATAGCTTAGGAAGCCATTAAAGTTACAGGTTTTTCTCCTCAAAACAGGATAGTTTCAGGTTCTGGACGCTTTATGTTACATGACTCACAATAAATCCTGATAGGAATTGCATAAGCCAAGCTCTGTACTCTTGCGTTATCCCTCTCCTACTCGCATTATATTCAGTCTGCATTATGAGCTGCCTTTTTCCCAATATCTACTTCTGTTGATGCTAGCATTACACACTTTTCTGGATTCACGTGAACACAAAGGAATGAGGAGATCACACTGAGGGGACAAGATCACACACACCATTGGATTCGTCACTATTCTGCAGAATCCAGGTTCTAGCTTTCAAAGTTCTAAAGTTAGAAATATATCAAATAGAGTAGATAATCACTTCTTTTCAGTTAAGTTTACTTTCAATATTTCCAGGGAAGCTGTGGGGATTGATAGTTTCTGAGAAACTATGATTCATTCCTCACTTCTGAGGTAGGATCGAGAGTCTAGCAAATAGATTAAGCAAGTTATTTCATTATTTAGAATAGATCTACGAATTTCACAGAAAAATAACTACACTCGGTTATTTTGTTTGTATTAAGTTTTTATCTTAGTTTTCAAATTCTAGATACGTTTAAATAGTTGCTTTCTTAAATTCTTAAAGTTTCTCAGAAAATACAAAAATAGAAATTATATATATGTTCTAGATTTACTTCCATGTAGTTAAAATTTGCTTTGTTGCAGTTAGATTTACATTATTGTTTTGTATGACAATCACGGGACCCAGGGAGCCCAAGGAATACGTATTTGAGCCAATTATGCCTCAACCCAATCTCGTCATGAGCAATAGTTGACATAGACCAGAACCTTAGAATACAAATCTTCCAAACAACAACAGATTTATGACACATCAGCTCTCAGTTGAGGGGATTAAATATAGAAGATGACCAAGCACACATGTTTTGGTCAAATCAACTGAACTACAGATTACCCTAGGCAAACATTCATATGACCTTATCTGGAGACATACGCAAAACTATCCCAGGTCATTTTCCATGTATTCCATAACCCATAGATTGAATCACGCTAGAGCTTGATATTGATTGGAGCCTTCGAGCAATCATCCTTGCTGACCGATCTATCACACCAGTTCAGGTTAGAAGGGCCTTCTTTGCCTTAGATTCGTAAATTCCACTAGTGCGTATTGAAGACATTAGATTGCCTAACTAGTTTGTTTGCATCCCACGCATATCCCATACCCACCGGCTGTCTCGGTATAAACTCGGGAGGTCAGGTACGTGGAAGAGTTACTTGTAGATTCCCATGCTCGCTTTTCACTTTTCCGGCATACAGTAACTAACGTCGGTTAGGTCGGGTTTGTTATAAGAACAAAGAAATCCATGTTTTTTGTTATTCATTTGTCTTTTAGCTATTTGAGAAAATGAAAAAAGAGAGAGAAAAGAGAGAAAAGTGTCCAAACGGAGTGGAGCATTGAGTTGGCAGTGTGAACGATGGGTGATCGTTTGGTGAGAAGTAGGTCCACAGGATCAATGTAAGGGATTTGATTGGGTAGAGGTTACGGGTATCGATTCGGTGATGGTAGAGGCCAGAGAGGGATTGGGCGGGCCATTGGTGCAGCGGCTAGATGTGCCACCGAGACGACGGTAGCATGACGAGGTAAGCACCCTACTCTAGGTGTATGTGATTAGATAGAGTAGAGGATTAGTATATTTTTTTTTGTAGTTTTGGTTGGGTTTTATTTTTGTGGGTGGGAATGGGTTAAATTTGGAAATGGGGGGAGTAGTAGGTAAAAAGAGGAATGGGGAGGGTAATAAATGGGATAGGTGGGGTGGGTGGAGTTCCAGGTGTAGTGTAGGTCTTTATAGGTGGGTAAAAGGTGTAAGGGGAGGTTTTTTAGAAAAGGAGGGTTTTGGGAAATCGTGGGTTTTACTACGACAGTGACCGACGTCTGTCAAGTTTGGCCGACGTCGGTCAAGCTGAACTGGTATCGATCACCAAATAGGTGACCGATGCCAGTTAAGGGGTGATCGGGGTTAGTAAGGGAAAACCGGTATCAGTCACCAAACAGGTGACCGATGCTAGTTAAGGGGTGACCGGGGTTGGTAAGGGTGAACCGGTACCAGTCGGGTTATTGGGAACAAGGGTCCAAAAGTGATATGGGCTAGGTGGTTGAGATGGGTAGGGTGAAAATAGGGTGTGAAAAAATGATAATTGGTAAATATGGATATGATAAATGGAGATTAATGTTTTGTTTGTATGGATGCAGGGGAGAGCATAGCTACGTATGTGGGATAGGGTTCTACCCCTGCTTGTGACAGTGCATGGCGCAACGACCCGGGAGGATCTGCAACATATGGAGGCATTGGGATTGAGTGGGGTTTGTTGCTATCGACATGTAGTTCGGTAGCCCAGTTTGATGGTTGTGCTCATTGATAGATGGGATTCCATGACCATCACATTCCACCTGCCAACAAGTGAGATTACTATCACCCTGGAGGACGTGTTCCGAATTCTTCGGCTACCCATATTAGGTACATAGGTCTACTCTGTCTCCTGTGAGGCCTTAGAGGAGCTGATTGTGACTATTTTTGGAGAGGGGATGGCTATCTTGAGATTCCATAGTGCCATCTTGAGCTATGGAAATATGTACCTAGCCCATCCAGAGGAGACGTGGCTAGTGGTTCTATTGATGGAGGAAGTGTGCTGCTATGCACTGCCAGATGCAGAGGGTGGATGTTTTCCCCGCTCACTGATGGGGGTACTCCATGACATGATGGTGGATGAGACCCACTTTTCCTTGGCACCAACAACCTTGGTGCAACTGTACAAGGAGTTGTGGGCATATGGGCGGTTGCGCATGTTCAGCTTGTGCCGTACATTTTTACTGCACTGCTGGGCATACAAGCACATAGTTTGTGTGTGGCCTATAGGGATGCCCTGAGTAGATGCATTCCCAACAATATTTTTACGGGTGGGGTATAGGATATGGGTGTCAGTTATTGGAGAGAGGTGATCTGAGAGACCCACACAAGATGTGGCCTATTTCCGGCAGTTACTGGAGGGGTTATCCAGAGTGCACATTATCTAGAGGCCATATGTGGGATTCCCCTCATATAGGCATATGCATGAGGAGCTAGCTAAGCTCCAGCTAGAGAGATGGATATAGGGTCACCGTACCGGGGAGTACAAGATGATCCTGGTAGATAGAGTCTGACGGTAGTTCGGGATAGTACAGGAGATACCTCCGCCCTTCCCACAGTACCAGAGAGAGAACGTGGAGAGGTCCTTACCTCTACCATAGCCTATAGTTCCCAAAAGGTAGGAGGAGTAGCCAGTGGACCAATGGATAGATGGCATTAGGTGCACAGATAGGTACAGACAATGGTGGGTGACTCACCTATGAGCCATACCACCCAGACTGGGGCAGCTGGATTTAGCCACCATTACGATGCAGAGATACACCCTACAGGGGCAGGTGACTACATTGATTACCCAGTTGGGTATACTATAGACACAGCTGGAGGGATCTGAGGAAGAGGTAGTAGAGCTACATGTACATGTGGCCAGTTTGCAGGCCCAGATGGCTGGTCAAGGAGATGCAGATGGAGAGGAGGGAGATGGTCAAGTGGCAGTCTTACAGGCTTAGGTGGTAGGGTTATAGGACTAGTTGGCCATATCCTAGGCACAAATTAGGGTCCTACAAGCCCAAATACAGACACAGGGGTAGGGGGCACCACCACAAGCACCACCATCACAGGCACCATGACTGAGGCCCAGTTCATAGGCAGGTGCAGGACAGGGTTCTACAGGATAGGTACATGGGACGAGACCTATGGGAGCGCCACAGACCGTGCCTGTATCTAGGTTACGGGATGCCCTAGGTGAGGCTAGATATTATCAGGACCAGCTGATGATGGTTGGGATAGAATTCATATCCTATGCTGAGTATAGGGCATAGTAGGCATCTAGTGAGAGGATGAGATCTCACATTCACAGTGTGGAGAGCACATGAGGTCAGCGAGCTCTAAGGCCTGATCAAGCAGAGGCTACCAACACATAGAGAGCTGCTCTGGTTGAGGTGCTAGCAGGGACCCAAGAGTCCAAGGGCACAGGTGATACAAATATGGAGGACATTTTCCGAGATGTCTGATATGTGGTCACCTAGTTTTTGATGTATGATAGTCTTTTTGTGATTTATACTGGCCTGCGTGCCGAGAGATAGTTGTATTTTTTATCACATATCGGCCTGCATGTCAACAACAGTGAGGATGTATAAGATATTTTGTCTATTTTGAGCATATACCGGCCTACGTGTTGAAGATATTTTGTATTATTTCATTATTTTGTTGTACAAATGAGACTGTATTGCGTGCCGATGATTTTGAGATGATAGACATGATGAGAGAGCCATGTATTTTTGAAATACACATTGATTTATTTATATGATGAGATACATGGAATTTTTTGATTTGTTGATGTGGTGATGATATCTTGATTTGTTATTCTGATATGGATGGAAAGTAGGTGAGTTAAGCATGATGGAGTAGGTTGATTTAGGCCTAGATTCAAGTCGGTTAGGTGTTTGATGAGATTTTGGGCATTTCGAGTAGGTTGGTTTTGATGGATCGAGTCAGGTCTGTTAGGCATGGATCGAGTCAGGTTTGTTAGGCATGTATAGAGTCAGGTTGGTTTAGGCATGGATCGAGTCAGGTCATAGGCATGGATTGAGTTAGGTTATAGGCATGGTTCGAGTTAGGTTTGTTAGGCATGGATCGAGTCAGGTTTGTTAGGCATGGATCGAGTCAGGTCAGTTTAGGCCTAGATCAAGTTAGGTCATAGGCATGGATCGAGTCAAGTTATAGGCATGATTAAGTCAGGTTATAGGCATGGTTGAGTTAGAAAGTAGGTGAAGTTGTGATTCATTATTTTATGCAATGAATGATAATATGGGTCATATGTGAGATGTGGTATAATCTAAGCATAGTGATGATAAAGAAATGATAGGCGTAATAAATGTATGTTGTGATAAGGATTTAAAATATGAAGTAACTTGTTGTTTGTTTGGTGTAATTTCTAATTTGGGATAAAAAGGGAAACTAAGTGAGGTGTGAGGAACATGGAAGATGAATTGTTTAGGGTAGAGAATGGCCGAGCTAACCTCCAAGGGCCCCATGCCCTCAGAGTGCTGCCTACATAGTCCCGATGAAAGGGGACCTCAGGCCGATGTAGTTCTCCCATGAGCTAGGGAAGAATATGATGAGGTATGAAAATTAGTTAGTAGGTTTTTTACATGGTGTGGGTTTAGGTCTATTAGGTGTGGGTGGATTATAGGTAAAGTGATGTAGGTGATGTCGATTGTGGAAAAAGAAGAAGATTACCCCAAAATTAAGTGTCGAGGACCAATTCCTGTATAAGGTAATTAAAACGTAAACAAAGATAGTTTAAAAGATAAGAGGGGGAAAGAAAGCCATCTGATTGGGTAGGATCATACCAAGTAGATCATGCCTTGGAGGAGGTGATGAACGTAAGACCCTAAAGACATTGCATGATTGATTATTCTACAGTGAAAAGTAGTCACATGATCACCAAATGTCTAAGTTCCAAGAAGTCCCTTGAGGTAGTAGGAAATGGGAGTGGGAATGGTAAGAAGGGTGAAAGGCAGTTAATTGTTATATGGTGTGAGGTAGCATGCTCTTTGGGCAAGAGATCCAAGGTCACAATGGGTAAGTCCATGACTAAAAAGGTTTTTTGTTTTGACTTATAGTTGAGATAGACTGATCGATGCAGGAATTCTATATGGGATGAAGAAAATTTAACTCCTTGAGGTCTTCGTGAAGCTGATTGATGCGGGAAGCTTCAGTTGCTCTCATTTTTGTAAAGCTTTACATAGCTATCCTTCGAGGGAGTAGTCTATTTATAGTAGCAATTTTCGAGAGGAAGATGTCCTTTTGAGGGAGTCATCTTTTTAGTGGAAGTTTGACTCAAGGAGTTATATCCCATGTGAGGGATTTGAAGTCATGGACAAGACCAAGGTGGAAGATAGGACTCTTGTTCAAAAGGAAAGGTGGAATGACCATGGGATCTCATCTAAAGGTAGACGAAAAGTATCCATGAGAATCATGTTATGTGCAGCACCATGGTACACATATTTAAGAGAAGATAACAAGTGGTGGGTACTCACATTATTATTGTTTAATCATTGGTGAGGTGTATGAAGTGAATAGCACTCAAGGGATGAGCATTGAAAGAGACAAAAGGTGAGGTAGGATGACAAGTCAAAAATAGAATGGTCGAAGATGCAAGGTGTTAAGGGGCTCAGGTTCGGGTTTACCATCAAGTGAAGATAAATGATAAGCACCTGATCCATAAGTATGGGTCACGATGTATGGTCCAAGCCAATTAGGAGAAAATTTTCCCCGTTTACTTTTTTCTGCTTTGGTTACGTGTTGATTTTATTTCAGGACAAGGTCACCGACTTGGAAGGTCCATTCATGGACACATTTGTCGTAGGCACGTTTGATACGTTTTTGGTAAACTTGAAGGTGATCCAGAGCGTTAAGGTGACGTTCGTCTAGTAACTCTAACTATGCTAAATGGTCCTAACAAAAGTCATCATTAGTGAGCATGTCATGGAGAGAAATGCAAAGTGAGGGGATCTAGACTTCGAGAGGTAGAACTTCCTCTATACCATAGACTAGAGAAAATGGTGTGGCCACAGTGGAAGTGTGAATACTAGTACAGTATGCCCACAGGGTAAAAGGAATGTGCGTATGCCAATCCTTCCTAGTATCATTAAACAATTTCATGAGAATCTTGTTTAGGGTTTTGTTATTGGATTCAGCTTGGCCATTGGTTTGTGGGTAATAGGGTGATGAGAAACTAAGCTGAATGCCAAAGGGATCACAAAGTTTTTGCAATGTTTTGTTTTTGAATTGTTTTCCATTGTCAGTGATGAGGCGATGAGGAACACCAAAGTGAAAAATGATATGGTGGTTAATGAACTCACATATTTTCTCAGTTTTTGTGGAGATGAGTGGTATGGCTTCCACCCATTTTGTATAGTATTCGGTAGCAGTGATGATCCATTGATGGCGTTGGGAAGAATGAGGATTGATTTCTTCGACAAGATCCAAACCCCATTGAGAGAAGGGCCAAAGGTCACGGCTTACTTGTAAGGCGTGGCTGGGTGTATGATGAAGATTGGAATGTTGTTGGCATTTTACACAATGTTTGACGGAGTCACAAAAATCATAGTTAAGGGTCAGCTAGTAATAGCCCAGGTGAAGAATACGCTTACCAATAGCAAGGCCACTGAAGTGACCTCCACATATGTTGTCATGAACTTCCTTAATGGTATAAGGAATTTCAGAACTCGTGAGGCATCGTAAGAG
Organism: Taxus chinensis; assembly: GCA_019776745.2. Taxonomy (NCBI): domain Eukaryota; kingdom Viridiplantae; phylum Streptophyta; class Pinopsida; order Cupressales; family Taxaceae; genus Taxus; species Taxus chinensis. Next base: position 525,708,885 of record CM034152.1, read on the forward strand.
AATACCATCAAAGATGCGCTTATAGAGGAGTCCCCCCAAGATGACGTAATGAGAGACCTTTTTAAGGAAGGCACGTTGTCTGTTACGGGTGAGATCAGGAGGTAAGATGGAGAGAGAAAGGTAGTCGGAGTATTGTTTATACCAAAGGTCACTTGGGTTAGAGGTGATGGTTCTGATAGAGTAAACATCATGAGGTAAATAAGAAGGTGATTGGAGTCATTGTACGGTGACAAAGATTTTAGAATCAGTGGGTGAAGCAGGTATTTGGGAAGCTAAGCAGGCCATGGTATCTACAAATTTGTTGGTTGAACGTGGGATGGTTTGAAGGGTGTAACGATCAAAGGTGGTCAAAATTACATCTACATGATGTTTATACTTTTGAAGTATCTCGTTATGACATTGGTATATACCATTGACTTGGTTTATGACCAATTGAGAATCACCAAAGATGTTGATGGATGTGACATCTAGGGTGTAGGTGGTTTGGAGACCTAGTACGAGTGCTTCATATTCAACAATATTGTTGGTGCATTCAAAATATAGTTTGAAAGACAAAGGCATGGGTTCACCATCAAGGGGAATGAGGATAATACCAGCCCCAACCCCACGCTGACACTTGGAACCATCGAAGAAGAGTGTCATTTGGTAAGGGGGTTCATCCAGGGAAAGGGTAGCAATCGACTCATCTGGAAAGTCAAAATTAGAGGGTTGATCCCCAGAAATAGGTGCGTCAGCCAATTGGTCGGTGATTTCTTGGCCCTTGATGGAATTTTGATGAATGAATTCGAGGTCAAGATCAGCTAAAAGCATAAGCCATCGTGTGGCACGCTGATTTTGATAAGGTTTGGTTTACATGAAGTGTAAGGGGTCAGTGTTGGTCACAACATAGGTTTTGTGGTTGAGTAGGTAATGATGGAGTTTGGTGGCAATGAAAACTAAGGCTAAGAAAAGTTTTTTGGGATGGGTGTATCGGGTTTCATAGTCCAAAATAGTATGGCTTATGTAATAAACCACCTGCTCCCTGTGTTGTTCATCGCGATGAGTGAGCATGGCTCCCAAGGAATGATCGGTAGCTGAGATGTATAGGTAAAAAGGTTGATCATCTTTAGGTGGAATGAGTATGGGTGGTTGGAGAAGGTATTGTTTTAGGGCCTCAAAAGCTTTGTGGCAGTCATCATCCCATTTAAAGGAGACATCCTTCTTGAGCAGATGATGAAATGGTTGACATCGATCAGATAATTGTGAAATGAAATGGCGAATAGACTACAATTTACCTTGCAGGCTACAGAGTTGTTTAAGGTTAGTGGGCAGAGGAATTTCTAGAATGGCCTTGACTTTAGCAGGGTCAACTTCTATACCATGTAGGGAAACGATAAATCCTAGGAACTTTCCTGAGAGAACCGTGAAGACACACTTCTTAGGCTGAAGGTGGACGTAATATTTAATGAGGCGGTCAAAAATGGTTTTGAGGATGACAAGGTGTTCAGAGCGGTGCTTAGATTTGGCCAAGAGATCGTCCACGTAATCTTCCAATATGCGATGCATGATGTCATGGAAGATGTAAGTCATAGCCCGTTGATATGTGGCACCAGCATTTTAAAGGTTGAAAGGCATGACTCGATAGCAGAAGGTCCGCCAAGGGGTGATGAATGAGGTTTTGTGTTGATCCTCTAGGGCAAGCAGGATTTGGTTATAACCCGAGAAGCCATCCATGAGTGATAGCATCTCATGGCCAGTGGTAAGGTCAACCAGCTGGTCAATACCAGGTAAGGGAAAGTCATCTTTCAGACACGCTAGGTTGAGGTCATGGAAGTCCATGTAAATACGGAGTCCCCCTATCACCTTAGTGATAGGGACAATGTTAGAAATCCAATGAGGATAATCAATGGGTAAGATGAAGGAAATGGAAAGAAGGCGCTGAAGTTCTTCTTTGATGAGAAGGGAAATGCGAGGGTGCATTTTCCTCAGTTTTTGTTTGATGGGTTTGGCATCGGGAATGGTTACGATATTGTGGACCACTATGGTGGGTCAATATCGGGCATGTCTGTGTAAGACCAAGTGAAAGCATGGTTATGGTCTTTGAGGAAAGAAGTGATGGCTTCCTATTCAGTAACATCTAAAGATTGACCGATCTTTAGGATGTGCGGGTCATCCTGAGTATGAATGTTGATCTTGATAGTTGATTCATTCAACATGGTTTGCATCTCAGAAGGTAACGACCGATGAATATATGAGTCTTCAGCACCAAGGTAGGTGAGTATAGAGTCATCATCCTGACATTGAATGATGTTAATTGAAGGTGTATCATCATCGATCATTTCAGGATACAGGAAGGGAAGAGTGGAAGGGGCCTCGCCCTCACGTTGATAAGTCAGAGGCCCCAAGGAAATGGTGTTTATGAAAAAAAAAGTTAGGAGGGATAGATGCAGGATCCATCGACTCTGTCGGTGAGGGTGGTGATGAAGGTGGAGCGGGTGAAGAAGGTGGAGAAGGGCTAGTGTCCTTAATGAGTTCAATGTGGGCCTGTTTGGTAGGTGGTTCAGGAAAACTGATACCACTACGGTCGTTATGTTTGTGGGTGGTACATGGAATAACAGTATGGTGGCCTTGCTCGTAAAATCCAAAACCAAAACCCTTCCATGCACATCGGTGTAGGAAGGTGTGGGTGAAATGGTGATTGGTAAGTGATTGGAAGTCGGTGGAAAATGGGCGAGTTTGTGATGGTGGTTCGGGTGTGTAAGTGGTAGTATCAAGTCCCCCATAGGTGAGACTAGTACGAAGGTGAGGGGGACCATACAGGAGACGTTCTCCTATACGGTGATCATAACGAGGGTGTTGGTGAAGGCTTCATACTCTTGTGGAGTAAGGAATGTGTTGACACTATATAGGTGGTACTCCCCCAGAGTGAGGCATTGAAAAACACCTTCCAAGGGATCGGTGGTTGGTATGTAGGTAGCTGGAATGGATGAAGTGTCAGAGGTTGATGCAGAGGTAGAGTTAACGGATTGGGAAGCTGATGGGTCAGCCGTGGAGGTTGTGGCAGTGGTAGGAATGGAGGAGGTATGTGTGGTTGAGGTAGCGACTGTACTGGTAAGTAGAGGTGTAGGTGAAGTGGTGGTGGTCACGGAGGTAGACGATTTAACGGGTATGAGCACATCATTGGGTGGTAAAGCATGTTGCATGTTTTAAAAGGTGATGGATCAGCTGGAATGGTATAGGTGTGTCCTTCGTGTTCAAACTTTACACAATGATGCAAAGTGGAAGGAATGCAACCCATGACATGAATCTAGGGTCTGCCAAGCAACAATTTATATTGGAATTCCCCCTCCAAGACATAGAATAGTTCTGGAATAGTGCGGGGGCCCACGCGAATGTGGAGGATGACGGTGCCTAGTGTAGAGGTGATAGTGTCATTGAATGAACACAACATGACAGGATGTTTATGCATGAAGTTGTCAGGTATGTGCATTTGATAGAATGCATGGGATGAAATGATGTTAATGCTAGTGCCCCCATCAATCATCACACGGCATACCCGTATGTCATCGATGTGGATAGAGATGAAGAGGGCTGGGTCTGGGTCATCATTTTGGTGTGGCATGATCTCTTCCTCTGAGAAGCTAAGGGAGGCTACTTGGTGAATAGGGTGGGGTGAAGATGAAGGTGGTAATTTGGTGAGAGAGGCTACATGATGGGGTGTGATAATGGAGGCTACGGGTGTAGGGTCATTGGGTAAAACCTCAATAGATTGAAGAACCTCCATGAGAGCTTGACGATGGGATTCTGAGGTTTGAATGAGGTCATATAAGGACATCTTGAGGGGAGATTGGTGTAATTGTTTGAGCATGGTGTGATGTGTGACACTGTTAGAAATGGGGTATGTGGGGCCGCGGATAGTGATTTTAGGTATGAGTGCAGATGGTATGTTGGGTATAGGATTGGTTGGTGGGTCAGTTGCCTTTTCTTTACCTTTATCCTTCTGAGCACGTGTAGTGATGTGTATCATGTTGATCTGAGGGGAGTTGGAAAATGGAGAAGGTGTAGGGTGAGTGGTATAATGACACGATGGGAAAAAACCTACCGGAGGAGAAAAACCCTGTGAGGTGAGCTGGGTGCAACAACATTTGGGTGGTGATGTGGAAAGTTCTCTGATGTGAACCATGTTAATTTCAAATCTTGGGGGTGGCTCTAGGAGCTGTGAGGGTGGAGTTTGTGGTTGTTGAGTGGACAATGTGGGAGTGGGTGTCGGTGAAGTAGGTTCCTCGTCGCGAAGGTCGTCATTGTCAAAGTTGGCTTTCGGAGGACATAACTGGATCATGATGGTTTTCAATGCCTTGCAGTTCTCCACATCGTGCCCTGGCACACGATGGTAGGTGTAAATTTTAGTATCATCAAACCCTTTTGGCTTAGGTTTGAGGGGGTCATAAGGTCTGAGTGGTGGTAATGTGATGACAGAAGTCTCAAGGAGGTTGGTTAAAATTTTGGCATAGGACCCTGCTAGTGGATCGCAATGGGAAGTGAATGTGGGTTTGGGTGTAGGTGTGGTTGATTGTTGAGGAACAGTCTTTGGAAGAGGCAGAGTAGATCGAGCTATGGTTTTGGGTATCAGCGTGGTTTTGGGTGTCGGTCATGTTTTCTTAGGTAGGGGTATGGTGGATGAACTGGTAGGAGGGTGTGTAGTTGTTTTGACTATCTTATTGTGGGGTAGTGGAGTTTTGTTTTTGGGTTGCACCTTCTTGGGTAAAGGTGATATGGGTGTACAAGGTCTAGAAGGAAAATCAGATGGGGGAAGAGGATGAGTTACCCATGGGGATAACGGAGGTGCTATGAAGGTAGAGGCTACGGGTCGTGCAAGAGGTGTAAGGGATAGGGATTGAAATGTAGTGGGTAGTGAAGGAATTGCTGAGGGTATTGGAGGTAAGGGTGGTAGTGATGTTGCAGGTGTGGGTGTAAGTCATGTTGGGCATCTGGGTAGGTTAGAGGTTTGTGAGGAAGGAATGGGTTGTTGTGCTTTTGGTTTATTGATGGGTGGAGGTTGCTTGACCATGTTGGGAAGCTGAGGTCTTAAGATAGATGGGATAGGTGAAGGTGTGATTGGTGCAGCCGGGGTATGAGTTCTATGGGTTTGGTGCTTTTGCTTGGGTGTCGGAGTAGGTGTGGTGTTGACTTTGGAGGATGTAGCTAAATCCAGTTTGATAGGTGGATGAGTAAGGCTGGTGGTTGGGGTGACCCCTAAGGTGGTAATAGGTTTAGTCGAGGAAAATGTTGTAGGTGTGGGTTTGGGTTTAGATGTAGTTTGGGTTATGGGTAAGGGTGTATGTGAAGTTATGATGGGTGTCATGGAAGGATTTGTGATAGAGGTGGTTGTGTTTGGTTTGATTGGTCAAAATACTTTTGGGTAGATAGTGGAAGTATCAGTAAGTGACATTTGCATCTGTGTTGAGACTAGAAGCAGAAGATGCCCCCATAATAAGGCTCTATCCACATAATCTAAGTGATTAGGCCAAACGTGAGAATGACACGTTTGTGGGTGGAGTTGATGAGGACTTAATGGAAATTCCTGTAAAATGTGTCTTAGAGATAGGAAATTGGCTAGCTTCAGCTTCCGTGGGTAGGAGAGCCGAAAGTAGGTCTGCAGGATTTTGGGTAGCTGATGGAGAATGCTCACCAAGAGGCAAAGGTATCTCAACTGGGTCTATGATAGGTGGAGGAGATGATGGGAGCTCCTCTATAGGTGGAGGAGATGATGGGTGCTCCTCTGTGGGTGGAGGAGGTAATGGGTGCTCCTTTGTGAGTGGAGGAGGTATTGTGGGTACCGGTTCTCTAAGTGGAGAAGCCAAAGGTGAAATGGTCTCGATGTTAGCGGAAGAATCCTCCGTAGGTGATGAAGGAGATGAAAGGTGTTCCTCTGTGGGTGGAGGAGTAGGTGCGGTGGATTACAACGTGGAAGGAGGATTTCGGGCTAGGATTTCCTCTATGGAAGGAATATGGGGTAACTGGGAGGTGACAAGTACGTCAGTAAAAATAGCGTGAACCTCATGGGTATGAGTATCATGAGTTGAGGTCTCACCGGTTTGATCAGATGAAGGGGCATGGTTGGGAAATGGTTTCTTGAAGATGTGTAGGTTTTGGTTGGCAGGTGCATTAGGATTATCCATGGTTAACTCACCTTTCTCGAGCATTTCTTGGACAATATTTTTGAAAGTGATGCAATTGCCATCACTATGACCCTTTACTCGATGATAGTTATAGAATTCATGTTCTTTATACCATGCGGGCATGGGGCGAGCAGGGTCGAAACTAGTGTGTGGTTTTATAGGTGGAAGGGTAATGGCCCCGGCTTTGATAAGATTTTCTAAGATAGAAGAGTAAGGTTCCCCGATTGGGGTGTATTTCCACTACTCTTGTCTGAATTGAAAAGTCTGGATGGGTGAGAGATTAGATGAGGGGGTAGCCTAATTTGATCAGATGAGCTGGGCCAGCCTTGAGTACCACTGCGTTAGCGGTGCCCTTAGCTTTTGAGTAATTGGTTTGTGGTTTGGAAGAAGAAGAGGTATCATTCGACTTGAATGCCAAATTCTTATTGTGTAACTAGATTTTCTTCTCTTCGATGGCCCGAATCTCTAACTTTCGTGCCATAGTGAATGCTTCATTGAATGTTCAGAAGGTTTGGACCTGCAAGGTCGGTGAGATATGTCTAGCACAAGCCCGTGTGAAGAGCTCAATGAGTTCTATTTGTGGCAGTTGGAAGGTGAGTTGATTGATCAAGCTACGCTAGCGAGTGACAAAATATGCGATAGATTCGTCCTCATATTGACGCGTGGAGTATAGGTCATTCATGGTAAGCTTCTTGATGATATTGATAGAGAAATGATCCAAGAAGGCTTGGGCTACCTGATTGAATGAGAATATAGAGTGTCTAGGTAACCCACTATACCAATCTAATGCAGGTCCAGTCAGAGACATGGGAAAGGTTCTCAAGAGCAAGGCATCATCGTGAGTGATCAGATAACACCCATGTTTGAATGACTGCAAATGTTGTTGCGGGTCTTCTTTGCTATTGAAATGATTGAATTTAGGCATTTCCCAATGCACGGGGTATGGGTGGATAGGAATGGATGGGTGGATGGGTTCGTTGCAAATCTCGTCATAGGTGAGAGTGTTACAGGAGCTGGAAACCGATGCCTCTAATGTCTACATCTTGTCCAACATCAATTTGATTAGGTCATTGGTAGGTTGTGATGATTAGGGGCCTCCTATAGTGTGAGGGGGTTTGTTTTGGGCATATAACAGGGGTGGCACTCAAGTGTATGGTGTTGCCATGTAGGTTGATTAGGAAGAAGGTAGTGAAACAGGGGGTACGTACTCTGAGTGAATAATGGAGGAAGCAGGAGGCTACTGATAGTATGTATATAGAGGTGGAAGGGTCGTGGTAACCCTAGTCGCAATGGGAGTTAATTATTATGGAATGGAAAGGACCATGTTCTGAAAAGGGGTAGGGGTCACCAACATGAGAGGTGGTAGTGTAGCTATGGGTATGTGTGAGACATTAGGGGTGGATGAGGTTGCATTTTGGGTTGTTTTTTAGGGTATGGTGGATGTGGCAAGGGTAACGGAGGTGGCAGATGTGACAGTCATAACACTTAAAGGACCTAGCTGTGAAACGACAGGGGGTAAGGTAGATGTGGGCAGCATATAGCTAGATGGAGCCAATGCAGGAGTGGAAACAAGAGTCGGGGGGATAGATATGGGCATGTCATATATCAACTGGCCCGAGGCATCTCGAGTGGATGAGTGGGAAAGGTAAAACTACAAGGTGGTAGGGTTTTGGTCAAGGAGTCGTGTGAACTCCTCATCTCCGATAGTAATAGTGATAGGCTGGATGGGATCCATGGATGGTGATAAAATGGAAGGTGGTGAAGGAATAGGTGGGAGTGGTTGAAATTTGGCATGAAATACGAGTGCACTTGCTTGTCTTTGGGTCAACACCATGTGAACCAGTACTGATCAGGTAAGGTTGTTTCTTTGTAAATGACATAAAAAAATAGTAGGAATAAGTGAATCTGATGGAAAAAAGTGGATTAGGTACCAAATGGTGGTTGGAAAGTGAAATAGGCTAACTGATGTCGGTTAAGGAAAACTGACCTCGGTCAGGGGTAATTGCTGCCGGTCACTGTAGAAAATGGTCAGTGAGTGAAAAACCAAGTAGAAGGTCAAATCTGACAGGTATGCCAAATATGATGGTGTTTTACAATGTCAATGGGAATGATGGCAGTGACAGGGACTGTGAAAAGTGGAAGAAGATGAATAAAAAATGTCTCTTTGTGTAGGTTATCAAAAGGACCTGGAACTGACGTCGGTTGGGTATAACCGATGACGGTCGGAGGGTAACCGACGACAGTTACTGTGAAATTGAAACAGTAATGAAAGAATAGTGGTGAATTAAAATATGATGTGGAATTAGACCCATAATTCTGAGAATGATGATAATATGGTCCAGGCACACTCAGGTGAAGCCAGAATACACCAGCTATGATGAGGAGTGTGTAAGGATGAACAAGAAAAAAAATGAAGAACGTGCTCTTTCACCTCAAAACACAAGCCACACAGAAACACTAAGAAAAATGAGATCCTAGGAGTGCCTTTTCTATTATGTTTGTTGATCTTATGCTATTTAAGGACTGACAGATGAATTGTGAAATAGAGTTTTTCGGTGAGGATGGATTCCTACGAAGAAGGATATCTAAAAGGTGAGGTTTCAGGTATGTTATGGTGGGGGCGAGCCTCACACTGAAGTATGACTTGACAGAGTAGCGAGCTGGGTGCCCACTGTGCTATGATCATGTGATCACCTACAACTTCTTCCGGGAAAGACATTGTTTAAGAATGTGTGTATTTTCAATTTTTGTGAGGTTTGGTAAGACTCAAAGAGAGAGAAAGAGAAATAAAGTGCTTTCTATGGTTTGTTTGTCAACCATCAGCTGGACATGACTTCCAGCGTATAGGTTGCCTGCAATTAATGTGAGCTAATGTGATAAATCAAAATGCAATGCACTTATTTTTAAGCCCAAATCAAAGTGTGAAGTTGGATGACACAAAAGCTGAAAAGGAAGAGGGATGCTCTTTCACTACAATGCAGAAAACATGAAGAAATGGTTCTTTTTAATTACACCAAGAGAAAGATTTATTTTAGAGCAAATAGAAAGAAAAGTTAGGTTACTGTACGATGGAAAAGTTCCATGCAAGCATAAGAATCTACAAGTAACTCTTCCTCGTACCTGACCTCCCGAGGTCATGTCGAGACAGCCGGTGAATGTGGAATATATATGGGTGTAGAAAAACTAGTTGGGCAATCTTATATCCTCAACACGCAATAATGGAATCTATGAATCTAAGGCGAAGAAGGCCCCCCTATCCTGGATTGGTGTAATGGATCATTCGGATATAATAGTTGCTTAGAGGCTCTAATCAATGTCGAGCTCTACTGAGATCCTATTTATTGGCTATTGGATACGTGGAAAGTGACCTGTAGGTGCTTCACGTATATTTCCAGACAAGGTCATGAAAAATGGTGATGAGATGTGTAGTGGATCCTCTAGGGTTTTATGGATGATTCTCTGGTCTAGTCTAGAAATCCTTGGCTTGATTGGCTACTATGTTTAATATGGAGAATTATGTAATGATGTCTGGTCGGAGTGGTGAGGACTTGAATATTAGTGTTCGTAAACCAGTGTCAATATTTGATTGATTAGTAGGCCCATTGGGTTGTGGGACCTGTGGATCATAACCGTAAGTTCATGGTTGTGGTGGACCTCCTATTGTCATATGAGGAGTTAATTCGTCCTTCCGATTATCCAATAATCGTATGCCCTTTCGGCCTATATGTTTAGAACTAGAAGTTGTGTAATTTTTTCAGAATACCTTACAGGTGTTCTGGAAACTTGAATGCGTTAGTATCTATGTTGATGAGGAGGTCTCCTGCGTTAGGTTGTGGAATTAAATTATTGTAACCAAATAATTGTTCTCTTTCTGAGTCCTTGTATAGGAAATCCTATCAAGGTAGTCTATAATTAGGGTTATTTGACCAAAATGTGTATGCCTTGTTGTCTTCAACATTTAACTCTCTCAATTGTTCACTAATTGTTTGTAGGTCTACCGTTATTTGAAAGACCTGAATCCTAAGGTCTTAATCTATATCAGCTAGTGTTGTGGGGAGATTTGGTTCAAGAACTATTGGTTCAAACACATATTCCCTGAATTCCCTAGGTCCCGTGATTGTCATGCAAAAATGATTCAACTTTAACTAAAAATAATAAACTAATTATGAAAGATGTATCTACACTATGCATGCATTCTTTTATCTTTTTATTTTCGATGAAGTATTTTAAAGGAATTAAAAGAGCATCTATTCTAATATATTTAGAAAATGGACAATTAATCTAGTAACAGAATCAAAACAAGCAAAGTAGCCTGGTGTAGCTATTTGCCTGTGCAGTTGTGAGTTTATCCTAAATATCTAAACAACTAATTAATTTAAATCGAAAGAATCTCGATCCTACCTCAGAAGTGAGGAATGAATCATAGTTTCTCAGAAACTATCAATCCCCACAGCTTCCCTGATGATATCGAGAGTGAGATTTGACTAAAATTAAATAATTTACTACTCTATTTGATATGTTATAACTAGAAATTTGACAGCTCAAACCTGGAGTTTACAGAACAGTGGTAAATCCAATTGTGTGTGACTTTGTCCCCTCAATGTGATCTCCTCATTCCTTCATGTTCTCGTGAATCCAGAAAAACATGTATATGATAGCATCAACAAAAGAAGGTACTCGAACAATGGTAGCTTTGGATATAGATTGAATACAATGTGAGTAAGAGAGGGATAGTGCAAGTGAACAGAGCTTGACTATGTAATTCCTAGTGGGATTTATTGCGGGAATACAACACAAATACGCCAAGAGTTCTAGAAACTATCTTTTGTGACCAAACAAAACCTGTAACTCTAAATGGATTCCAACCTAAGAATGAAACTACCTTATTCTAAACTGATTTGCAGGGAACAATAATGAAGCAAGATTGAAACAAGAAGATCAAATGACCTCTAGACAGCAAGGGAAAACTAACAATGGATGTAAAACATGAAACTATTGGAATTATAAGAAAGAAAATCAAAATACTGAATGATTAAATAGAGAAGGAGAGGGGCCTCTTGTTTGAAAACAAGCTGGCTATTTATAAAAAATGCATTCACTAGAAGGTAACTTGGAATGGAACTCTTTTACCATTAAACAAAGAGAAAACACTATTCACAGGGTGGCCAAAACATAAATGCAAAGCAAAGTAGCTGAAGAATGTAGATAGAAATTTGAATTTTATGTTTGACGAGATCATCGGAACATTCTGGAAAATGCACATAGGACCGCCGCCCTGTGCAGGGTGGTGGTTACAGGACCGCCGCCCTATCTTGGGTGGTGGTCAAGGGACCGCCACCCAGGTAGGGTGGCAGTTTCATCACTTAAGACTAAAATGCAAGGAAAAAGGGGGCAGAGGGTAGAACAAAGCATGCAGAGGCCGGATGAGGCATACGGGATACAAACGTATACTTGGCGAGATTTTCTGGATCCCGAACACCTTGCGAGGAGACCTATATCATCATTGGGGTATGTGTAACCTCTTTCTAGTGGTGCAGTACCCTACAATTTTGGGTATGTACATATTGCCCCCTCAGAGAAGCATTTTAGCCATGAAGAGGCATAAAATGGTGGATCCGAGTATGGCTGTCCCAAAATCAGGAGTTAGGAGTCATACCTGACACACCCGTGTGTCGGAAAGTTGCCATCCAAACTCCTGCTATCTACGAAATGAAAAAGGGGACTCAAGTGTAGATAGATAAAATAAATTGAGAAACAAAACTAAATTGATATGAAATGAGGACTTACCATCTGCGCGGGGTTTAGAACTTACCTCCGTCGACACTCTAACCCTGCGAAAGACATTCAAAATCAAATTTAGAAAGCGTATATATATATATATATATATATATATATATATATATAACAAACTCATTTTACTATTCATTTGTGTGTGTCGATTTGGTGGTTTTTGAGCTCTGGGACCCACAGTGACCATTTTCGATGAGAGTACAGTCAAAACGTCTGTTGCAAGAACGTGATCATGCCTTTGAGAGCAGAACATCGGCCTACGAAGTCTCAGGTTAGTTCTTCTCAATTTATCATTTTCAAATCCAAAATATAGAAATGTTGAAATCTTTGTCATGGGGGGATCATTTTTGAAAATGCTAGTCTTAAATGAGTCTCTAGGGGGGCACCCATAGGGTAGGTCTTTATTTTATCTAAAATGGTGTTTTCTTGCATTTTTAATGTGTTTTTAGGGCTTTTGAGCCATTTGACGATTGGGGACAAGACCACCGCCCTGCATAGGGTGGCGGTCATGGGACCGTCGCCCTATGAAGGCGTCGGTTACGGGACCACCGCCTCTTAAGGTGGTGGTTACGAAACCGCTGCTCTGCACAGGTTAGGAAACAACCACTCTACAAGGGCGGTTTCAAATAGAAAGCAAAAAAGGATGTAAATTTTGATTGTCTTTGCATTTTTAGCATTTTTATATGTTCCTGATAATTTTTCTAGTCAGATTTTGTTACTAACTTACTCTTTTTCTATGTTTTTGGGTGGATGCAGAAGGAGGAGTATATTAGATGGAGTAGAGAGAGGGAGTTTGATTGGCTCCCGACAGTGTTAGATGCACTATCTCAGGTGGAGAGAGACATTCTACAGAGGGCTAACATTTGGAGGATTACACAGGTCCCTCATGTCACACCTGCCAGTCACATATTATGTGACTTATTTTCATATTGGGATGTAGATCGGAACACTTTACAATTACCAAGTGTTAGGGGTGAGTGGTCTATCACCCTCAAGGATGTCTACCATATATTGGGGGTTCTGATCCTTAGGAGGCGGCTGTCTCTCAAGACAACAGTATCGAGATCTCAGCTGGTTTAGTGGGCCACCTATATGGGGGATGTTTTTGTTTCCATGGGGTTGAAGAAGGGAGTGAAGGTTCACTCCATTGTTGAGTCAGATATTCCTATGCTCTGTAAGGCTATCATGGGCATCCTTGCTTCGAGATTGATTGGGGACAAGGGAGGGGACACTCTCTTATACTACTAGGCCCCCATCATTGACACAAATTGAGGGCCATGACTGTGTTTATGCTTGGGGAGCAGACATCCTTGGGACCACCTACCATGATTTATACAAGGTGGTAAGACTACAGGGACAGTCACTGAGCCACCCTACTCTTGTCATGAGTTGGGTGTATGAGCATATTATTCCATATGGGAGAGGTGTACAGGCAGAGGATCCTGGGGCCATCAGGGCAGCGAGGTGGACAGGGATGACCATTCTTAGAGTGCCTCACCAGCCATTGGCTTCTTTGACTATTACAGACATGGAGGCTACTCTCTATCAGGCTATGGTAGGGTTATGGGGAGAGGAGACTCATACAATTATTACCTACTATTCTACTAGTTAGTTGATAGATAGGATGGGGAAGTTGGAGCTCCACCCCTTTGATAGAGTACCACAGCAGTTTGGCCTCCCATATATTGACATGTTTCCTCCAGTGGGGCCAGTGTATAGATCAGCTCGCGAGGCTCAAGGAGGTCCTAGAGGCCGGGGTTGGACTATGGTCACTCCTGGTGTTGCCATCGCAGCTAGGAGATTAGTTCATGCTCGAAGGGTAGCTAGTCCTCCTCGAGCACCTTTACTTCAAATTTACGTTGGTCCTGCTCATAGCAGAGATGAGCCCATTGACATGGAATCTGAGTCTGAGGAGTTCACTAGGGGGAAATAGAGGAGGAGATAGAGGAGGCGGAGACCAGAGACGGTGGGACAGGTGAGGAGGATGACAATGATTCTGAGTGGCATGACACTCAGGATATCTTGCGGGCTGAGAGGGTGGAGTAGAGCGTAGAGAAGGTGACTCTGATTTTGGAGGATTTTCCTTCTCAGGATTTAGGGGGAGATGACGAGTCCATGGCAGGCCATCACTTTGCTCTAGATGTGGGAGAGGGTCGATAGTCAATGGTAGCGTCAATGGCAGGCGCGGATCCTAGAAATCCCACCTAGAGGCCTAGAGATCTGAGTGAGTTACTAATCTTTTCTTGACATTGTTTTAGTTAGAATTGTTTATTTGTTATTTCCCCTCCTTTTTTATTTCGTTTATCTTTGGTCTTATTTTGGACAACTTTCTAACTTGTGTGTTTCTCCTTTTTATTTGCAGCGACTGCTGAGGGATGGCGAGACTTGATTCACTAGGTGTGCGTTGACACTCTATTGCTCCCTTCAGATGGTACTCGGGCTGAGATCACTGAGGATGTTGGGGAGCCCTCAGTAGCTGGTCGACATACAGATGTCTTTGCCCCTGTCTGGAAGGTGGAAAAGATCATTACCTCCCTTGCACCAAGCTGGCTGGATATAGGATTGCTGAGCATTTGATGAGGAGGAGTCTCTCTCATAGTGAGACCACAGCTACTAGCCATGTGATCATGAGCCCTCCGTCCATTCAGAGCATCGTCGCAGTAGGAGTCCTAGGCGTGGTCATACACCTTCTGAGGGATCTCGCAAAGATTGAGAGATCATAGTGTCTTTTTGTAGTGACTTTTGGTTGGATATTTATATTATTGTTTTTGTATTTTCTGGGCTCATTGAGCATTTTGACCATGCCTTAGTGCATGATGGCATTGTACATGAAACAACACACACACATACACATATACACACACACACATATATATCTTTTTGGATCTAGACTATCTGGTGTCTAGAATTTTGTGACTCGTTTCCCATGTGTATACTAGATGTTTTTAGAGTATTTGTTTTCATGTTTTTCATAATGTATGCAATGGATGACAAATGATAATAAATACTAAACAGAGTTTTTTTTACTTTATTTACTTTTGTAATGCTAATATGTGATGAAGAACATGTTGTAGTTTCAAACTTTTGGCCTCTTTAGGCAATGTCTATGATTTCTTCTTATGTTGGAAAAACGTGATGAATGTATAGCGATAAAGAGATGAACTTGCCCCATTCCCAACTCTACGCAACCAGTAAGATGTGAGGTCTCAACACCAAGAGTTGGGAAGGGCAAAAATTTTATGAATTTTACTGAATGGAATGATGAGAGATAGACAAACTAGTGATAGAAACCAAACTTAGACCTACACACTTACCCTACTCAAAACTACCACCAGGCTCATCGGGCAACTTACTTTACAGTTTATCTAGACTTAGATCTATAAATGGCAACCTGGTTGACAAAATATAGTTTTGAGGATTTGATCTCTTTGGAATTTGGATACTTATTTTCACTTAATATAATTTGATTTGTATTTCTAGAATACCAAGATTTGTTAATTTGTGTGAATGGACCCCCCCCACCCCGCCTCATGCCACTAGTAAGAAGCACATGTTTGTCACCATAGGCAAGATATAGGTGAGTAAGGGCACTTCTTTCCTTTCCTAACCTTGCACCACTAGTAAGAGATGCGGGCTTATCACCGAAGTTTGGTGGGGCAAAGAAGTGTGTAAAGTAAAATATTCTGTTTGCTTGGCACTTTCGATTCTATTTGATTTTGACACTTCTGATCTGTGACTTTGGGATATCCTTTCTTTCAAAGAGACATAAGAGGGATAGATGTGACACCAAGAAGCTTCTATAATAGACTGTAGGTAAGGAAAAATTCACCTAGTATAAAGAAAGAGCAAAACCAAGTATGCAAGCCTTGGTATGGTTTTCGTCAATACTTGTCTGTCAAACTTGATGAGAAGATTTGAAATTACTTGATGATGTTTGAAGAGATGTGATTTGAATGTCGTTGACAATATTTTCAAAAATTTGTAATAGATTGCTTAAGAGTAAGTTCCTTGACTACAACTTTTACGAAATGAGTGGACAAAATGAAACAACAAGATGACTAATGCAATGTAGGTAACTATAATGTACAAGTGGTGATTCTGATGTCTCATGCGTAAAACTGTTTAAGATGTAAGGAATTGACAGTTTCATTGAATTCCTCACCTTCTAGTGTACACAGGAGATATGCACAATTTCCTTAGTATTTCATGACTCGGTATGGGCCCAACCACTTGGGCCGGAACTTCCTTCCTTTGACAGTTTTCTTATCAATTCGGCTATCTAGTCTTAGAACTAGATCTCCCTCATAGATTTTTTTGTTATACTGCTGGCACATCCGGTCAGCATAGGCTCTATGCCATTGTTTGGCGTTTAGTGTGGCCTCATCAAGGCTTTCCAGTTGAGAGAGGTTTGCCTCCCTGTAAGCTTCTTCGTCCAAAATCCCTTGTAATGAGATGCAGAGACTCGGTATTTCAACCTCAACTGGGAGAACTGCTTCTGCCCTGAATACCAATGAGAAAGGGGTTACTCCCGTTGGTGTTATTATTGAGGTTTGATGGGCCCACTAGGCTGGATTTAGTTTTAGATGTCAATCTCACTTGTTCTCCTTAACCATTTTGAGGAGAATAGCCTTTAATGTTTTGTTTGTTGCTTCAGCTTATCCATTGGATTGAGGGTAGTAAAGAGAGGCTGTGTGAAGGTTTATTTTGAATTTGCTGCATAACCCACAAACCTTGTCATTTTTAAAATGAAGTACCATTATCTGAGATAATGACTTGTGGGACACCATACCTGTAAATGATTTGGTTCAGAATGAACTTGGTAATTACCGAACCTGGTACGGTGGTGAGAGGTTTGGCCTTTACCCATTTGGTAAAATATTTTGTGGCCGTAATTTTAAAATTATGGCCATCGGTTGATGAGGGGGAGAATTTCCCTATCAAATCTAGACCCCACGTTGAGAAGGGCCACGGGGTTGCTATTGGCTACAGGGATTGTGCTAGCATGTGAATCTCGTGAGAGAATTCTTGGCATTTGTGGCATTTACGTATAAAATCTACTGTGTCGTGTTTGAGAGTGGACCAAAAATATCCCATCCGATGTATTTTGCGAGTAGTGGCGTGACCACCAAAATGGCCTCCACATATCCCACTATGGGATTCATAAAGAATCTTCTTGGATTCTTCTGTGTCAACGCATCTTAGAAGCATGTCGTCGAAGGCTTTACGATAGAGTATTTGTTCTAAAGCAACATGATTTAATAGTGATAATGCTGCCTTCTTTGTTGTGATGTGGCATTTTCTGGGTATGTGTGGTCCATGATAAAAATCGATGAGATCAGTGTACCAGGGACATGTAGAGATTGGGGGCCTAGTTTTGAAAAAGTATATACACTCATCAGGAAAGTCTAGATTTACCAGATTGCCTCCATCTTATGGATTTTCAGCTAACCAGCTCTGCAATGATTTGTCCTTTAACAAATTTCTGGTTTACAAATGTTAACTCAAATTCACCCATTAAGGTTATGAAATGCCCAGCCTTTTTAGATAAAGACCCTTGCATGAGGAATGTCTGTAAATGATCTGTCTTTACAATGACCCTTGTTTCTTGGTTTAACATGTAATGTCTTAAATGTTTTGTTGCAAAGACTATGGAAAAACATTCTCTCTTTGTCTGTGTATAACGTGTTTCATAATCGAGCAACGTTCGGCTAATGAAATAGACTGCATGTTCTCATTTATCATTGTCTTCTTGAGCCAACATGCAGGCCAGTGAGACATCAGTGGCCCATGAGTATAGGAGCAAAGGGTGGTCTTGTCTGGGAGGCATTAGCATGGGTGGAGACAACAAGAAGCATTTAATTTCTTCAAAGGCCTCATTGCATTCTTCAGTCCAATCAATGCTATAATATTTCTTTAATAGATTATGGATTGGATGAATAACAAAACTTAAATCTGGGATGAACCTTCGGATTGCACCAAGTTTCCCAATAAATGACTTGATTCCAGACTCGTTCGATGGTGGAATCATTTCGAGAATAGCCTGAATTTTGGCTGGATCAACATCAATCCCTCTTGAAGATATAATGTAACCCAGAAGTTTGCCTCTTGTCACCCCAAATACGCACTTCTCTGGGTTTAATGTGATGCCATATTCAATCAATCGTGAGAGGATGATATGGAGTACTTTTGGATGATCACAATGCTTCTTGGCCTTGGCCAACAAGTCATCCACATAGGATTCCACAATTTTATGGATAAGATTGTGGAATATGTATGTCATTGCCCACTGATATGTAGCGTTGGCGTTCTTAAGACCGAAGGGAATGACAACGTAACAATAAGTTCCCCAAGGAGTTATAAATGTGGTTTTTGCTAGATCCTATTCTAGATATTTTAATCTAATTATACCCCGAGAATCCATCCATGAGGGAAAACAATTCAAATCCAGTTGTTGCATCAACAATAATGTCAATGGATGGTAATGGGAAGTCATCTTTGGGACAAGCTTTGTAAATATCCCGAAAGTCAATGCAAATGTGTATCTTCCCATTCTTTTTGAGAACAGGGACGATTTTAGATACCCATTGTGAATAGTCAATGGGTTTGATGAATCCCACTTGGAGAAATTTCATTACTTCCTCTTTTACCATGAGAGCCACTTTTGGCTTCATCGGTCTTGAATTTTGTTTAATTGGTTTTGCATCTGGTTTAGTGATAAGGTTATGTACTGTGATATGTGGTGTAATGCTTGTCATTTCTTTATAGCTAAATGTGAAATCCTTTTGATTTTATTTGAGGACTTGTGTGTGTATTTCTATCTCCTCTGGAGTTAATGAGGATCCCAACTTCAAAATTTTTGGTTCTTCCTCCATTCTGATGTTTATGTCAATGGTTTATTGTATTAAAGAAGCGTTACCTTCTTCAAATTTAGGTGGGGCTAGAGGTAGTTCCAAACTTTCTCCACCTTCTACCTTGTAGATATCGAGATCCTTTTGTGGAGGAGACTCTACCATGGGATTTCCAAAATAAGAAGAGGAATGTGGTATTAGGGAAAGATCCACTATGCGAGTGAGCAAGGTGTAGCTCTGCATAGGCGTTTAGATATTCAAGAGTGAATATATCACCGTCAAAGTGATCCAGGATAGAAAAATCCTTCTCAGCTTCTCCATGAGTCATGAGTGGGTTTTTTGGTATTTTACGTACTAATGGTTCAATACGAAGTGATACTATGAAATTTGTATCTTCCAACTCATTGTTTGGAGTGAAATGGGAAGCTGAGGTTGCTATTGAATCTATGAGAAGGTTCTGCTCTCATGGGATTTATTTAATTGATATGAAGTTGAATCCCTTGCTTAGATCTAATACCACTGTTTTGTAGAGTTGTAAATGTTCAACCCTAGTTTCATATACCTCAGAGACTTGGTTTGCGAATAGTTGCGAGTCTCCTAGCACTCTAATGTTATCAACACCCATTCTTTTGGCTAGGATGAGGCCAAGGAGGAGAGCTTCGTACTCAGTTCGTTGTTTGTACACTCAAAGTTTAATTTAAAGGCAAAAGGTAGGATCGTTCCCTTAGGTTAAGTAAAGATTACTCCTACCCCAGCTCCAAAGCGACATCTAGCTCCATCGAAGTGGAGAGTCCAATATTTGCTTGGAAAAATAGATGTTGGGATATTTGTTGTATCTATTTCTTTTGCCTCAGTTACTTCTACCATAAAAACTTCGTTTGATGGAAGAGAAGCAATTCCCAGGGTGTATCCCATACCCATAGAATCAAATGGTAGGAGAATAGGTAAATCTTTCTCTAGCAACTCGATAATTTTTATGGTAGTCCCTAGTGACACAGTTTCTATGATGTTGGTCTCATTTTTGAGTGTTGGAATGCCCTTGACCAGATTTGTAATTTCCAATTCTGTGGTGGGTATCAAATTTTCTTTTGGTTTTGAATTAACTGGTTTGCTAATTTTATTTTTTGGGAGTTCAAACTCAGAATGAATGCTTGGTCTCTTCTTCAAATTAGATAGGTGTATATCGAAGGGTTTTGGGTCACCTTGTGCCACAAATATTTTCCCTAAGTGTAGAAATATTATTTATTGGAATAATGTGGAAGGGATTGGAATCATGTGGTGTATGGGATGGCTGACTGAGGATCATATTATAGTTGGTTTCCCGATCTATAATATAAAATTTGGTGAGGACCATCTTGGGTCCTAGGGTGACTAGTAAAACTATGGTTCCAATTGAAGTGGCCTTGAGGCTATCATAACCTCTTAGCATATTTTGTGTTGTGGAACATTTTGTTCCTCCATATCCTAACTTTTGAAGAAAAGTGAAGGGGAATATGTTAACTACTGCCCATCGTCAATCATTGCATGTTTAACATAATTATTGTAAACCCATACTTGTAGATGTAAAGTTGGGTCACCTCTTCACTCAATTTCAGCGTCTGTTGGCATTTTTCTTATATCAAATATAAACTCAGTATCCCTATCTGGCTGCCCTGGAGGGTAGACGTTAAAGTCTACATGGTTTACTTGCATTTATGGAGGAGGAGTGATTTTGATTAAATGACCAAGGCCTAATGCTTCTAAGAGGGCAGTGATAGGAGAGTTCATTAACAAATCCAAAAAGGAGATGTGAGAGAAGGTCTTAGTTAAGTCATTAATTAAATCATAAGTGCCTATGGGTTTTACCAATGTTTTTTGAATGTTGTCTAGTTCTAATGGATAACTTGGAACTAGTTGAGAAGAATAATCTCATGTTCTTGTTATGGTTTCTACGGGTAGCTCGGTGTCTAACTCTACCAGACCAACTATCTTGGTTTGTGGTCGAGTTCCTAATTGGGGTGTGACTGGTGGATTTAATGAAGTTGAAGCTTCATGATCATTGTTTCTTGTTATAACACCTTTGTTTTTTCCACTTGGATCTAACCTGTTATCATTAGAATGGTTTGGGAGCGGATCATTAAAGATCTTGAGGGGTGCATTTTGAGGGGAAAATGCCCCTTTATAAGTTTTTGGCATGGGTACTACATAATTTTCTAAGAACATATCTATAAAGAGTTGTTTTTGATCTTCTAGCAAATGTTGTATGAATTTATTGTAGTCAAGACAAGTCCTAGTATCTTGGCCTTGAATTTTGTGGAAACCACAATACAAATTGGGATTATAATTTCGAGGATGTTGATTTAAAACCTGTTGTGGCCCAAAATTCTGATAAGGTTGCTAGTTGTTAGAGTTAAAATTTTGAGGCTGTTGCCTTTGGTTTTGACTCTGATATCCAGTTGGGTTTCGATTTGGACCTTGTGTTTGGATTTGTCGTCATCATCGTCGTCGTCGTTGTTGTTGTGGTGGTCATGGTGGATGATTAAAATCCACCACGTTGATTGTTGGAGTAAAATTGTTATTTTGTTGATTATTAAAGGGTGGCGAAATGTTTACAACATTTGCTCTTTTAACTTGGTCAGTTACTCCATCTATTGTAACTCCACGGTTCTTGTTAAGGATCTTAGGTCCTTGATTAGCATTCCTGGCATTAGGATAGGCCATGGTGTTTTGATTGGGAGTGATTAATTTCCCGTTTGTTCCATATGTCTTACGACCACTATCTATCGCTGCTTGGTCAATTCGGAGAGCACTCTTGAGTACTTCATTATAAGTTCTTAGTGGGAACTTCTGGACTTTTTCCTTCATCTATATATTGAGAGAATGAAGGAATAAATCACATAGTTCCATTTGATCCATGTTTGGAGCACTTGCTGATGAGTAGAGAACCGTACGCCATCTTTGAATAAAATGAGCAGCAGATTCATTATGTTCTTGTTTAATATGCAAGAATTCCCTGATTCTTGTTCTTAAAAATTTGTTCATATCAAAAGCTTTGATGAAATCTGACACGAGTTGTTTAAATGAGTGTATCAAGGCTTAAGGTATTCTGTAATACCAATCAAGGGCAATACCCTCTAAGGTTTTAGGTAATATCTTAGCAACAACCCCATCCCAAGGGAGTAATTCCCGTATGGCTGTGGCATAGGCCTTAATGTGTGCATTTGGATCTCCTCCCCCTTTGTATTTGGGTAAATCAGGAAGAGGTCTTGGAAGCATAACACTTCGTATGGTGAAGTCTAGGGGCTCTTTTAAATATTATGAATAGGTCCCTACCGCATAGGCCTCGACCATCGATGGTGCTTGCTGAGGGGGTGGGGGTGGCATGGTTTGTTGATATGGCATAGCATATGTATTTGCAGGGACATAAGGGAATCCCTGTGGTTGAACGAACATCCCAGGAGAAGAGAACATGTCTCCTTGTGGTGATTTTGAATAAATGTTTAAGTAGGGAGGAGCATTGTTCTAGTATGGGTTGTTTGGTGCCAAGCTAGGAGGTATCATATTTTCAATTAGAGAAGCATTTGAAAATGCGGTCCTCGTTAGTGTTTGCTGTGGGTAGTTATACAGATGTTGAGGAGGCAAGCCTAACGTGCCTATTCATGTAAGGAGGTCAACCTGACTGGGGTGATGCAGAGGGTTGGGGATTCCTGCTTGCCCAAAATATGAATTTTGATTTGCTTGAGCAAGTTCCAATCCTCTAACCTTCTCAACTAAGGCTGAAATGACCTCTATTGGCGAAGACATAGTGTTTTTCCCTAATGGCATTGTTGTATCCCTTGAGTTTGTAAAGGGGTATGATACCCTGCTATGAATTGATCATTACCCTACCAAGTTTCACCAATAGCATTTCCCATAGGTGGAGGAATGGGGGTGTTTTCTTGGAGTAGGGTATCAGATTGTATTTGTAAACTCCCCATAGGTGGGTACATGTTTTGGAAATGTTGGTCACTTCTAGCATAGTGTGCTAAGTACTCCTCATCCAAAAATGGGAGTGGATTTGACTGTCTACTGATCTGTGGTCTAAACAAGACCCGAGGAGATGAAATGGATTCTCCAGTAAATGTCATATTGTTAGAGCCTGAGGGCTCTGGTTGTTGTGTTTGTGCAAGCTAATCCAACTCCTCAATTCGGAATGAAGAACTAGAACTAGTTCTTTGAGGGGGAGTTTGAGATTACAAGTAATTACATGAATAGTTATCAGCCCATGCAAAAAGTGAGGGTGACGGTTGTCTATTTGTTTGACCATAATTTGCTTCGAGACCTAAGAGAGGTCTTCCATATGCATCGTATCTCGACATATTCGGGGGGTATATGAATACCTGCAGAATAATGGGAAAGAGTGAAGGTAGATGAAAGAAATGAAAATAAAAGGGGAAAAATTGTTTGTTTCATGTTGGGTTCACCAATTTTGTATGATGGAAAACTGACATGTGAGCATAAGAATCTACAAGTAACTCTTCCTTGTACTCGACCTCCTAAGGTCATGTCGAGATAGACGATGAATGTGGAATATATATGGGTGTAGACAAACTAGTTGGAAAATATTATATCCTCAACACGTAATAATGGATTTTGTAAATATAAGGTGAAGAAGGCCCCCCTAACCTGGATTGGTGTAATGGATTGTTCAGATATAATAGCTGCTCGAAGGCTCCAATCAATGTCGATCTCTTCCAAGATCCTATTTATCGGCTGTTAGATACGTGGAAAGTGACCTATAGGTGCTTCACGTATATTTCTAGACAAGGTCATGAAAAATGGTGATGAGATGTGTAGTGGATCCTCTAGGGTTTTATGGACGATTCTCTGGTCTAGTCCAAAAATCCTTGGCTTGATTGGCTACTATGTTTAATACAAAGAATTATGTAATGATGTCTGGTGGGAGTGGTGAGGACCTGAATATTAGTGTTCGTAAACCAGTGTCAATATTTGATTGATTAGTAGGCCCATTGAGTTGTGGGACTTGTGGATCATAACCGTAATTTCATGGTTGTGGCGGACCTCCTATGGTCATATGAGGAGTTAATTTCTCCTTCCGATTATCTAATAATCATACACCTTTTTGGCCTCTATGTTTAGAACTAGAAGTTGTGTAATTTTCTTAGAATACCTTATAGGTGTTCTGGCAACTTGAATGCATAAGCTAGTATCTATGTCAATAAGGAGGTCTCCTACGTTAGGTTGTGGAACTAAAGGATGGCAACCAAATACTTGTTCTCATTCGAGTCCTTGTACAGTCATGCGGACATCCTATCAAGGTAGTCTATAATTAGGGTGATTTGACCAAAATGTGTATGCCTTGTTGTCTTCAATATTTAACTCTCTCAATTGTTCACTAATTTTTTGTAGGTCTACCATTATTCGAAAGACCTGAATCCTAAGGTCTTGATCTATATCAGCTAGTGTTGTGGGAAGATTTGGTTGAGGCACTATTGGTTCAAACACATATTCCCTGAATTCCCTAGGTCCCGTGATTGTCATGAAAAAATGATTCAACTTTAACTAAAACTAATAAACTAATTATGAAAGATGTATCTACACTATGCATGCATTCTTTTATCTTTGTATTTTCAATGAAGTATTTTAAAGGAATTAAAAGAGCATCTATTCTAATATATTCAGAAAATGGACAATTAATCTAGTAACATAATCAAAACAAGCAAAGTAGCCTGGTGTAGATATTTTCCTGTGTAATTGTGATTTTATGCTAAATATCTAAACAACTAATTAATTTAAATTGAAAGACTCTCGATCCTACCTCAGAAGTGAGGAATGAATCATAGTTTCTCAGAAACTATCAATCTCCACAGCTTTCCTAGTGATATCAAGAGTGAGCTTTGACTGAAATGAAATAATTTACTACTCTATTTGATATATTATAACTAGAACTTTGACAGCTCAAACCTGGAGTTTACAGAACAGTGGTAAATCCAATTGTGTGTGACTTTGTCCCCTTAGTATGATCTCCTCATTCCTTCATGTTCTCGTGAATCTAGAAAAGCATGTATATGATAGCATCAACAAAAGAAGGTACTCAAACAATGAAAGCTTTGGATATAGACCAAATACAATCCAAGTAAGAGAGGGATAGTGCAAGTGAATAGAGCTTGACTATGCAATTTCTAGTGGGATTTATTGCAGGAATACAACACAAATACACCGAGAGTTATAGAAACTATCTTTTGTGACTAAAAAAACCTGTAACTCTAGATGGATTCCAACCTAAGAATGAAACTACCTTTTTCTAAACTAATTTGCAGGTAACAAAAATGAAGCAAGATTGAAACAAGAAGATCAAATGACCTCTAGACAACAAGGGAAAACTAACAATGGATGTAAAACATGAAACTATTGGAATTATAAGCAAGAAACTCAAAATACTAAATGATTAAATAGAGAAGGAGAGGAGCATCTTGTTTGAAAACAAGTTGGCTATTTATAACAAATGCATTCACTAGAAGGTAACTTGGAATGGAACTCCTTTACCATTAAACAAAGAGAAAACACTATTCATAGGGCGGCTAAAACATAAATGCAAAGAAAAGTAGCTGAAGAATGTGGATAGAAATTTTTATTTTATGTTTGACGAGATCGTCAGAACATTCTGGAAAACGTGCATAGGATCAACGGCATGTGCATGGCAGCGGTTACAAGACCGCCACCCAGTCCGGGGTGGCAGTTTCGTCACTAAAGACTAAAATGCAAGGAAAAAAGGGGCAGAGGGCAGAATAAAGCACGTGGATGCTGGATGAGGCATACGGGATACAAATGTATACTTGGTGAGATTTTTTGGATCCCGAACACCTTGCGAGGAGACCTGTATCATCATTGGGGTATGTGTAACCTCTTTCCGGTGGTGCATTACCCTAAAATTTTTGGTATGTATAGTTACCAAGGAAGAAAATTAATGTTTATGCTTTTCAGGAAGTAAACAAACACACAATGTTTCCTAAGAATGAATAAAATGCAACGAACCCCAGATGAGTCCCACCGGGTGTGCCAAAATGTTTCACCTGATTCTGAGAAATTTCTTTGAAGTATTGACGAAACAGATAGGGTAACGAGCGTAGGAGGAATACCTATTTTAATGTTGGTTGATGGGTTGTTGCGTGCATATGAATTTTGAATCCACAACTGATCATGAGAGCTTCCTTTTGGCTAGGAGGAACTACCTGTAATGAAAGCAAGACAACCAAAAAGAGTTAAACAATATGTGCAGTGAACTGCCTAACGTGTGCTAGATCCGGGAAGTGTGATACTTCCTAGACGACTATCAGTCCACTGTTTTAAACAATTTAATGCGAATAATAAATTAAATCCTATTATAATTTTAAATGATTTAGGTATCTCACTTAAAACACAATAAGAAAGATCTAATCTAACAAGCTAGGCTAGAGTAGGATCCAAAGTTCAAATAGTTGGTTATGGGTCTCTATAGGTCTGACAGAAGTCTCAGGTAGGACACAGGTGATTAAGGGGATGTAAAATTAGGTGGATAGGTCCCTGTTCTGGGTTGTATGAGCACATATAGTAACCAATGCCAGTTAAAGGTGACCGATGGCGATTAGGAGTAACCGGTGTCGGTTACTGTGGAGTTCTAAGGATGCCACAGAATGGGTTTGGGGTCTCCTTTTTTATTGCACAAAAGATTTTGGTTGGTTAGGATGAGGTATTGGGTGATTTGGGAGGGATTTGGTGAGGTTTTAATGGGTATATGGAGGGGGAATTTTGAAGGAGGTCAATGGATGGCTAGGTAAACAATAGGTGATAATATAATGACAAAATGAAGTGAACCAGAGAAGTAGAATGTTTTACTTACTTAGATTATGGTCTTAGACGCCTGTGAGTGAGGGATGGGGGTGCTGGTACGAGGTTGAAGGCTGCAGGTGATCACCAATCCTAGGAGATCTTCAACATGGGTTGCATGTGCATTCCTCTTTGCTTGGTTATATCATATCATTGTTGGGGTGGCTGTGCAGGAGAAAATGCTTGATCTCTTTCCTTACATGTGTGTTCTTGCTAGAATTTGATCTCAGAAGATGCGATATATCTAAGAAAGATCTTAATGTTTGCCAAATTTTTCCAATCTTTGCCAACCTTGAAAATAAGGTTGTTTTGGGGGTTAAAAGGGTAACTAACGGTGGTTTCAGCCTAACCAGCGATGGTTAGGGCTAACCGACATCAGTCAAGGTAGGATTTCCTAGGTTTACTAAACTAGGGAGATCCTCTTGATTTTCTCGGATCTTGTGTCGTTAACCCAGGGATTGAACTGGAAGCTTCTTGTAAGCATGCGGGAATGTGGTTAGAGAGAATGTAGGCATTGATTTTTAGGGTTTGGGTAGGTATTAGTTAGTTATGGCAACTTACTAAGAATAGGTATTAGGGTGAGTTGGCTTGATGGAGTGTCTAGGTGAAGTGTATGTGTGGATATTATTTAAATTAAGATATTTAAATAATAAATATGGTGAGGATAATGAATTAATTTAATTAAATTAATATTTGTGAGGTGAAGGGGGCCATGGTTAGGTGAATGTGATGAAGGGTGATTATTTGTCGAGGGACCAAAGGGGAGTATGACCTAATTTTAGTGTCTACACTAGTGACATAATCATCCACATCTATAAGGGAAAAAAGGTCGACTAGATGGATGGTATAATGTGGAGGTGTAGCTAGTGGATTAGTTTGATGCTCGAGCATCACTTAGCTAGAAGAAGTATCAACCATATTTTAGGATTATTATTGTATGAGGACAACATTTATGTCATGAGTGCATTACGTTCAAAGGATCTCTTGGTAACACAAGACTTCTCCATCATGAATCTTGGCATAGATAGCTAGGTGGGGATCATTTAAAGCATAATTGTCATCATAGTATAATATGGAGGTATCCACCACACAAGAGATGACTATAGTCTCCATTTTAACCATATGCTCTAATTGAGGTTGTGGTATACATGAGATAACATCGAGAACCGAAGGATCATTCTTGCAATAACGAGGCCACAATGAAGGAGGTAGCTGGGATATGATAAGATTGGGTAAATCAGAAGTATTATTTCTAAGTGTGACCTCATCAAGATCATCATCATCTGATTCCAAGATATTGTGATGCATACGCCCAACCAATTTGGGATCACCGACATTTTTGCAGAGAGAATCTATAGGGTAGTTGAAGTGTTGATATTATCAAAAGGGGATGGCAGATAATTTGTCTATTATTGGGAGTTTATATGTCCCCTTTTATCAGAGTTTTTTGTACTTCCAATGATTAGGATCCCCTTGAATATTATGGATATCTCCTTGGTGAGAAAATTTGACACATTGACAAGAAAAGGAAGAAACTACATACATGTGATGAGTCTAAGGCCACCCTATGATGATATTATAAGATAGGGGAAATTTGAAGACCATGAATTTAACTCAAAAAATTCTAGGAGGAACAATAATAGGTAACCAGATACATCCCATGGGAGTCATCTATCATTGGTCATACCCCTGACAAGTGGTATGTGTAGATTTTATGTTATCTAAAGACTAACCAAGAGCCTTAATGAATTATAATGAGGTGATACACATGCTAGATCCTTCGTTTATGAGAAAACATTTGACCGTAGTGTGGCCAATTTGAACTGAGATGAAAAGAGGTGGATCACCTGTATGAAACAAGAGATTTTTAGGGATCATGGAGGATATAGGGGAAAAATTCAAGATTGACCAACTGTGGAAAGGTTGATGTGAATGGAGAGCTCGTAAAACTAATGGATGATTCTTCCTTCTAAGACATGCAATGTGGGACTCTACCCTAAAGGGGGAGGAAAAGGGAATGTTCATGTCAAATAATGTTATCATGAGATGCTCGCGGTGACAAGGTGATGTGCGTATGGGTTCTAGAAAATGGATTTGGATAGGAATTTGGGAAAGTAATTAATTAGGATCCCACTCTTCATGAATAATATGTTCATTGGGTTTAAGAGTGATGGGAGTCCTTAGGAACATAACTAGAAGAAGAAGGGGTAATTAGGGATAATTTAGAGACTATTTTTTACTCATTTTCTACGTTATCGGCCTTACAAGTTTCAATTTGATAGGGTCTTATGTTTCATATAGGAACAATGTTAGATACCATCAGCCCTGTAGGAAATTCTCCACATGGGCCAATAGTATTTGTAGTAAGGTAAGCAATCCCAGAAACCATTGAACATGTAGGATATTTTCAACAGGGGCTAATGGAATCTCTAAGAGGGATATTTATTCTTAAAGAAGCATGATTTTGAGGTACAAAAATATATATAACCCTTTTATTTTTTGGATGGAATGATGTAGCGTATTTAGGCTCTACATAGGCTATAACACTCCTAGCATCGTTCATGGAAACCATGCTTTCAGGAGGACAATCTTTCTCAACTACATTGGTCGTAGTATGATATTGCTTCTTATAGCTCTCATCGGCATTATGGTTAGGAATATCATTAAATAATACATGTAGCTTCTCATTAGTTTGGTTAATTACTTTGTGATGATATTTTTGTTGTTTTGCATCATGATCTTTGACCACTTCAGTCAAACATTCCCAACTGATGGTTTCATGGTTGAATTGGGAGCCTAAGAATAATTTGATAGTAGTTGTGTGTAATGCATGCCATTTATCATGGGAGTGACCCCAATTATCATGTCACTAAAAAAATTTACTTTCATCACACCATTTAGGAATAGGTCTATAGGGATCTAATGTCATGTTAAACTGCTTAGGTAAGCGATGCTTTAATTCTTCCTTGCTCAATGTTTGATGATAGTTAGGATGACTTTTGTTGTTGTTAATTTGTTGGTCAATGTTGAAAACAATTCTATTTGAATAAGAAATAAGAGGAAGAGTATCAAAGACTCCATTGTATGTCGTATTCTTGTTCTTATAATGTTGTAGGATTTGGACTTGTTTGTTGGGTTTGATATTAGGAGAAACTTTTTCAAACTCTCTAATGAGATAATATTGTCTTTAAGATTTTTTGAAGGATTCTTCTAGAGGAAGGAGAAAAGGACATCACCTTGTATTGAAGGTGAGGTTCAAGAGCTCCTAGGAAAAATTGGAAGAGGCTATCATTAGGCATGTTGTGTTCATATCATGTAGATAGGGTCTTCCAACATTTGATGAAGGATTGTGCTGATTTATTTTCAGATTGTTGAAAATTAATGAAGGCATTGATGTTGTTATCAGGTAGGTCATGATATTGTTATTCATTCACTAAGGTTGTCACCAAGGACGCTAGCTCAACTATGGAGTTAGGAGGTAAGGTATGGTACCAATCCAAAGCATCTCTAGTGAGGGTTTTAGCTAAGAGCTTGGTTGTATCATATGAAATGGTTATGATCCATTCTTTGTAAATATTTCCAAAGGCCTTAATGTGAAGGGAGGGATCAATGGACTTGTCATAAAAGATGGAAGGAACAATACCCCCAATATCCATGCTAGCAATATAAGGTGTTAGAGGATCTTATTGGACTACTGTTAAGACTTTGTTATGGATAGGGGGTTGGGTGATGGGAAACCCATTAGGCCCATTTGGTAAAGGATAGGGCATGGATCCTCAAGAACACGTTGTAGGGTGATTGACTAGTTGATCCATGTTGGATTGTATTTGAAGGATTTAAGCCATAGTAGGGGATTTCTGCTAGTTCATACTATTAATGAATTGGAGAATAAAGTTGGTAGGGTTATAATTGGGAGTAATTTCATATGAACCTACTTTTAGACCTTTCCCCCTTTTTTTTCCTATTATCAAGATGCTCAGAGACAAATTTAAGGAGATGTTTACTAATCATTTCTTCTTATTCGTCTTTGTATTGAGGAAATTACACAAGGAATTTCTTAATCACACCTCAGGATGATTAGAAGTGGTGTAATTTTTATTTTCCTTTTCTTCATACTTAAATAGGCCATTGCTGTAGGTAGGTAGTTTCTTTCTAGTGACTCCTATGAAACAACAATATATGCAGAAGGGAACTCAAATTTAGGATGAAAGGTTTCAAGAAATGTCTGCATAACAAAATCAAGGGATCTTAAGCCTAGATACTCCATGATTTAGTGATGACTGGGTTGCGAGCGAGTCCTGAAATGGATATTATTAATGCAATCGACTGTGTAAAAAAATTACATAAGGTCTGATGGCATCAAGATTTAAATTTGCATAAATAGAAAGGATCGACCATATAAGAAATTTTACATAGAGGTTGAAGGCATGAAATAAATTTATTGGAATAGACAAGATCACCCCTGGGAGATGGTTTCTATGTAGACAGGTTTGTTTTGGGTTTTCTAAATTTTAGTTATGTGAAAAGAGGTCAAAATTGGATATGGATTCTTTTAACAAGTTGTTCTCATTCGGGAGGTCTATAGGATTCACATTGGGTTAAATAGAAATGTACAACGGGAAAATAATGTGTTTCAATGGGTTACACTCCTAAGTCTTCCATTATATAAGGATATCAGGCAACAAAGAAGATACACACATGAATTGACACATAATTGATTTATTTAAATGGTCTACAATGAGCACCAAGATCACATAAATAGAGGTCATTAATCCCTACACTACATCAACCTAGGGTTTCCAAGGCCCACAGTCAAGATAGAGGAGAGTAGCCTTCTAGGATATCGGTTAGTGGGGGAAAGGTATATATCGATAGGAGGATAAGAAAAGCATGCAAAATCTACACTATTATAATATAACAAAAATATAACTAAAATAAAGGAAAGGAAATCTAAGGAGATGATCATGTAAGAGAACTATGCTAACTACTACTGATGTACATACAATACTAAGCTAATGTATAGTAATAGGGAAGGGAAATCAACTCATCTATGCAAAATGACCAAGAGGGTTAGAGAACTTACCTACGAGGTGGTCAATGATGCATCTTATTAGAAGAACAATCACTAGGGGTTGAATCAATGTGAAATAAAACTTCCATTCACTTTAGCATTTAAATCCATTAACCATTTCATTCAACTTAACCATTTAATCATTGAATATGCATTCAAAAGATAACTATAGATGAGAAAATAAGAACACAAGACACATGAACACTAGATATAAGTAGGAAACCATCAAGATGAAGAAAATAAACTCAATTTTTTTTACTAGAGAAATAATTCAAATTAAGTTGATCACCTACCCAACAAGGAGCACCAACCCCTAGGTTTAGTGAGGCACCAACCCCACAAGAAGCACCAACCCATATATTTAGTAGAGAACCAACCATAAAAGGAGGAATCAACCCCCAAGATGAATCGACACAAACTAAATCCAATTTATTTATTTTTCACATTGAAAATGTTTCCTCAACAATTGATGATGACACATATGAAGCTCTATTTCCTTCTATCTTCTCTAAATTTTCCCTTCTTGCTAACTCACTAAAAAACTTCTTCTTCAAGTTGATTAGGTCTAATGACATGTCTCTCCAATATCTTATCACCCTCTATATCATCATATCATATTCTCTTTCATCTCTTGACGGTCACAAATAACTTTGTCAGTCCTTCAAACATCCCTCTAGCTCATACTTTTCCACACACTCTCTAACACACAAATATACCTTACAAGTTGCTTTTATACATGAATCATGATTATAAAACATCTAGGTCAGACATCATATGGAAAATACACTAAAAATAACTTAATAACATTCTAAAATAACATTCATAAGACCACTTAGGTCAGAAATATCATCTATAACCTTCAAATCTCCATTAGGTCTCAAATAGGCCTAATACACCAAAACAACCCACTCACCAAAGCTGAATGTTCTTGAGAAACCAAAACCTTAATAAAGCATCAAGGAACACTTATAATTTTTTTCTAATACCACTAGCAACCTACAACAAGATATATCATCTTTGCATCACTATCTCTCATTATGATACCCACTTGAGAACAAGGACAACCAAGTTACCCCAAAATTAGGCTTCAAAGATGAAGCTCAACTCCTCATCAAATTAAATCAACCATGTAAGTGTGATATACAAATGTAAATATCATGACCTTAGGGTTATCACCAAATTCTCATAATACCACAAATTATAATGAAGCACCACCAAAACACCTTTGCATCCAGGTCACCTGAAACTGCCCAAAACTACCCTAAAACTAGTCTTGCAAGATAGGACTCTACAGACCTCAAAAGGGATAAACCATGATCTGAAGCCATCATGGACATGTATAATAGATTCCTAACTTACTCAAACACTAGTTTAGTCAACATGTCTCGTGCATAACTTGGGAGAAATCAAAACTTCTTTAGAAACTTCAATTTTTGAGTTGGGTACACACATAACCATGACACCTAAATTACACTTGGATAAACCTAAAAGATTCCTATACAACATAAAATAATCATACAATACAAACCAATCCATTTTAGACATGAATGAGCTAATTATTTTCCATCACTTTTAACCTAGGGTTTAAGAAGGATTTAGAAGTTGTTTACCTTCTTAACGATTGGTCATAAAGTGCCACCCCTCAATCCAAAAAATAATGCCTAAAATGTCATCTTAGGACCCTTACCCAACTACCATGAAGAAATTGGAAAACCATGTAGAGTTTACACATGCCAATGAGCACAAGAAATTCCAAATCGACCTTGGTTTCTCACTTTCAAAAACTTGGTAGGGCTACAAATCCCCTTTCTTACTCAATCTTGAAAATTAAGACCTAAAACTTGGACCAAAAATCAAATAAAACCTAATAAACCTTTTCCGATCTTCAAAATTACATACCTAGCTCTAAAATTGATCATCTCACCTCATTTTTTCACCTAGGACTTGAGAATAGGTATAGTGTAGACAAAGAAACCATGTATACAACCCAAACCAGCACTCTAAGACACTTTTTTATTTCCTCAACACATTATCCACATGCTCCTCATGCTCTCACCATACATATCTAGCTATTACACATCATGAATCATCGTGTCATAATTGATCCTTCTGACTAGGCCTATGAATTAGGCCTCTTGAACAAGCTTGCACCAACCAAACTGGCCATCTTATCACTTTTTTACTCTTTCCAACCTATAATATCCTTCATCAGGATTTATGACACCTGAAAAATATCACCAATACCTCTAAAAGACACTAAACTATCTCAAGAACCATACCACTCCATCAAGCAACTCAACTAGACCAATCAAGACACTACGAATCAAACTTCATGATTCTTACCTCATTTGACATAAATGACACCTTAGGAAACATTGAAAACATCAAACTTTGTCATCAACGAAAACACAATGCCAACAATATCCCCCTTTGCCATTGATGGTGACCCCATTGATGGAAAACACAAATAGCTTAATACTTCCCCTAATATGCACACATGCCACCAGCTCATTCTCCCCCTTTTGACATTAATGACAAAGCAAAATACCTACAAAAACTTGGATCTCTTCAATTGAAAGCACACTAGGGCTCACCACATGGTTGGAAACATCAACCAAACAAAAAAAAAAGGTTCATTTGGCCTTCTTCTTTGATTTTGACTCTTAGAACAATATAGCTCTCCCTTAGTAAATGCATACCTTCAAAATCTGATTTATACCTTGACCATGATCTTCTCAACACACAATTGATGCAAAAATTCTCAAAAAAATGCTCAAATGTTACCAAACAAGAAAAAAAACATGCTTACCTTATATACCAACAACACTGTCACAACTTCCATCATTATCTTCATGAGATGAGAACATGTCATTCTCCCCCTATATTCATTCTTAACTTTGCCATATTTTAAACATTATCAAATCCTCTATCTTTGTCACTAAACATCAAAAACTCTTCATACCTATTTTTCAATACCTTACATACCATTTAGGCCCTTTTAACATGTTCATAGAGCCGGATGTAGCTACACAGCTCCCCATAACTCTTTGACACCTTTCATACACCTAATGGATCATGGAGATTTTCTCATCTCCTCTTTAATTTTTGAGACATCTAGATATCAATATTGATCTTCAAATGTGATCTCATGCAAAACCATACTGACATACCCTTTTATCCAATCAAGTGTTCTTTTGATTCATCACTCAAAATTTTGTAACTTAGAGCCACCAAGCTCCCCCAAAGACCAAGTTCCAGCAATAGGACACTTTCAAGGACCAAATACTTCTCATCTCCCCTTGTTTATTAACACCCGATTTCATCAATGACTACTAGACACTAATGCAAATTACTGATGCACATGATACCAACATTTGATCGTCAACTTAAATCTAAAATGACTCCCCCTAAAATCAATCTCTCTTCTCTTCAAAGCCACCAATGCTCCCCTTGAATCATACACTCCACTAATATCACTATTTATACTCATATTTGACTCAAATAATTGTTATCCTACCTTCAAAATCTTAAGACACAGTTCAAAGCACTCTGATTTCCTATCTTATAGACAAGCTACTTATTATGGCCCAAAACAGTGAATAATCCAAGTTTCCAAACCTTAATATGTCATCATATATTTAAAATAATCAACACAAACCTTAAGACATAGTCAAAAGGCTCAAGCATGCTTACCAAACTTCTCTTCCAACTTTCGTACCTTCTTAAAACTCATAGACCACTTCACTATCCTACATAAGTCTTTACTTTTGTACCTGTAACACACTTCTAGTTCTTTTAAGTCTGACACAGTCCTTCTTGAACCTTCAAAATAGATTCCCACACTTCATGCCACTATAAAATATTTTTAATAAACTCATGACATAGACATACATTCATGGCTAACTCCAAACCTCAAGCATCTCCACTTGACCTTCTTACATAGTATCTAGCAACACAACCATTGTAACTTGATCACGGTATCAATAATACTCTTATGGATCCAAAATGGTCTTCATAAAATTTCCAATCATATAGGCTATATAGCTTCATACCTTAAAAAACTTATATGTTCAACATTCTTTGGCAATTAGATCTACTTATGTTAATGCCCAAAATTATTTGTCCTTCATACCTATATTTTCTTGATGTTTGTTCACTGTTGGGATTTCATAATTGATGACACACATCAAACCATTACAGAACCTTCCTAATAATTCCAATGTTGTGACATATCCTCCTAAATTATATTGAACGAATCAAGACATACATACCTTATGAGATTATCAAACTGTCCTTCAAGTCTTCCTAACCTTTTTAGCATCTAATGTAGGGGAATCTACAAGGAACTTCAAAATTGTTAATTTTCTAATCTAATCATATGTATGAGATCAATTTGATAATGTTGGAGAGTTTTGATATCATAGGGGAGAGAGTAAGGTGTTTGGGAATATGAAAACTCAAATTTGTGTTTCCCTTTAAATGTAATTCAAAATTACAAAATCATATAAGAAATGATAGTGGATTGTAATTAATAAACAGGGGGGTATTAGATGTCTAGAAATGGGATAAGAAAGTATAAGTTTGAGCTAGAGATATAAAATGTCAAATATGGTAAAAAATGCCTAAATGTGTGACAAGGCATATAAAAGGTCATCTATGAGTCGTGAAGGTAGTTAGGGTTTGAAAATATGTAGGGGAATGAGATAAAAAGGAGAAGGATTCAAATGAATGGGTGAGAAACCTCCAATAAGACAAGAGGAAGATGTGTGGAGGTATGAGAAGGACGAGAGAAGAAATAAGAAAGCTAAGATTTTGTAATACAAACTAATATATGTATATGAGTTATGTTTTAAATAAGATTTTATCTCTATGATGCATGATTCTGAGTTTGAGATTCATGGTTATTTTTTGTTACATGTAGTCTTTTATTTTACCAAATAGCCCAAGGTGCACTGCCACATCACCCAGGAAAACCTGAGCACTCACATGAAGTGCACAAGGGTACCAGGTCCCTCTTTTATGGAAGCTTTGTTAAGGAGTTAGCAAGATAAACAAAAATATAGATATATTCCAGATCCATAATAACAATGCAATGATAGACCATAAACAGATCTAGATCATAACCATATGTAATAATAACATATACAAGAATAAATATTAGGTTTACCATACAAGAACTAGTCACAAATATGTTAAAAACCAATATCCAACCACATAGATCCATTGTATTATTTATTATAAAATAGAGAAGCTGAATACATACATAAGAGTATCATTATAGGTCATGCGCGCCCCATAAACCAACATCATAACACTAACTGAATGTGGATCCCTGAACCATGTAAATCAATACATACATACATACATACATACATACATACATACATACATACATACATACATACATACATACATACATACATATATATATATATATATATATATATATATATATATATATATATATATATAGGAGTGGGGAATTTCCCCTCACTACCTAAGCATCCTCAAAATAGGTTGCATGCTAAGAATAGCCATGTGCCACTTAGAAAGACAACTAGAGAGCATGTAATCTCTTCTAACAATATATCATCTATAGACAACTTTAATTCCATTCCTATTATTAGCTATAAATAATGCATGTCGTTTGTCTTCCCACTTGTCCCAAAATAGCCTTGCGTGGCCTCCAAGTCTTCACACTCTAGTTTGAACTATTAGTTCTATGCTCTAAAAATAGACCCTTCCTGCATGGAATCCTCTCTTGCATGTTGCCTATGCCATCTCTATATTCAACATTATTCCCAAACTGACTAAGTATCTTATCTTTCCATTCTTCCTCATGCGCACATTACTGTCCAAATCCAGCGCGCAAACCTTTTCCTTCTCGCGTGTTTGTCCTCATGCACATTTCTTCTATAATGCCTCTTACTCGTGCTAATATCTGTTCTCGAGAACTAATTCAATTTTCCATGCTCAACATCACCCCACACTAATTATGTTGTCTTTCCATGGTAACATTCGGTTTACTCAAACATTGAATAGAGAATCCTACAAGAATTAAATAATAAATTAATGTATAGCTTGCGCCAAAGAATGAATGAATCATGTTAATGTGTAAGGAGGATGGGAAAATATTTATTCAATGATGCTTCAACTATATTCCATCCCTCCAATTCACTTTTTGCCTTATTGAACAAATCCCCTATCATTTCACTGACTTATTCAAATGTTAGCTCTTCACCCTTGGCTTTGAATGTTTCGACCATCACTTCTAATTGTTTACCAAGGTCTGTTAGCACATCCATTCTACACGTTACCTAAGGATACCATCCTTTAGCTTATTCTTTATATAAGTCCTTAAAATATCAATTGCTTCAGTCTTCTTCTCGACCTTTGTAAGGATCTTGTCTCGTTCCGCTTTATTTCCTTTGTTCTTGGTCTGCAACTCCTTCGAATCCGCTTCATGAGAAACAACCAACAGGCTCACTACATGATCCCTGTCTTTATAGTTTTCATAGACAACTTCTGCCATATGATATTTTGTTTTTATTGATACCAAAATCTTAGTGTACTACATTATGGTCACCTTGATTTGTTCCTTCTCCTATTGCTTCTATTGCGCCATAACCTATTCTACAGACTCTAGTGTAAGTGTTTGTTGTTATATTGTGATTACACACATAAAATCCGGAAAACAGTGGAGAGATGTCTCATACATATTTGCAAGGGGGGTTAAATCCAAGTGTGCTAGTATGAGCGAATCCAATATCAACTCTACCTTCTTATATGCCTCACACAACCTTCCCTTTTCGTCCTACAACTCAGCCTTTAACTGTGTAATAATCTATTCTTTCCCCTTTATCTCTTTGTCTCTTTCAATAATCTCCTTATTATTTTCTTCTAATTCCTTTTGCATCTCCTTTATTCTAGTATTGTTATTAAAAATTCTCGACACTACTTCCACCGACACCTTATTAAGCGCATTACACGCTTTCTCATTAGTTAATTGTTGAGAATCCACTAACGGATTCACTTCCTTAGAGCTTAGTGAAGTGCGGGTATCTAATAATAATCCCATGCTTACTTCAAATTCCATCTCCTCAATATGAGACCCAAAGGCCCAAGACAATATTTTTCTCATGCGTGGCAGTGCACCTTCTTTATTAAAAGATGGCCAGCTAAAATTTTGGTCAATCGGTACCATGCTTTGGTAACGAGCGTGCAATACTTTGTTGGGATCTGCATCATAGGACATAGTAGGTCCTTTTTGCGGTGTATGTATGTTTTTTACCCATGTGTGCACCCTTTGGGAACCCTACCACCAAAAAATTTTCTCCTCCCATGCTCCTACCTTTCTCTTTTCCTTCTTCCTCTTCCATGCTACGCTCTACCTCTTAATTGAGAAAATTTTGTATGATCCCTGTGACTTCTCATTCCACAATGGTATTTAAATATGGGCCGGAAATGTGCGTAGTCTCTTGAGTATTGGTCCCAAGCTCTTCTTCTCTATCCACTTCTACCTCTCGAGTGTCCTCCAAAGGCACACTCCGCTCCTCACTAGACTCGTGCACAATGTATATGGGAAGGTTTTCCTTAGGCTCTCGTTCTTCCTCATCTCCTCTGTATCTTCACTCTCCGTCTTTTAAGATTCAAAACTATATAATACCTTTGGTTTCTTCTTCACTGGAGACTTCTTATTTACTAGATATTTCTTCCTTCAAGTATAAATACTCATACCTGCACCTGTGGCCTGGCCTTCATGTGCACTCGATGCTCTACTCGCTATAATAGTCTCTTCTCTTCCTCTCTTATTTTTCTCCACCTTCTTTCTCTCTGAAGTTTCCTTAGGTATACTAACATCATCTTCTATACACACGACTTCAGCAAACTTCGGTTGTAGATAAATATAAAATCTTGTTGCAGTTATACCAGTAATTGGTATTGTAATTGGCTTGAGAATATGTATGTCATGTGGGAAATATATTTATACATAGGTGTGCTTATTTGGGTAGAAAAGTGTGCGATGCATCTCATGATGCTCCTGGTCTAACTCACTTATATCAAATCTCAACTTCTTTTCCTCATTGAATATGTTAACGGAGATTTGGAAATATTGTGTTGTAAAGGCAAATGGTAATTTACACCACGAGCTCTTGGTGCCATCAGTCAAATTGAACCTGCCAATGCAAAATTGCTGATAAACTAAAAATTCACCCTCATCCTTTACCAGAGTTGGTAGATGTTCTGGGATCCTCTACTAGGTGCTAAAGGAATCAAACATCCACTTGTACCATTTATCTATGTGTGCCTTATATGTTGGTGTCATAGTATCAAAAGTATAAGCTACAAATCTGTTAGCAGGGGAGGGATCTTCCTCAGGGTACTCCCATATGTTATCTTTTGGCCCATTGGGCACCCTAACCTCAGAGAATATGATCAAAAGTAATATGTTTCCATACATTATCTTATCTTCATCTCATATGGCATCAATAATATCCTCTGCTATAAAGGCTGCAATGTTTTAGATTGTCCCCTCAATATCTTCTTGTATACGTTCAACCACCTTTTATTGAATTGGGTCCATCTTTCTTTCCGCGTAGTTTGGTAAGTAGGCACACTGCCATCTTGAAAGATGGATTACTAATCTTTGAAATATCAAAGGTACGGCCACCTTTCTTGTAATCATATTATTTGGTTGTTTCTTTTATATCTTCATTTTCACCCAAGTCATCATCAAATGATTCCCTGGTACAGATGAGTCCAGTGAACCTGGAGATCAACTGTGGGGTTATATGCATTATCCTTCCAACAAAATAAAAGTATTCTTCCTGAACGCGTGACATCAGCCACTGGTACAATCTCTCAGGCTTCCTGAAAAATGGTAGTTCATAAATTTGTAATAACCCGACCTTCTCCAAAACCCTCTACACCAAATCATCATAAATTAGCTTGTCATCGGTCATCCTCTCCTTTGTAGGTCAAACTAGTTCCAAGGTCATTTCTTTTTCAATCTGATTAGTTTGATGGTTATAATCACTTATAACCATTTTCCTTACGTGGGACACCCATTCCATCCCTAACAATACCCCATCTGGGTATTATATTTCTGAATACCACTCATTAAAAGTTTCCGTCGCAAGTGATTTCTCCCTACCCTTTCCATTTTTCTTATGTGATATGGATTCTGCCCTTATTGGTTCCATTCTTGGTCAGTTAATATGTAATTTCTACCTTGTTCTTTTTCTCCCTCGATGCCTCAAACCTTTAACCAAAATTCTCCTACACAAACTCTGAAAACCGTGCCCTAGTTTTCAAAACCCTAACCAAATAAACCTTCTTTCCTTTACACTACATCGTTCAAACCATAGAATTTCTTACAAAAACTCACTCTGTGAATGAAAATGTTTTTCTTCACAATCTGGTTTGCAAATTTCTACCTTCACACTCGATCATTCAACAATACTCACAAGGATTCCCTAGCTCACACAAGCTCTTTCATAAATTTTCACAAGGTAAAAATGACTTACCACGATTCTTTATTTATAGTTTTTTTGATTTCCACCACATTAGTTATAATGTTACCTAACACCGTACCTCTGCAATTAATTTTTATTTTCCTTATTTTCCAAGTGTGATTCCTCCATGCGTCCAATAGGCATAACCTCTACAACCTACTGACATGTAAATTACACTAACCATAGACCTCCTTACGTGTGCTCCCAACACTGAATTACATCAACCTTTACGTCCTATTCCAAGTAGTTATCACTATTATTACCTACCTCACGTTTCACTGCACGTTCATTCCTTGTACGTGGATTTTTCCTTTGACATTGTCCTTATTTTCACCATCTTCCTTATGAAACCTTGTCACCATTTTTAAAAAACCAACATCACCATTGCTACACGTGCCCTTGTTTTCCTTCTATTCCTTTGATCTAACCCACACTAAAGGTATGTGTGGTCCTCTGTGCATGAAATTACTTTGAATGTAATCAGCCACTGGTGCGTAAACATGCTTATTATATAAAACATTGAACTAAATTAAAAAATCATGGTGATAATGAAAGGAAACATATATAAAGAAAATTCATTAAGGGAAATCTAATCTAATTGGAAATAATGCCTTATTACGAACACCAAAAAGACTTATTTATAGTAGGGATTCAACCTACTCCTGTTAAAGTAACTGAGAAACCATGTCACATCCATCACATGTAACTGGTAATCACCTGAGTCAAGTATATAAGTCACAATATATGGTCCCAACCAATGCACTTTGAGATTTCTAGGGTGGTGCAAATTTTTTGAATCATACAGAAGAACCATTTGTCTAACTTCAAACTGCTTATTTTGAATATGTCAATCATGTCACACCTTCTACATGGATTTTTCTATCTTCTAACTCCATTGGGAAATGGCGCGCCTTTCATCCAACTACATAAATTTATCAAGACCCTCTTCCAATGCTTTTTCATCATCCATACCTCATGAATGCGTAATACACAAAGAAGGTAACATGAATTCCACTGGTAAAATACCCTCTACGCCAAACACCAAATGAAAGGGTGTGGCCTTATTCAACAACTTGTAGGTTTTCATGTATGCCCAAAGTACAATGAGACTTTATCATCCCAGTCCTTCCTTCCAATGTCACAAATATTCATCAATGTGTGTCCCAATATATTGTTGAAAGCTTCAACAGTGTCATTTGCTTGTGGGTGATAGGGTGTTGTCTTATGGTGTACCACCATAAATTCTGCCAATATTATCCTGATAGTCTCATTAAGAAAATAAGTTCCCATATCACTTTTCAAACATAGTGGACATCCATGCCTATTGATTATGTTATCCCACAGGAACCTTGTTGTTTTACCTGTCATGTAATCCTTTGTGGGTGCCACTTCAACCAACCTTGTAAGATAATATGTACAAGTTATAATATAACACGATACAGTCCTATGTGTGGCTAGGGAAATAGGACTCACAAAGTCAATTTCCCACTTTTCAAAAGGTTCTGCACTAGCAATAGGCCTTAAAGGTATTTCATCTATATTCTTAGGCTTTCCAAGGTGCTGATAATGGTCATAGGCCTTACAATATTCAATGAAATCCTTATAAAATTTTACCCATCATAGGCCTTCTAATAAAATATTACACGCGGTGACATTTCCTACATAATGTCCACCTACAATTCCACCATGAGCTTCCTCCATAATGGAAGTATGCTCAAGTTCTAGTATGCACTGACACAAAACCTCATCATGACCTAACTTATATAAATCTCCACCAATTAGCATGTAAGGCACACCACGTATAGTAAGTTATTTCTTCTCCAAATCCTTCATCCCTTTAGGCGCCACACCTGTATGCAAAAATAAAGTAATATCCTCTAAGTCAGATGGTGTGTCATTCAATTTGAATAATCGTGCATCTAGAATTGTGTCCTCAATGCACTGCGCGTCCTCACCTAAATCAATCCTTGAAAAATGATCTCATCCAGAGTTACTCTTCCCTAGATTT
This sequence comes from Taxus chinensis, assembly GCA_019776745.2. Taxonomy (NCBI): domain Eukaryota; kingdom Viridiplantae; phylum Streptophyta; class Pinopsida; order Cupressales; family Taxaceae; genus Taxus; species Taxus chinensis. Next base: position 525,752,120 of record CM034152.1, read on the forward strand.
ACCATGACTGTAAATTCAAATTACTGGGACAACAGAATCCAATGAAATATTTGCCCCTATAAAATGGGTTTGTTCACCAAGTACTTAAGGGCCGTGTTATCTGTATAGAAAATAAAAGGAGTTGCCAGTAAGTATTGCATAAATTTATGAAATGCATAAATCATATAAAATGCCTCGCGCTCTGTAGTTTTATAATTATGCTCAACTGGTGTTAACTTCTTGCTTACAAAACAGATAGGATGATCAACAGTCCCATCTCTAGGTTGTGATAAAATTACACCAATGGCCATGTCAGAATCATCAACATGCACATGAAATTACTTATCCTAAGAAGGAAAGCGCAAAATAAGTGTAAAAGTAATCCTTTCCTTCAATGTTTCAAACACATGTTGTTGCACTTCACCCCAATGGAACTTTCCCTTACTCACCAACAATTATTCTAAGGGTGCAAAAATTCTAACATAACCTTTGATAAACTTCTTGTAATAACCTGTGTGCCCCAAGAATCTGTGCACCTCACTTTGGTTAGTAGGTTCCTCTAATCCCATAATAACACTAACCTTAACAATATCTATGAATAAGCCTTCTTTATAGATAATATGTCCTAGCAGAGTCCCCAAGGGTGTAGCAAAAATGCACTTCTTAATGTTTAGAGAAATTCTCAAATGTCAGAACCTCTCAAACATAAGTATTAAATTGTCACAGTGGTCTTTCACTATCCCATAAATTATCTAATCATGTAAGTAAACTTACATAAACTTATGAATAAAGTCCTGAAAGGTTTGTACAAAAATGTGCGAAAAGACTACACGTGCATTCTTCAATCCAAAAGGCATTACTGTGTATACGAACATTCCTCATTCAGTGGTGAAAGTTATCTTCTCTTGATCTTCTTTAGTAATTCTCACCTGATGATATCCATAAAATCCATCAGTGAAGGATTAGATCTCATGCCCTACAATGCCTTCTAGAATGTCCTCTATAAAAAGTGTGGAAAAGGGATCTATTACACTATAACATTCAACCTATAATCATACAGATTATTATCCTTCCATATTTCTTTATGCTTATCACCAAAGGGCTAACCAACTCTGAATCCTCAATGGTTTCAATGATTCTAGACTTAACATCTTATCAATCTCTTCCTTTACCTTGATGCACATATTAGGATTCATCCTGTAAGGCCTCTTCCTAAACGGGTGTGCACCTTCCTCTAACTTGATCCTCATCTCACCAAAAGAGTGATGTACTCCTTTTAACTCATGATAGCCTCTAGGAAATAAGTCCTGGAAGTAACATAACAACTCATTGATTTTTGTAACCTCTAAGTTAGACCAGTAATCACCAATAATGGCCTCCTTAGGTTCTACATTTGTCCCAATGTTGACCTTCTTTGTTTTCATGGGCTCATGATACACACGTACCTTCTCATCTTCATTGTCCAATACCTTGCACGTACCCTCAATATGATCAGCATCTAGATTGTCCACTTCTTCATCATCAATCATGTAGACCATCTTACCTTTTTATTTTTCTAGGCAGGTGTTCCCAAGTTATTCTTTGTATGTCTCTTCTTATTCAAAATGTGCCTCCAAATCTGACTCACCTAGTAATTCTTGAATAAGTTCCTCATCCTTTGCACAATCTCCCATTTTCAAGTACTTCATAACATGTAATTCCTCATTCACTGTAGGTTTAGTAGAAAAATTGTCAAAGTTATAAATCATACATGCAATCAGTTCTTTCCAATTCCTTGTTTCTCTATTCAATTCCGCATAGACATATCATGCACATGCGTAGCCGTGTAGAGTGAAGTAGAAATTAAGCACCCATATTGAAGGTGGTAACGAATCCTACCCATTTTTCCAGAGTCTCTCACGCTTCTGAACATGGTATGAAGCAGAATCCGTCCCATGGAATTCACATGTCTTGGTAGGCACATTGTTCCAAAGAAATCTAGCATAGAAGACGATTTTCACTTCTCACCACTTTGAAAGACTATATCTGTGTACCATCCACCAATGCACCGCTATTCCATGAAATGTATACACTAGTATATTCCTATTTTCCACTTGATATGTCCACTGGGCTTCCATAATGTTCAGAAAAACATCATGATTTTCTTTTCCATTACCTTGGTACATGGTGATTGCTTAAACGTAAAACATAGCGTGGCCTACTTATGCATGTAACTACACTCTTCACCTCATGCCCAACCATTTCATAAGTCCCATGCACCCAATAATCACAAGCAACATTGTTGTATAACCCATAGACTGTGTAACATCCCATTAAATAACTCCTTCCTTTGATGGCTCAAGCACTTCAGGATCTCTGAAGATGCACACATAAATTCTGTTCAAATCCTTTTCACTCACTCAAAGGTTCCACATAGGGTGCAACTTTTCCATCTGGAAAAGAAATGATCACACAGTTTGTTTTGTTCTCAAAATTAATGCAACCCTTATTAAAGTGAAAATCAACATTATTTGCATAACACCAAGGCCACCCAAGAAAGGCCATAAATTTATCTACTTCATCAAGCGCTAAGACTTCAAAATACCCAGTAAACTTGTCCCCTTGTATAGTAATAGTGGTATCCTTTAGAACTCCAATGGGCATGGCTTTAGTCCTTTTCACCATATACAACACATTTGAGGATGGTTGTAATGGTGGCCTCCCCATCTAATTCCACGTGTCCAAGGTGAGTACATTCACTTCTGCACCTGTATTAATAAAAATATTACTCAACATCCATCCATCAATGAATGCATTCAACATGGTCTATTTGTCATAATCAGAACTGTGAGGAGGTAATTTAGCATGTAAAATTTGTCTCTCGCACTCAACTCCAACACGTGACATATTTCTCTTTAAACATTCCCCTAATAAAGGAATGATGTTTTCTTGGTGCAACATCTTACAAACCTCCTTCAAGTCATCAACATCTTTCTGAGGAAGCTCAACTAGTTTTTCATGTTCTAGCTTCTGTGAATGCTCCATCAAAAATTGTATCTCACCATGAAAATTCCGAATGACCTCCATAGTCTCTTGATAGACTTCCTTTTGATGGGTAGGATCTATATAATTTACATGTAATACCTCATGTTTTATAATAATAGGTTTTTGTTGTGGAGTCTCACACACATGTGCAACCTCAACGCATGTAGTGATCATCATAGGTATTACCTCTAGGTCAAGAGCTAACTTCGGCATCCAATGATCTTCCACATCACGTTGTACTTTAACCATTCCCACACCTTTATCATTCTTATGCTTCTTACTAAGGTGCTCATAAAAATATGGGCATTCTTCATAATTGTGATTATTTCTACACCATGAGAAAATAATATTCTAAGGGAATTCACGCTTATAACGATCAGGGGATCCACATGTATAACATGTTCCATGGGGGAACTCACTTCTTCCACCGCCGTGACCTCAACCTCTAAATCCTCCATGGTAACTTCGAACTCAACCTCTACCACCCCCATCAAAGTACCCTTCATTGTGATTATGATCATGATGCTCACCATGTTCCTTAGAATTGTTTGCAACACTATCCTGACGTAAACCAATTTCAATGGCATCATGAATCTAATCAATCAATCTGTAATTCTTTGTATCATGTGTGGTAGACTTACAAATATTATATTAATAGGACACATTCTTCATTATCACGCACTGCACTAGGGGGCACGTAATCAAATCATGATCTAAGTTACATATCTTAGAGTCTAACAACATGGTACAAACTGATTTACGAGGGTAATTATCCTTAGTATGTCCTTTTACTTCACAATTCGTGCACCAAATACCACTATGCATCTCATGAGTGGAATCGGCTGAAAATTTTTCCAACTATTTTGACATCGATTCAATCTGAGCTTCCAAAAATGGGCTAACTCTAGTTTCTATGCTCCCAATTTCCTCAGTGTGTAAACCTACCTCAAGCGCTTTGCACAGATATATATAAGTCTTGTGTGAGAGCACCCTTCTGAAAGGTGTGATCAAACCTACAACAAACCATTGAGCATGCTGACTAGGGTGGATATCATAGGATAACTTTGATAATAAAGTTATAAAGTGTGTGTAATACTCTCTAATGCTCTCATCCATGCCCTGCTTTATTTCCTTCAGTACGCTAATGATTTCCTACTCAAACTTGGGTATATGGAAATCTACTAAGAAAGCATCGCGCAGCATGGTATAATCTACACAATTTTGGTTCAAATCATACTTCATGTACTAACTATGAGCGTGCCCTTGCAAAGTAGTAGAAAATTGACTTGCGTTATGCTTTAGAGTTGTAATCCCCTTAGCATGCCATAGTATCTCACACATATGCACGTGATTAACTTCATATTCAATTCCTCTATACTCTAGTAGGAAAAGGGAAATCTTGAAAGAAAATTGTTGTGGTTGGTATAGACCATGCCCACCAGATCCAAAACATATGTTACCTCCAGTGTTCCCTCCTCCTCTAGAACCACCAGACCCACTAGATCCTAAACCACCCAATCCTCTTGATCCCCCTCCTATGATGGGAACTAGACCAAAGGATGTGTTTCCTTGTGTACCAACATTTTTGCTAAACCGAACTCCCAGGGTCTGCAAAGTTGTACTACTTCCAAATGTAATACCAATGTTTTGCATGCCCACGTTATGTACTGATGATGCACTAGAAAATATACCTCCAACTGGACCCCAAAAAAACTAAGATGAAATCTACACCTTCATAGATAAATGTGCTATCTGATTAACTCCAAAATTTAATGGAAAATTAAATCTATTTGTCACTACACTACCACCCGCACTATCTTGCTTATGAATGACTGTCATAGAAACTGGAAAAACAAATGTAAGGGATAGGTCACTAGGGAGGATGAAATGTGCACCTGTGGCTCCTACAGTTTTAACTAGTGTGCTCCCATCTGAATCCAAAGAGGGTTCTCTTCCATGCTTACCCAAATGGGGGAGTACCAGATGCTCTGGGTCAATGTATTCTTTATGAGCTCCAAATACTTTGTGATCCATCTATCTCCGCAACACCATTCATTCCACAACATCATGTTGTTTCACCGAATCTCTCTCACATGCCTCATTAAACTTAATATGGCTTTCGTATCTCTTCCTCTCTATCTCCAGGTATACCATATTTCACCACACCTTATCTTTCCCCCGTGTGTGGTGGGGTTTAGCTAGCCATAGGACGATGTTCCAAATCCAGGGTCATGATCAATATCGTAATTGCTAAAGGGATAACACACAAATAATATCCTCTGGGTTCATGTAGGAACTATAACTTAGAAACCTCTAGATAGGAGAAGGTAGAAACTATGTACTCCAAAATTCATCTATTCAAAACACCACTCCATCAGTGATCTACAACACATGTTTAAGTCATATCAACATCATGCAGAGCCTAGAATTCTTCCTTTGTCCAAAAAAGTTCTCTATAACATTAATATCTCTTTGATGCATATGCTACCAGCCACTCGTACAACTCTAAAGGGAAACAACAAAAGAACATATCATAGAGCTCATGATATATATTTCATTCAACCCACATGCGTGCATAAAATTTAGGTATAGTGTTAAATCTATGGGAAAACTCTTCCTCTAAATATTCTACCCAACTCTCAATACTGACCAAAGTCAATTGGTACGTCTTCATGATGTAACATCCTTGCAAATATCTTGAAAAGAGGTCCTAGAAATAGAACCAAAATGTAGTCTTTTATTTTACCAAACAGCCCAAGGTGCGTTGGCACATCACCTAGGAAAACTTGAGTGCTCACCCGAAGTGTGCAAGGGTACCAAGTCCCTCTTTTATGGAATATTGGTCAAGGAGTTAGCATGATAAACACAAATATAGATATATTCCAGATCCATAATAACAATGCAATGATAGATCATAACCATATGCAAGAATAACATATAAAAGAATTAATATTAGGTTTACCATACAAGAACGAGTCACATATATGTTAACAACCAATATCCAACCACATAGATCCATTGTATTAATTATTGTAAAACACAGAAGTTGAATACATACATAAGAGTATCATTATAGGTCATGCGCACCCATAAACCAGAAGCATAACTCTAACATAACGTGGATCCCTTAACCATGTAAATCAATACATATATATGAGTGGGGAATTTCCCTTAACTATCTAAGCATCCTCAAAATAGGCTGCATGCTAAGAATAGCCATGCACCGCTTACAAAGACAACCAGACAACATGGAAGCTCTTATAACAATAGATCATCTATAGAAAACTTTAGTTCCATTCCTATTATTAGCTCAAAATATTACATGTTTCTTGTCTTCTTACATGTCCCAAAATAGCCTTGCGTGGCCTCCAAGTCTTCACACTCTAGTCCAAATTGCTAGTTCTATGCTCTAAAAATAAACCCTTCCTGCATGAAATCCTCTCTTGCATGTTGCCTACGCCACCTCTATATTCAACATTATGCCCAAACTTATTAAATGTCTTGTCTGTCCATTCTTCCTCCTGTGCACATTCATGGTTGACTCCAGTGTGCAAACCATGTCCTTCTCGCGTGCGTGTCCTCTTGCACATTTCTTCTGTAATGCCTCTTATGCGTGTTAACCTTTGTTCTCAGGGACTAAGTCAATTTTCCATGCTCAACATTACATTTGTTTGCATTTGAATATGTTGTTTGATAATCAATATCCATCATCTCATGGGTATGTTAGTACCTTCATTTAATTGATGAATTCATGAAATATATGCTCTAGTTTTATTTTGTTATGATCATACTGTGCATGATAGGAAAATTGAGTTTTTGCAATAATTCCTGTAAGGTTTATAATTGTACTCTTTAAGTGAATATTTATAGTGAAGAACATGTGAATGTTGGTGATGGGAGAATAAATATGGGGTTTAAAGAGTGATGGACTTGTTATATTTCATTGCATGATAGAGGATTTCTTATGAAAATTGAGCTATGCACCTACAGGTTAGAGAGAAGGAAAACAAGTGAAATAACATGTTTCTAGATTCAAGAGAATTTTATGGTAAAATAAACATGTGAGGGACCTTAAAACAGGCATTTGATTAATTTTTTTGTCTTGAATCAAAATTTTGGAGAATTTGTAACAAAATATAGATTAACGGGTTTCTAGGAAGCCTATCTAAGTGTCTAGCCAGGGCTTCGAGTTTGAGGAATCTAATCAATGAATTAAATCCTGAAAAATTGGTAGGAATGATGTTGAAATCGTCCTTAAATGGATTCAAAAGGAAATTTATGTTTTCAGTGGTGGATTTTTCATATATTTATGATAGTCCATATGAGGGTTTACATGCATAGTCAAAGGGCTAATCAAGAAGGCACATTTACAAAGGAACTAGGGTATACTTTTGAGTTCATTCAACTTGGCATGCTTGTTAAAGAATTAAATGGGTAATCAAAAGTGTTTAGTTTGTGTTTTTAATCCACCTAAAAGGAAATTTTATGAAGGATTTAAACCAAGGCTAATGGAGGTCTTGAGAGCCTAGGAAGAAAAAGTGAGATGAAGAGAACAAGGAAGGAGGTAGGGTTCTAGAAATTAGCATATACCATGAATAAGGTACAGGGTATCTGAGGGATATTTCACATTTTTTGGGTAGGTTTAGAAGTCCTCAACCATGAATGTTCTAAGGTGCATTGTCTTAAGGGAACTTATAAGGAAATTTTGACAAAGAAGGGAAGTTTGGTGAAGTATGATGTTTGGGTTTCTTTTGGTGTAGTTTATTGTTAGTTCTAACCTTGTTTAAAGTGCACAACATGTTATAAAGAAGTGGAGAGGTTATATAAGGATAAGAAGGCAAATTTTGTTAATTAAGCTAAGAGATAGAGAAAGGAAGAGAAGGACAAGTTTGGAGAAACAAACTAAGGGGATGATATCTTGAGTATGAATCATTGGCATAGGTGTGTATGGAACTGAATAAGATGTTGAAATAGAGCATTGAGTTGGTAATGACCTCTTAGTGTGAAATAGCTAAGATTTACAAGTTTTTAAACCTTTTTAGGCTTGTGAAATATCCTCTTATACAGAGAGTCAAGGTGTAAGTTATGTAAACTCTGTTGAAATTTTGTGAATTTACAATGCATGGTTATTTTTCTTCAACCTCTTTGAATCAAAATCCTCTTGAAGCCTCATTTTCTTGCAACATGACTATTGGGTCAACTCGAAACTTATTTAGAGCTACAAACATACACACAACACTTGTCTACTAGACTATCTATCTTCAAGCCCTCTCATGCTTTCTTGACTTACACATTCGGTAATTCTCACATTTGCACTAGATCTACAACATGGTATCTCACCTCAAGTCTTCATGATACAACTTAGAAACCTTATCTTACAGTTCATAACAAGCTTCCTTGATGAACATACTTACCTCTTGATCCTCCATATATTAGGAACACCTTATTGATGCTTATTTCACAACTTAAACATCTCGACCATCTTCACCATGACCAACATACCTAATTTATTATTCACTTGGAAGATGAATGCATCCAATAATCATAATGATGACACCCCATATCACTTAGGGATCTAAAACACCACAAACTCAGGATATTTCTAGATCTCCATCACCTTCTCATCCAACTTGCAATCAATTTTTAGGATCAATTTTCTCTTCTTTGAATTATTAGGCTTGATGGCCACCTTATCATTCTTTTGTTCCTCTAGTTGTATAGCATTCAAACACACATGACTCTCTTAAACCACTAGCTTATTCTCAATTATGGAAAAAAATCCTCCTTGACATGAAGACTGATTAGGCATGATTGTTGTAGGATCCTCCTTGACCTTCACTCCATATGTAGTATTTGATTTAATGAAATGCTTGATTGACTTATATTTTTCCTTATTAACCTCAGTTGCATGATCAAACTTTGGCAACTATACCTTCTTGACTTTGGGAGCATCAAAATTTTTATCTTATCTAGATGACTCATGATGAAATAATCTAGCAATATGACCTTCTTGGTGACACTTATAACAAAAACCATCATGCATACCTTTTGACTGATGATGAATGTGATTTCTTCCATTAATCCAAGGATACTCACTTTTGAAGGACCTCCTACAATCCTTTTCTACATGACCATATAGATTGCATGTATAACAATAACCATGAAAATAACTTGCACACCTCATGGAATTAGGTTGCCTTACTAAATTACACTTCTTGGTATTGACATTTCTTTCATTATTATCCTCCTTTTGATCCTTAGGACATGTATAGACACCTCCATGGATCTTATTGATGTTCCCAATGAATCCAAGACTTATTATATCACTAGTAGGATTTTGATTATAGAATAGATCATCTAGATCCTTAGAACTCTTTTAAAACCTATCATAAGACTTAAACTTGATAGACACCTTCTCCAACTCTGCCTCAAATATATCATTTTTGATTCACACCTGATGCAATCATCCTTCTTAGCATTTAGGATAACTATCATATCATCAACTTGATATTACAACACTTTGAGGATCTACTCATACTCAAAACTCGTGGTATTGACCTATTTTTCATAGTCCTTGATCTCTAACTCTAATTAAAAGTTCTTTTTTTCTATGGAACACCAATTTTACTATTAATTATACCTCATATTATTCATTTCCATTAACATCATAATAATTTTTGTCACTAACTTCTAAATATTCTAAGGATCATAACTTGGTTCTCAACTAATCAAACTCATCTTCCTTTGATCTCAAACTTATACTTGTAACCTCTAATTGATTTTTGAGATTCTTGATGATCTCTACATCTTTTGTGACCACATATCTTAGCTCTTGACATTATCTCCTCAACTTCTTATCCATCTTGTACTTCAAAGAATCACCTCCAACTTGTTAAGATTTATTTAGAGGAAATGCTTTGATACCAATTTTTGGAATCAAAATAAATGATATGGGAGGTGAATAAATGTGCAATAAAACTTTAATTCACTTTATAATTTACATCCATTAACCATTCCATTCAACTTAACCATTTAATCATTAACCATGCATTCAAAACATAACCATAAATGAGGAAATAAGAACACAAGACATATGAAAAAATATATAAGTGGGAAACCCTCAAGGTGCAGAAAAATCGCTAAAAAATATTTATTAGAGAAATGATTCAAATTTAGCTGAGCACCAACCCAGCAAGGAGAACCAACCCCTAGGTTTAGTGAAGCACCAACCCCACAAGGAGAACCAACCCTTAGATTTAGTAGAGCAGAAACCCTACAAGGAGGCACCAACCCACTAGATGACTTAACACCATCTAAATCCATCTGATTTTTTATCACCTCTGAAATTTTTCATTAACTACTGATGATGACACTTATTAAGCTCCCTTTCCTTCTATCTTCTCTAAATTTTCCCTTCTTTCTAACTCGCTCAAACACTTCTTCAAGATGATTAGGTATAATGACCTATATCTCTAATATTTGATCACTCTCTAGAACATAATATCATCTTCTCTACTCTCTCTTTATGGGAAAAAAGACCTCTTTCATTCCTTTAAACATCCCTCTAGCTAGCACTTTTCCACACACTCTCTCTAACTCACAAATAGATATTACAACTTACTTTATACATGAATCATGATTGTAAAACATATAGGTCATCCATCAACTAAAACCCACTTAATAACATTCTAAAATAGATTTCAAAAGACCACTTAGGTTGGAAATATCATCTAGAACCTTCAAATCTCCATTAGGTCTCAAATACGCCTAATACACTAAAACAACCCACTCACCAAAGCTAAATGTTCTTGAGAAACCAACACCTTCACCAAAAATCGTGGAACACTTAGAAATTTTTTCTACTACCACTATAAATATCCAACAAGATAGAACATCTATGCACTAATGTCTCTCATCATGAAAGCCACTTGAGAACAAGGACAACTAAGCTACCCCAAAAATAGTCTTCAAATATGAAGCTCAATGCCTCATCAAATTACCTCAACCATGTAAGTGTGATATATAAATGGAAATATCATGACCTCAGGGTTATCACAAAATCATCACAACACCACAAATCAGATTGAAGCATCACCAAAACACCTTTGCAACCAGGTCACCTGAAACTTCCCAAAACTACCCTAAAACTAGTCTTGTAAGATAGGCCTCCAAATACCTCAAAAGGGATCAAAAATGATAGTAATCCATCATGGAAATGTATAATAGATTCCAAAATTCCTCAAACATTAATTTATTCAACAGGTCTAGTGCACAACATGGGAGAAAATGAAACTTCTTCAAAAAATTAACTTTTTGAGTCGGGTCCACACACAACCATGACACCTAAATTACACCTGGAGAAACTTGAGAGAGTCCTCTACAACATAAAATAAACATACAAGACAAACCAATCCATTATGTGCATAAACGAATTAAATCTTCTCCATCACATTTGACCTAGGGTTTAAGAAGGGTTTAGAAGTTGTTTACCTTCTTAACTATTTTTCATAAAAAATTTCCCCTCAATCCACAAAATAATTCCTATAATGTAATCTTAGGACCCTTCCCCAAATACCATGAAGAGATTGGACCACCATACAGATTTTACATGTGCCAATGAGAACAAGAAAGTCCAAATCAACCTTGGTTTCTTACTTTCAAAAACTCGGTAGGGCTAAACATCACTTTTATTGCTCAATCTTGCAAATCATGACCTAAAACTTAGACCACACCTCAAAAACACCCTAATACACTTTTTCCTATGTTCACATTTTCATACCTAGATCTGAAATAGATCAAATCACCTCATTCCGTCACATAGGGCTTGAGAATAGGTCTAGTGCAGACCTAGAAACCATGTCTAAACCATGAATCAATACTCTAATACATTGGTGATTACCTCAACACATCATCCACATTCTCCTCATACTCTCACCATACATATTCATCTGCTACACATCATGAACCATCATGTCATTCCTAATCCTTTTGACTAGGCCTCCCAATTAGGCCTCTTGAACAAGATTATACCAACCAAATTGACCATCTTATCACTTTTCCACTCTTTCCAACCTACAATATCCTTCATTAGGCTTTATGAAACCTCAAAAATATCACCAATAAACTACACCATCTCAAGAACCATGCCACTCCATCAAGCAACTCAACTAGACCAATCAAGACACTACCAATCAACCTTCATGTTTCTTACCTCTTTTGACATATATGAAACCTCAAAAAACATTAAAAACATCATACTTTGACATAAATGATAGCACAATTCCAACACATCTATCTCTCTAGAGAAGCGTACACCGAGAGATGATTGATATAGGTGGAGAATGGGAACATTGTTCATGTCCTAGACTCACTATAAATGACCCAGTAGTGTAAGTAATCCAACAATTAAACAGATTGTCTAGTATAAGTCAAATGCAAGATGAACCAAAAGAAAAGTGAGAAAATGCAAAGATGGCACAAAAGAGTAGAGTGAATGACTATTTCTTGTGGTCTTACTTCCTTATTAATGTTTTGGTATGGTGTGTATATATACCCGATGCCATCATCCGTGGGAAATGGATTCGTCCAAGGGAAATCTAACACCGAAACTATCACCCATGGGTGATGGCATCGGCTAAGGAGACCTAAATTTCAAAAATGGTGAAATGTGTCATGGATCAAGCAATAATAAGTGAAAAGTGTTCCAATGATGAAGTTAGATGCAAGCTTGTGCCGGAAGTGATAGTGTGTATAACATGAAAAGAAAAGTGTAAATAAATCTACGACCACTAGCGATACGTCTCTTTATGTACTATCTCTAACCCATAATGACCATGTGAATAGTTATACCCCATTCCCGATAGGCCCCTTAAAGCACCCAATCAATAAATAGGTACATAAATGACCTTTATCTGCATAAAGTAATTGTTAGTAACATGTATGAAAAATTAGGGTTATATAGTAAATAAGATATGGTCATCATATTGAGGACTTGCGTCTTATTGTATGGTTCGAAGGTTTCCCCATTGAAATGGATAAGTCATTATACTTACATATTGTGATCATTTTTCTATATGTTGGTATTATTTGGTGTTATATTGTTAATGATATTCATATCTATCTAAGTAATTTTATTACATATAGCATGTAGAGGAAGGAAAGGACTACTAGCTAGTCTAATTAGTCCACATTTTCTAGAGTAATCTTTGTCTGTGATAAGATGAGAGCTTTGTAGATGACATAGGAGATACTTACAAAATATCAAAGAGATACGATCTCATTAAATGCGTTAGAACATTCAAAAATTGAAAATTACAAACATGAAGCCAAAATCCACAACCTTGGCATGTATTTTTCCCATCCTATACTAAAAAGAAATATTTGAATCAAAGTATGTGTGTCCAAAAAATATTTGTGGAGAGAATTTGAACAAGTATGGACATCTATAAAATCATAATGTGTTTTTTGGAAAGGTGTGAGGTGTGTCATACTTTCAGAGATTATTGTTGATGCTAAGTGAATAAATTTAGGAACATAGGATTGCAAAAAATACAGGTGTTATGTGTTAAAATCCCCTTTTGATTTGATTTAATAACTTGATTGCAGTTTATACACAAAAATGATCTTGTTGAGGTGGCATTGGAAACTCTTTAGTGAATGCAACTTGGTAGTTTTAAGACAAAATCCACTTCCTTTGCTTGCATCCTTTCTGTGAATTCCAAAATAAGAGCATAAATCAATGTAGGGGAATTCAACCAAGATAATGGTTAGTGATTTTCACTAGATACATTGCAGTTCATGGTATACGTGTATGTAAAATGTGTTGTCACCTCAAGCTCCTTCATGTTGTGTGTGCTAGACATTAGGCAGGTTGGTGGTCAGCATATTGGTTTAATTACCAATGGAAATGTTAGTAGTAAGCTTAGTGTCAGCATAGTGGTGTCAACCGATCAATTCATCCTTTCCAACATTATCTTATCCTGTGTTAAATAAGATCCTTAGGACATAGTTGAGATGTTTTCCAAAGCATAATGAAAAGTATATGTTTTCTCTCCAACAGTCCCTACCTAGAATAAATTTAGAGGAATATAAAATTCTATGAGCTATGTGGCTAATTTCTCAAAGGAATTTTTCCTTATGGACTATGTAGTGACCCCCTGTTGAGTGACCCAAAAACACCTTGATTTTTTAAAAATTCAATCACCCTCTCAAAACCAGGGACTAAAATAGATGCCTCTTGCTTTCCTAGTCCTATGCATATATCCATACACAAGAAAGAAGCATAATAATATAATACAATTAAATTATATTTATTTACCAAATTAGTTTTATCACTTAATTATAACTTGTATAGTTTTCCTACATTTCAAGTAAGTGAATTAACCATGCGTAAACATGACTTGTACCTATATGAGTTTGCATATAATAGTTCATCCATTTTAAACTAAGGCATTAAAATTAATTCTATTAACATGTGTATACATCTTATCCATTTCATTTAATATATGAAAAGATCATTTAAACAAAAACTTTCCATTTAGCTAGGTTCATCCATAAACCTATACATAAGAATCCATCTAGTTAAGTTTATAATTTTCTACAAAAGCATAAATCCATGATAGTAATATAAAGTGCATGTTTTCCTTTCATCCAAATATGTACACCATTGCATAGTTTTACATATCAAGCATAAAATCCATATTTTGTTACATGTGAAATATTTGTCTCCATTTTCATAGTTTTAGATACATCGTGGTACTTAATTTTCAATTAAAATGTTTACAATTCCTTTGCTCAATATACAATATAATAAATATCACCACACAAAAATACAACAATCCATCATTAAAAAACAATCACCACCTATTGTCATAGATTTATCTTGATATTGAACTGCACCATGAAATAAATAGTATCGTTTGAGTGATTTACCTCCAACTATGAGCCTTACAGATCTCCGCGCACCTCTCACAAAGTGAAAGTGGCTCTACCCTTCACGAGAAGGAAGATGTAAGAAATCGATAAGGTAAGAGAGAATTCCATGTGTAGTAAAGTCACCCAAAAAGTGGTATACTTAATGATGGGGTAGGATTATAAAATCCTAATAAACATATAAGTAATGAATATGTTTTTTCCCAAAATACTTAAGATACCATAAGGTACCTTTACCTTACTAAAATATGAAAATGTTTGAAATAATATCACAATGACTAATCATGAGGATAGACCTTGATTTTATCCATAGTCCACCTTGTAACCCATTAGCTCTTGTTATGTGTGATCCACTTCATTATGTTACCCAACCCATTCATACATGTCAATCCCTAGGCCAATATAAAATATCTCAACACACTCTCTTTCCCCATTGAAAATTCACAACATGACATCTTTATTTCCATAGAACTTGGAAAAACTCAAACTAAAAGTAAAATAACACTAACCTTACTTAATGTAGTCATTTTTTATACCCTTATATGTGAGTCTTATGAGAATGCATCATCTTATAATAGATATTTAAATGGAAATGAGTAGAAAGAACCATGCCATATCCTAGAACGAGTTATCTTATTGCATCCAAAAAAGGGAAATAACAAGCAACATAAGGAAATAGCTCATATAGAAAGGAAATACATTAGTATACTTCCAAACACATAGATGATTTATAACAGAGCATTGTATTCATATCAAGAGATTCAATAACCACATTACAATCCATTGGGTTCATAACAGACCCCCATATAATAATGCAGAGCCAAGTCATGCATCAGAACTATACCATGTTCATCACATTACAGAGAAAAATGTAGACCCATTCCCCTAAATGTGCCATCATCCCTATATGCTCCTATTCCCAACCCATAGAATCCTCCATTCATTTATGTAGAGATTTTCCTCTCTTCAACTCTATATCCTTCTATATCTTTCTTCTACCGAGCACTTGTATTTATAACCTTAGCACCCACCGCCATGCCTTTAGAAGTTATAGATCGGTCACCAAGTGTCAAAGTGGTCCTCCATGGGAGCATGCCTTCCCAGATCCGACCTCTCCACTTTCTTACAATGATGTATTCTGGAACCTTCTATCATATGCCTGGAATATTCCCTTTTTGATCCACAGTTCACCAGGCTGGCACCTTATCCACAAGGGTTGTGTTTTTCTTGTGTGCTTCCTAGGATGCTGAATGTGGCTAAGTACAAAACCTATTTTACCTTACATGTGCGATGTGTTGTGTGTTCTTGTAAAAACCCTGTCTAGAACCCTTCCCTAGGTGTGCCTTCAATCCATGTGCCCTTCTTCAATTAGGTCCCACACACCCACACGCCTTCTTGTACTTAGCTAATATTTTTGGGCCCAACATCACCCCACACTACCTATTCTCCATCCTCGGAAACACTCTTCAATAAAGAATTAAAGAATGGTGGATCCTTAAAAATGGTTGAAATGGAAGAATAAAGGAATGAAGAAATGGGGAAAATAATGAAATAATGGGGAACTTATTTATTTCTGGAGGAGGAGAGGGAAATCCTTCCCTAATTCTACTTCTAACTTTCCCCAAGTGTCGACCTCGTTCTATGCTTGCTGACAGAGGTTACCCACCAGGGTGCTCACTTCTTCAAAACGAAGCTCCTCTCCCTTAGTACTCATTGTCTCCACAATCTCCTCTAGTTTCTTGCCCAAATCCTTGAGTGCATCCATCCTCTAAGTGATTTTAGGGTACAATTCCTTTAGCCAGTTCTTGATTGAGCCCCGCAAGGTCTCAGTGGCCTTTTATTTCTTTTCTACCTTCAGCTAGGATCTTGTCTTGCTCAGCCCTCTATTCCCCTTATTATTTTCTTAGAACTCCTTGAGTTCCACTTCATGGGTGGAAACTAAGATACTTTCCACTCTATCCCTATCCACACAATTATCATAGGTAGCCTCAGCAACTTGCGCGGTGGCTTTTACATTGGTGAGGATTTGTTGTACTGAGCAACAATTTCCACAACCTTCATCTTATTTTCTTTCTCTTGGCATGCCAATGCCTCCTCTACTGATTCTAGGGCAAGTGGTCACCTCTCCATAGTGAGTATGTAGTCAAGTCCTCTAGGCATTGCAAGGATGATCCATACTTTTACGTGGGTGGTGTTAAGTCTGGATGCTTTAGGACAATGGCATTCGTGATCATCTCTATCTTTTTGTATGCCTTCACGCACCCTTTCCTTCTCATATTTTAACTCACACCTTAACTAAGCACTGATTAGTTCCTCCTACTTCAGGTCCTTGCTTTTCTCTAGGAGCTCCTCTTCCCTTTTCTCCAACTCTACCTCTAGGAACTTTACCCTGTCATTTCTCCCGAAGAGCCTGGCTTCAACCTCAACTGAAACTTTGTTGAGCGCGTTACAGATTTTCTCATCTGATAGTCACTGAGCATTCACCAAGGGGTTTATCCCTTTTGTTTTTGGAACTTTCATCAATTCCCCTTGGCTTACCTCAAACTCAGGCTCATCAATGTGGGACTCAAATGCCCATGATAACATTTTCCTTGTCCGAGGGTATGCACCTTCCTCATCAAATGAAGTCATGGCTAAAAGTTGTTCCATTGGCATGGTGCTCTGGAAGCACGTGCATAACACCTTGTTCAGATCATCAATGTAGCCCATTCCTTGAACTTGTGATGCTTTTGTGCTCTTCCTCCCTATGTGTGTGGCTTTTGGAAAGCTTACAGCCAAACTAGGATCTCCTCCCATGCTGCCATATTATTTTTCTATGCTTTCCTCCTCAGCTTCCTTTAGCACCACATCCGCATTGCATTCAACTTCTTGTTCTACTAGGTCCTTGATGATTTTTTCCACTTATTTTTCTATGGCCTTGTCTATCTATTCCTTCATGAGGCTTGGGGTCCTTTGATCTTTTGTAACTTCTTCCCCACCTACCCCCTTACCTTGGGTCTTAGCTTCTTCTTCATCTTCTCCTCATCTCCTTTGTTATATACTCATCCTTCTTCTTCAGAATCATGTATCTCATAGATAGGATGGTCTTCACCTCCTTCTGGCTCATCATCATCATCCCTGTCACTGATGTAGGCATCTAGGTCTTCTGTCTCTTCTGAATCAGCCTCATCCATCACCTTCTACTTCTTCCTTACTGGGGATTCCAGTACAGGGGATTCTTCTCTTTCTTTTTCTTTGACAGGTGATGTCTTCATTGGTGATTCCTCCTGGGTGAGGGGCTCTTCATGCTCTGGTGCCTCTTCTTCTAGAGTCTTTTCTTTGACTAGAGACTTCTTCCTCCATGCGTAAGTACTAGGCTTAGTGCTTGTCTCTGGTGTGCTTACCATCTGTGTGGTTTGAACACTTGGTGCCTTCTGCACCTCTTCTCTTTCTCTCTTTCTAGGTGTGGCCTTCTTCCTTCCTGTAGGGTCTTCAGGAATGGAGACATCATTCTCCAAGTAAGCACCCTTTTCAAATTTTGGCCTTATGTGCAGATACACCCTTGCTGCGGTCCTTCCTACAATCGGCAGTGTTAAAGGCTTCATCATTTGTATCTCGTGGGAGACATATCTCTCCATGTACATGTGCTTCTTTGGGTAGACCAGCTTCTGGTGCAGCTCACAGTGGTCTATATCTACCTCACTAAGGTTGAACCTTAGTCTCTTGGCCTCCTTGAACTGATTAACTCTGGCTTGGAAGTATAACGCGGTGAAGGAGAAGGGTAGCTTGCACCATGGACTCATATTCTCATCTGTCAACATAAATCTACCAATGCAGAAGTGTTGGTACACTACAAATTCTTCCTCTCCACTCATGAGCATGGGAAACTACTCTGGGATCCTCCACTCAGCCCTGAATGCATCACGCATTCACTTATACCACTTCTCCAGGTGTGCCTTGTGAGTGGCCATCATGGTTTCACAAGTATATTTCGCAAACCTTTTTGCGGGTGAGGGATCCTCTTTTGGATACTCCCAAACAAATTTTTCTGCCCAGTCGGGCACTCCAATCTCTAAGAACACAATAGTGAGGAGGACATTACCAAAGAGTATCTTCTCTCCCTCCTGCATGCTACTTATAATTTCATCTGCAATGAAAGTTGAAAAGTTGTAGATGGTTCCTTCTGATATCTTCCGACATACATTCAGCCATGCCTTGTTCACTTGTGTCCATTGTTCCTGGTCATTGAGCTTGGTGACTAAACACACGGCCATCCTCATCATTGGGTCTAGTATCTCGGCGATGTCAAAGTATCGTGACCCCTTCTTGTAGTCATACGTGGCTACAGTCTCCTTGATAGCCTCCTTGTCACTTAGATCATCATCAATGTTATCTCCTTCACAATTGAGGCCTGTGAACTTGGATATCAGTTGTGGTGTGATGCGCATCTTGCACCCCACAAAATAAAAATGATCCTCATGCACACGTGACATCAGCCATTGATAAAGGCACTCAGGCTTGCCAAAGTAGGGCAACTCATACAATTGCAATAGTCCTAGCCTTCTCCAATTTGACCTTCACCTCATCATTGTAAATGGGCATTCCATCTGGTGTCCTATTAGTTAGTTGGTTGGACCAACTCCAGTGCCATTTCCTTCTCCATTGTGCTTGTGTGATGATTATAATCACTTACGGCCATCTTTCATAGGTGTGACTCCCATTCTTTTCCTAGCAATACCCCATCTGGGTACTACATTTCCACGTACCATTCTTCGTTGGTGCTCGTGATGGCAGTGATTTTCTTTCCCTTGCCCTTTCCCTTTGTTTTCTTTGGTGAAATGGTTGGTTTCCTTGGTGTCATTCTTCTAGTTGGGCTGATCTTAAATAATCCTTCCTCTTGCTCTGCTCTGTTACTCTGCTCAATCCCAAAGCTCACTCCAAAGCTTCAACTCCTAAAATGAATCCTTCTTTCTCTGTGCCCTAGCTGCCAAACCCTAACCAGGAAATCCTTCCACAAGATGATGCTTCTTCACACAACCTTTCTCATGCCCATGTACTCCCTCCTTCTGGTTTGTAGATCTACTCTAGATGCACACTCAAATTTTGGATTCTTCTTTCTTCGCTCAAATTTCTCTCTAGATGCCCTAGTTCGCAAGAGCTTCTTCTACTTCATAATCGCAAGGTAACAAATGATTTTCCTGACCTTGTATTTATAGTTTTTGCTTCTTTCCAGCATTAAATGCTATACCACCTACCAATGTACTTTAACATTAAATGCAAATTTTTCCACTAAGCTGACTTTAAGTGCCTTTACCCACGTGCCACATCCTGCTGTGTGAAAAACCCTTTACAAACTTTTTTCAACCCATTCTGCACAGTGCCAAAGTCACATTAAATGCTATACCTTTAAAATCCAACCCAACCGAAGACTCTTACATGTGCGTCCACAGCATCGAAGGCACTTCTTCTATCCTTTACCTGATTTTTTCCTCACCTACCTCATGTTGTTCCTACACTCTTCATCCTTTTTGTACGTGGTTTCCACAAAGCCTTTTTGACACCAACCATTCTCATCCACCTTTTCTTCTACGTGCTTCTTAACCTTACACACTTTTTATCCTTCAACCGGGCCATTCACCACAACTTCTACTACCATCTCAAACTTGTATTATAGGCCTATACTTCATATCACTCCACCCCACACTAAAACAGATGTGCGGTCCTCTGTGCATACACAACTTTGGGAAAAATAATGTGGTTACCGGTGCACAAGGCACAAAATGAAAAAAAGAAAGGAACAAGCAAAGAGAAAGGGAAACACAAGAAAAGAAAATGCATAAAGGGAAATTCTAGACTAATTGGCAATACTACCTTATTACAAACACCAAGAAGACTTATTTATAGTAGGGCTTCAGCCTACTCCCATTGAAGTGACCTGGTAACCTCGTCCCATCCAATGCTTGTAACTGGAAAGCACCCAAATCAAGAATGTACGAGATGATGTAAGGTCCCAACCAATGGAATTTCAACTTCCCAGGATGGCATAGATACTTGGAATCATACAACAACACCAACTTCCCAACCTCAAACTTCTTGTTCTTGATATGATGATCATGCCATGCCTTTTGTCTTTCTTTTTCTGTCTTCTGACTCCATCTAGCAAGTGATCACCTTTCATCTAACTGCATCAACTTATCAATTATTTCTTCCAGTGCTTGTTCATCAGCTAATCCTCCTACATGTGTGCTATATGCAATGATGGTAACATGAATTCCACTGGTAAAACAACCTCCATGCCAAACACCAATTGAAATGGTGTGGCCTTGTTCAACCTTTTATAGGTTGTCATGTATGCTCATAGAATAGTTGATACCTTATCATCCCAATCCTATCTTCCAACGTCACAGATCTTAGTCAATGTGTGACTTAGTATCTTGTTAAATGCCTCAACAGTTCCATTTGCTTGAGGGTGATATGGGGTAGTCTTATGATGGGCCACCATAAATTCTGCTAACAGAATCCTGACTGTTTCATTGAGAAAGTGTGTACCCCTATCACTTGTTAAACTTAAAGGGAAACCATACCTGCTGATTATGTTTTCCCATAAAAATCTAGCAGTTGTCACTGCGGTGCAATCCTTTATAGGTGTTGCCTCTGCCCACCGTGTCAAGTAATCAGTGCAAGTGATGATATACCATGAACCAATCCTTTGCGTGATTTACGTAATTGGCCCTACAAAGTTGATTGCCCATTTTTCAAATGGTTCAGCACTAGCTATTGGTCGCAAGGGCATTTCATCTCTCTTTCTAGGTTTTCCAAGGCACTGGAAATGGTCACAGGCCTTGCAAAACTCAATACAATCTTTGTAGATGGTTTCCCACCAAAACCTAGCTAATAAAATCTTCCACATGGTAGCATTTCCTACATAGTGTCCTCCTACAATCCCACCATGTGCTTCCTCCATAATTTCCATGCGCTCATGCTCTAATATGCATTGGTGTAGAACCTCATCATGACCTAACTTATACAGGTCTCCACTAATCAACATGTAAGGTGTGGCGTATTGCTAATTGATTTCTCTCCAGAGCCTTCATCCCTTCCAGCACCACACCTATTTTTAAGAACACTGTGATATCTTCCAAGTCTGAGGGTGTGTGTCGTAACCTAAATAGTTGCACGTCTGGCATGGTATCCTCAATGCTTTGTGCATCCTCTCCTGAGTTAATCCTTGATAAGTGGTCAGGTCTGAATTGCTTTTTCTTGGTTTTACGACCACTGTGAACTCAAACTCTTGAAATAACAGGACCCAACGACATATGTGCCCTTGTAGAATGGGTTTGTTGACTAAGTATTTCAATGCCATATGGTCTGTGTAGAATATAAATGGTGTTTCCAACAGATACTTCCTAAAATTATGCAGCACGTAGATCATAGAAAATGCTTCGCACTCAGTAGTTGTGTAATTCTACTCTGTTGGTGTCAACTTTCTACTTGCAAAGCACAAGGGATGATCAACAATTCCCTCACCAGGTTGTGCTAGCACTGCTCCCATAGTTGTCCCTGAGGCATCAACATGCACATGGAAAGGCTTATCCCAAGAAGGAAAATGTAATATGGGTGTTGTGACAAGCCTATCCTTCAAAGTGTCAAATGCCTTCTATTGTGCCTCTCCCCAATGAAAGGCACTTTTGTGTTTCAATAATTCCTCTAAGGGTAGTGATATTGGCATATCCCTTGATGAACTTCCTATAATACCCCATATGCCCAAGGAATCCATGCACTGTGCTTTGACTAGTAGGCTCCCCTAATCCTACAATAACTGCAACTTTAGTGGGATCTACTAGCAAACCTTCTTTGCATATAATGTGTCCTAATAGGGTTCCAAATGGAGTAGCAAAGACACATTTCTTAATGTTGAGGGATATCCTCAATTACCGACATCTCTCAAACATCAGCCTTAAGTTGTCACAATGGTCTTTCACCAATCCATACATAGTCCAGTCATCCAGGTAAACTTGAAGAAACTTATGGATGAAGTCCTGAAATGCTTGTACCACAATGTGTGAGAACACAACAGGCACATTCTTTAATCCAAAAGGCATAACCTGTGTAGGAAAAACTTCCCCATTCAGTGGTGAAAGTTTTCTTTCTCTGGTCTTCCTTTGCAATCCTGACTTGGTGGTACCCTGAGAACCCATCTGTGAAAGAGTAGACTTTGCGCCCGGCTACTCCCTCCAAAATTTCTTCAGTAAAGGGGGTTGGGAAAGGATCGATGACACATACTACATTCAGATCCCTGTAGTCAACAAAAATTCTTATCCTACCATCCTTCTTAATACTGATAACCATTGGGCTTATCCATTCTGATTCTTCCACTACCTCAATGATACCAGATGCTATCATTTTGTCTATTTCTTCCTTAACCCATACGCGTAAATTTGGATTCATCTGATAAGGCCTCTTCCAAATTGGGCGTGCACCTTCCTTCAACTTGATCTTCATCTCCCCCAAGGAATGGTTAATGCCTTTGAGTTCATGGTACCCGTGAGGGAACAAATCTTGGAACTCACACAACAGATCAATGATCTTTGAAACTTCCTTTTCTGACCAATAGTCACTGATGATAGCTTCCTTAGGTTTTACCTCCATCCCAATGTTAACCTTATTTATTTTCAAGGGCTCATGGTAGGCACGTGCTCACTCATCAGTGGTGTCTATGACTTTGTGTGTACCCTCTGAATGGTTAACATCCAAAGTCTCCATCTCTTCTCCATCTATTACATAGACCATTTTTCCTTTTTCTTTTTCCATACACGTGCACTCAAGTTGTACTTCCTCTGATTCTTCTTCATTGAGGCACGTCTCCAAATAAGGCTCACCTAGAAATTCTAGTAGCCTATCCTCTACCATAGCACTATCTCCCATCATAAGGCACTTGATCACTTGCAATGCCTTATCCACTGATGGTTTGGTACTCCTATACTTGAAATCTTGAATGAGATCATCCACCAACTCTTGCCAATTACCTATCTGACGATGCATCTTCGAATGAATGTACCAAGCATGTGTACAACCTTGTAAGGTGGAATAAAACTTATGTACCCATAATGAAGGTGGAAAAGGCTTCTACGCTTCCCATCCATGCCTCCTCGCATGCTTGGATATGAAATGAAGTGGTCTCTTTTCCATGGTAGTCTTATATGACCGTGGGTGTGTTGCTCCTAGAAAACCTTACAGAAAATGTGATCCTTACCTCGCACCACTCCAGGAGGTTCTCCTGATGTGTAGCCCACCAGTGCGCTATAGTTCCAAGTAGGTTATAACTGAGCATTCCTCTTCTCTCATCCTCATTTTTCCACTGAGCTTCCATCTCCCACAAGAAAATTTCAGGATATGCCCCTCCAGAGTAACTTGGAAACTTCTTTCCTCCTAGGTGCTTGACTAAGTGCACCTTTTTCACCCTTGTTACAGATCCTCTTAGTTGTCACCCAATTAACTCATAAGTCCCATGCACCCAATTTTCACATGCCACACTAGTGGTATCACTCACGGACTGAGCATCTTCAAACTGGATAACTCCCTCTGTGGGATGAATTATCTCAGGAGCTCTGATGGAGCACACATAGATTCTATCAAGGAATTCTTCTCCTAAGGGCTTAGTATAGGGGCTGACTTCCCATCTGTCAAAGGGATGATCACCCTTTCTTCCTTGTTCTCAAAGCTGATATACCCTTTGTTAAACCGCAGGTCAGGCATTGTTCTTATAACACCATGGGCACCCAAGCAACACTGGAAATTTATCTGCCTCGACGAGCACCAAGACTTTAAAGTCTCCAGTGAACTTGGCCCCTTGAATGGTGATAACTACATCCTTTAGGACTCTAATGGGAATTACCTTAGTATTGTTCACCATATACAACACATTTGAAGATGGCTGCAATGCGGGCCTTCCCATCTGATGTCAGACATCTAAGGTAAGAACATTCACCTCTTCTCCCATGTCAATGAGAATATTTCTCAAAATCCATACATCAACAACCGCATTCAAAGTAATCTCCTTATCATAGTCAAGGTTGTGAGGGGGAAGGTTTGCATGCAAAACCTACCTTTTGTGCTCTACTCCGGTGCATGGTACCTTCTCTCTCAGCCATTCTCCTAGCAAGGGAATAATATTCTCTTGCCTTAACATTTTGCATACTTCTTTGACTTCATCCAGGTCCTTCTGTGGAGCCTCAACATTCCTTCTTTTCTCTTGCTGCCTGGATTGCTCCTTTAGACACTAGATCTCTCCTTGTAAACTCCAAATGACATCCATAATCTCCTGATATACATCCTTTTGATGAGCAGGGTCCAGATACTTTCCATGTATCACTTCCTCTCTTGAAACTAGTGTCCTTTATCTTGGCATCTCCCTGGCACATGTGGCCTCTGCTCACTTTGTCACCAGTACAGGTTCTAGTCCTGACTCACGTGCCACTCTTGGCATCCACTGTGAATCAGCCTTCTTGATGCTTACCATCCCAATGCCTTTGTCCTTCTGGTGCCATTGGTTCATATGCTCATAAATTTCTGGACACTCTTCATACTTATGTTTCTTTCTGCACCATGAGCATTGTAACAGATCAGGACACTCACATTTGTAATGCTTTGTAGATCCACAATTATAACAGGTTCCTCATGGGAACTCACTTCTTCCTCCACCGCGGTTACTACAACCACAAAATCCTCCATGAAAACCTCTTCCATGTGTTCCTCCATCTTCACACCCTTCATAATGATGGTCATCATCCTTTGAACTACTTGCAAGGCTAGTCTGTGCACACACCCAGATCAATAACATCATGGATATGATCAATTAGTCTGTAATCCTTGGTATCATGGGTCGTAGAGGTACAAATATTACAATAGAAAGAAACATTCTTGTGGATTACGGGTGGAGTAGGGGGCACCTACTTTCATCATGATCCCCATGGAAAACCTCATAGTCTACCATCATCACACGTACCAACTTCCGAGGGAAACTATCCTTTACATGCCCCTCCACTTCACAGTTTGTACACCAAATCCCACTACAAACCTCAGTGTTGAGTTTGTAGATATATTCTCCAACTGCTTAAACATTGCAACAATTTGAGCCTCTAGAAAAGGGCTAACACCAGTGTCAATGCTCCCAATAGCTTTGTGCAGGGCAGCTTCCAATGCCTCGCGTGGGTCTGTGAAAGTCTTGTGTGACAGAGCCCTTCTAAATGGTGTTATCAATCCTCTGAAAAACCATTGAGCATGTTGAGAAGGATGAATGTCATAGGATAGTTTTGACAAGAGAGTCTTGAAACACATGTCATACTCCCGCACACTCTCTGCCATTCCCTGTTAGATCTCCTTAAGAGCATTGATGCTCTTCTACTCAAACTCTAGGATATGGAACTCTACTAAGAAGGTGTTCTTCAATGTGGTGTAGTCTACCACCGTTTGATGGGGGTCATACTTCCTATACCAACTATGTGCATGCCCTTGCAACATTGTTGCAAACTGACTTGCCTTCCACTCTGGGGTAGTGATCCCCTTCGCGTGCCATAGTAACTCACACTTGTGCACATGCTCTACAACATCTTCAATACCCCTATAGTCTGGTAAGTGCAAAGACATCTCAAAAAACACTTGGGGAGGTGGTTGGGGTCCTTATCCTCCTGATCCAGAGCCTTGGTTCCCTCTGGTGTTTCCTCCTCCACTAGATCCACTGGATCCACTAGGTCCTGTTCCTCCTGACCCACCAGATCCACCTCCTGTAGTCAGAAAAGGACCAGAAGTGGTCGCGCCTAGTGTTCCCAGCATCCCACCTAATTGTGCACTGATTGTTTTTTATATTGTCCCACTACCAGTTGTATGTCTCATGCCACTCCCAGATGTGATACCCAAAGCTTGCATACTTACACCTTATCCAAATATTCCCCCAAATATAGGAATGGCTTGCATATCCTTGTATGTTCCAAAAAAAAAATTATATCTCCTAGGTGCAGATCGGTCACTCCCACTGATACCAACTAGGTTAACAATACTTCTCCCTTGATCTGGAAAACCAAGCACCAGGGGTTGGTCTCAAGTGGGTTCATATGTGCACGCCGATGGCTCTTCTCTCTCCATGCGATGAACTCTCATCAGAAGCTGAAGGGGTCTCTCTCCCACACTTTCCAAGATGGGGTAGCATAGACTACTCAGGTTCCATGTCCTCTACATGAACCTCAACTCCTTCCTATAACATCTTCCTCCATAGATCCATCACACTTGCAACCTCATGTTGTCTAGTCATCTCCCTTTCATGAGCTTCACTATACTTGAGTCGTCTCTCCTCCCTTTCCTTTTCAGCCACAATGTCTGCCATCTTCCTCCACCCTAGCTTCCTCTCCCAATGCTCAGAGAAGCTTTATCTGGCCATGGGGAATGCTTCTAAACTCAAAGTAATGACCAAGATCTTCATAGCCAAAGGAATAACATGCAAAAATGATCCTCTAGGCTCCCTCAAAAACTCAAACTCAGCAACTTCTGGGCAAGAATACATTGAAATGGTGTATTCTAAAGTATAACTGGCCAACACTCTCTTCCACCAGTGATCAATAACATGCGTCCAAGTCAGATCTACATCTTGCAGCCTCTGATAGTCATCTTGGGTCCACACACGTGATCTATAGTACCAGCTTGATCTAGATGCATATGCTGAAATCCATTCATATAGTTCTACTAGGAAGCAGCAAAATAATGTCTCATATAACTCATGGTATAGGTTCTCTTCTACCCATCTACGTGCATCGAACTCAGGTCCAATGTTGAATCTTTGAGAAAACTCATCCTCAGTGCTCTTGAACCATGTTTCAACACTTTCTAAGGTCAGGTGCTCTATCATCACGCATCACAAGGACAAAGATGCATGTCATTTCTCACAACAACTTTGAAAAGAGGTCCCTACAATGGAACCAAGATGTAGTCATATTTTATACCCTTAGACCAATAGTCTAATCCCATGCGCATTGGCCTATCACCCAGTGGGCACTGGGCACTCACCTGAGGCACGCGCGGGCACTGAGTCTCTCCTTTATGTGAGTCTTATGAGAATGCATCATCTTATAATAATATTTAAATGGAAATGAGTAGAAAGAACCATGCCATATCCTAGAATGAGTTATCTTATTGCATCCAGAAAAGGGAAATAACAAGCAGCATAAGGAAATAGCTCATACAGAAAGGAAATACATTAGTATACTTCCAAACACATAGATGATTTATAACAGAGCATTGTATTCATATTAAGAGATTCAATAACCACATTACAATCCCTTGGGTTCATAACAGACCCCCATATAATAATGCAGAGCCAAGTCATGCATCAGAACTATACCATGTTCATCACATTACAGAGAAAAATGTAGACCCATCCCCTAAATGTGCCATCATCCCTATATGCTCCTATTCCCAACCCATAGAATCCTCCATTCATTTTTGCAGAGATTTTCCTCTCTTCAACTCTATATCCTTCTATATATCTTCTACCAGGCACTTGTATTTATAACCTTAGCACCCACCGCCATGCCTTCCAGAAGTTACAGATCTATCGCCAAGTGTCAAAGTGGTCCTCTATGGGAGCATGCCTCCCTAGATCTGAGCTCTCCACTTCTTGTAATGATGTCTTCTGGAACCTTCTATCACATGCCTAGAATATTCCCTTTTTGATCCACAGTCACCAGGCTGGCACCTTATCCACAAGGGTCATGCTTTTCTCATGTGTTACCTGGGATGCCAAATGTAGCTAAGTACAAAACCTATTTTTCCTTATGTGCATGCCGTGTGTTCTGTAAAAACCCTACAATAACCCTTCCCTGCGTGCCTTCAACCCACGTGCCCTTCTTCAACTAGGTCCCACATGCCCACATGCCTTCTTGTACTTAGCTGATATTTTGGGGCCGTGTATAACTCATCATTAATGTTTTTCAATTAGACAAAAGGCCTTAACTTAGGATTTCATATTTATCATTCAATTACTAGGTTGAAATCACATGGTTACTTACTCTATAATTCAGCTTTATGATTAAAACTCCTTTATCATGCTAGTTACTTGTACCATGTCCTCTATATATGTCATGATGGTATGTCTAAAGTTTTAATTATACATATGTCTAAATAGTATCTTAATTTGTTCAGTATATAACACATGCGAATAATTCCATCTAGATTTTTTATAATCATGGTGAACCTAATATAACCTCTATTATCTCTATTTAACTTCTTATCTTATCCAAAATAATATCCAAAGGATATCGGATCTGATACCCTTGCATTTATAATTTATTTTCTTTATCCATTCATCCTTAATTTTCTTATTGATATATAGTCAACACACAAGAATTTTATAGATGTTATGTCTTTAGTCTTTTATGTTTAAAATAAATGTATTAATAGAGTGAAGTCAAACCTATGATCCCTCCAATCATAACTACTATTCTTAGTCATTCGACCAAACTGTGTTGTGGCTCATGGTTGAATTCAAACTGTGGCATGAGTAGTTATGTAACATTATTAGTAATCTTCCTTATTCTTTGGTTTTTAAATTTAAACGAAATATTGAAGGGAGTAGATGGAGTCAAGCTTTTGACCCTTCACTCCCAACACCTTTCTCCTTCCAAGGCGTTGTGGATCAAATTTGAATAGAACTATGAGCCACCCATTCACATCGTAAAATATCATACAAGTATATTATGGTATTAAAAGGAAAAAGTAGAGAAGTGTATGGGTTTCAAAGATTAGATGCTACAACTTGTACTACTCTATAAGCTACTGGTCACAAAATAATATATGATTTGAAGGGGAAATAGAGGAACTCAATACTCTACTCTCTATCTCTCATACTGCAAAATCTCTACTTTTGACCATGTTCTATGTGCTCCAATACATATTTTAATCCTAACCATATTCTCATTTATCTTTAAACTCCCATGCAATTCTATCTTTCTGTCTATCTTATTTACTAAAACATGCATTCATGTAACACTCTTTTTTATCGCTTCTCTTTTATAAGTTTTGTGGAGATAATAATATCTGTTCCACTTATCTCTCTCTAAAGCAATCTTCAGACTTACTTTGAAAAAAGTATTTTCTCTAAATTTATAGTTAAACTCTATGTTTAACTTAGTTTAGTTAGATCTTTGGTTTAACATATGTCATTCTCTAAGAAACCTATTTTTATGGATTTTATTCTTTTCTATTTCATCATGTCTTAAACCCCATGTTTTATAACTACATGCATCTTTGTATTAATATTTCTATGCAATTTTTAAATTTATCAACCCTATAATGGCTCACGCTTGCTTTTCTTTATCTTAGTCTAAGTTCATCTCCTTTTTGTCTCGGTGT
Organism: Taxus chinensis; assembly: GCA_019776745.2. NCBI lineage: Eukaryota > Viridiplantae > Streptophyta > Pinopsida > Cupressales > Taxaceae > Taxus > Taxus chinensis. Next base: position 525,782,432 of record CM034152.1, read on the forward strand.
CTATTTGTCTCATAGCTAAATTTATCTTAACATGCACCACATCTCTATTTCTCTGTGACTAATTTTGTCTTAACTTTATCAGTGGTAGTGATAATTTTTCGGTGGAAATTCCACTTCAATGAGCATCCCACCTGGGGGCCATTAGTTTTTCTTATGTTTCATTGATGCTAAGTTTGTCTAATTCTATCCTCCCACTGAGTCCCGATCTTAGCTTTTTTCTCTACAAATTCAATACATTTGAACTTGGTGGTATTTTTAGTATCTACATGGGGAGTCCTCAATTGGTGCTAGATCGACACCATCATGGGGGCCATACGTACCAGTTCCCATCCTTTCATAAAAAATCTGGTTTGAGAGATATAATGAGGTCTTCTTGATTGGTATACCACATCTTACTCAATTTGTGTTCCCACACTATGGTAAATCCATTTATATGTTTTTAACCCACATCAAGGATCCCTTGATTGGTGATAAATTACACCAATTGGTGCCTCCACGTAATGGAATCCATACTTCACTTGATGTGTCAATACTCTCAAGTACACCGATGTGTGACATGTCTCACTCATTAGTGCCCATTTGGTATATTGGTTTTACAAATATTAGTCCCATGTGTATAAGGTGTTTGTCTTAGAAATGGTTTAAAAGCTATGTCACTTAGTTATTAAGTTGTCTCTGAGGAATTTTTACTTCCAACACGAGCTAGGTTCTCTTATCTTAGAGAGTTAACTTGGTCTTATCTCTATATGATGGCTCAATTATTTCCTTAGCTCAGGCTTGGAGAGTTGCAATGTTACACAACGTGATAAGAAACGAGCATGGTAATTGTAATCATATAATTTACAACTCTATCTCACCTAACTCATTTGAAATCAGGTAATACAACTCAAAAATGATTTAATATAATATTACCTCATATGTAGCTCAATTATCATTGATGAAAGGTAATTTGGTTATAATACAACTCAATTATAACAACACAATATGAGTTAATTATGAAATCTCAACCAATAACATCAGGGATTTAATCCAAAACCCATTTTTAATCAGAACTTTATAATTATTTTTACTTGCAATCATATTTATTATAACATTCTTATGAATGTATAAAACACAACACATAAGATAACAACATAATTTTAAGCATTCTATTTTTCACCAAATGATAATGCACTTCTTGACTAATCATGTAATGTGACATCACACTCCTTACCAAAAAAAAGCACACAAAACTATCTTGTTGTCACAATGTGACCAAAAAACCTATCATATAAAGCGACACATACTAAAACATGAATAAATAACAAAAAGGGGATATATGACCTCAAATTATAGTTTGAAACCATTTCATAGTGAATTACACATGGTAAATCTCTCTATCTATACTCATTTTTTGCATATTTTTACCTCTCTCTAATGATACACTTTCTCAAAACTTAAGAATATCCACACACATATAGATAAGAATACCCAGTGCATTATCCATTTAATATAATAAAACAAAATGAAATGAACTGTAAGCAACATATATGTAAGAAATAATACCAAAACTATAATATGAATCAAATCATCATATACTACTAACGAATAATTAATAATAAATGTCTTATTCTAAATCATGTCATAGTGCTAACTAAAGAAAGTATAAATAGTATAATGTGTTGTAAAATATGTGGCAAAAACCAATTAGTATCAAAAAGTCTCCAAAATAATAAATTCATAATTATGGGATGTGATAGGCCACAAGATCTGCATAGAACATTTTTTTGTAAAGAGCCTTGAAAGCTTTTAATCAAATACATTGGTAGTTTTGAAGAAAAATGTTGTGATTGTACCCGCATATTCTCAATTGGATCACCTATATGAAGATCCAATTAAGGAGAATAATTATTGTTACAATAAATATAAAAAAATCTACAAAAATGTGATTAATTATCTAGGGAACGTTGATTCTCTTTCAAGGTTACAATAGCCTCGTGTATCACATATGGTGCTTTGGTGGTTATAGGTTGTATTAAAGGAATTTATTAATGTTAGCAAGTAAATGGAATTTTTATTTGGTCCTTAATCCCAAGACATTTTCCCCATCTTTACACATATCTCTCATTCCTTGGGCATGGTTCGCCTCCTTTATAAGAAGGATGCAAAATGCATGTGAACTATTTGAAAAAAAAGCTTGAAATCAAATCTATTTGGGATGTGAAATGATTTGAGAGGTAGATGAACTAATTTAAAAAAATTCCTAGATTGTATTATTAGAAATTTGGAATAAAACTAAAATCATGGAAACTAATTGAAAAATGTTCAAAAGAGTTGGGGTCTAATAGGAAGTGTGTGTGGACCAACTAGATCACTACTATTGTAGTTTTTAATGCCAACTCAAATCACATATGGTTTTCTCTGCTTCATTTATTTTTGATTTCATTACTTGCACTCTTGGGTTTGAGTAAGATTAGAACTTTAATTATACAATAAAGCTTGTAAATTGTTTTAATATCAATTTACCATAATGTGAACCTCCTTATGATGTATTTTTATACTAAGTTGATACAACCATGATAACATGAGGTTATGGGTGATGTTATAACTAACTTAACCATGAAAATATTGAAACTAAACTGAAAAATGATCTCCCATGTGTTTTCTATTAGGTTCTCCAAATGGTGGAAGAAAAATGCTTGAAACACAAAACTCTATTGCTAGAAAAGAACGCTCCAAACGTTATAATTTCACTATGGAATCAATGTTTGGTAAGCGTATGTGAAATTATTTTGTAGATTTTTATGATATTAACTTGTTCCTTGGTATCTATATATATCATAACATCATTTACAATATATGTGTGACCTTGTTTTCCATGGTGAATGCTCCATATTGCAAAATCAATTTGGAATTGGTCTATTTTTAATGCTTACAGACCTAAATTTTTTGTCCTACCAACTCAAAAATATTCATTTCCACACCAAGAATTTTGATCCATATCTATATTCACCTTAGATCCTTGGAATTTTTTCCCACACCAGTTTTAGAGCCAATTTGGCTTATAGTGTCTAAGTGCAAATGGTCAAATTTCACCAACTCACTTCGGTATGGTGCCTCAAAAATAAACATTGATTGCTACATTTAATTTTGTTAGCTCCCTTATATTATAACTATATAGGATAATGGGTTAGGAGTGAAAATTTTCCTTTGAAATTATTTGGTGACCTTCTAAGGTCATTCCATGGCCACTTTAGTTGTTTTTGGTACTATGTGGTTATTAAGTCTCACTTATCCAGTTTTGACTTGACATGCCAATTGACTCCAAAATGTTTGGTTTACATTAAAGTAATGATTCATAATATTTTTTTGTCTTTGGGAATGTGTTTATAACTTCCTTGATGATGAATATTGTTTTTTTGGTGTAATGGTCACCAAGTGACCTTTGAGTAGTGGCGGGTTGTTTCAGTACAAATTGTGGGTATGCTGTCTCATTATGATTAATCATAGATGTAAAGTTTTTTGGGACCTCTTCTTAGTAGTATGTTCCATCCATGATGGCATGGATGTGGTGATATGTAAACACTTTAACATGGTCACCTTAATTCCTAGATATTTCTTAAAATAAAAATATCTGCAAATGAAACAAAGACACTTTTCTTACTTCATATAGTACAAATGGAAACACAACATGTAGAGTAAAATGAATGATATTTTATCCCTATGAACTCCATATTTATAATTTTACTATAAATTTGTATCTGGTTGAAATTATTTTTCTCTTTCTTTAACTCTAATTTAGTGTTGTACATAAAACGGATGCTTGTGTGATGAAATTAAATTCTTCGCTATCTCAAACTAGTTAAAGTGAATAAAATATAAGATTTTTTTGGAAAAGACTGATCTCTCTCTCTCTCTCTCTCTCTCTCTCTCTCTCTCTCTCTCTCTCTCTCTCTCTCTCTCTCTCTCTCTCTCTCTCTCCGTAAACAATGAATGGAAATGTTGATATCACTTTTATATAGGAGAGGTGGGATTTATGCCAGCTTTGTGATGATGCCTTGTTGATTCACATGACATGAAACACGGTGAAAATGAAATATTATGTGCACTTGAAGATTGAATTGTAAATTGCTCTATTTAAGTTGTGTAATTAATTTGGTATAAATTGTATTATAATTAGTGTATTGTAATTTGAATATCTATTTGTATTGTATTATTTTAAAATAATTAAAATTTTGAGAATTAAATCTGGAAATTGTAGTTCTCATTATATGTTTATGGGAAGCATGTTGCATTCAAGTAAATTCATTAAATGTTGAAAACTAGTTATTAACATGTAGTTTCATCCTTGTAATGGAAAAAATAATAATAAAGAAATAAAACAAAACATAAATTGTGACAAAAGTATTTGTTTAATGTACTCTATACTTATTTATCCCTTATTGGAACTAGAACTAACTGTTGAAACTCTTAAACTGGGTGCCAAGAACATGTGCTATGTCGTAAACTAACATTTTTTTATACTGCATAAAATGTGTCAGATCTATATAACCATTTTGGAGCTTATGATGAAAAATCCTTATTCTTGCTTGATTTTCTAGTGAACCTTTCATAAGTTGGACTCAATGTATCTTATACATTCTACTCATTAAACTCATGCAAGAAACCTCATTATGTCATTACTGGAAAGGTTGTTTTCTTAGAAAGTAACAAGTGAATGATCTTTTAATTTATAAAATCTATGTGTAATGATTAAATTATGTCTAATAAGATTATATTAAAGGTATAAAGTGAAACTTGATTTTATCTCTTATAGATCGAGGTTAATTTTTTTGTATGTTTAGTGAACGTAAAATGAGTTGTTCCATGAGGAAAACCATCTATTTGGAAAAAAAAACCCTAACTTGAACATGAGTGGTATGTGACTTGAAGGACATTTAAAAATTATGCAAAGAAAATGATTAAAATAAGGAATTTAATGGTAATGGTAAGGAATTTAATGGAAATCTCTCTCTCTCTCTCTCTCTCTCTCTCTCTCTCTTTGTTTTAATATTTTTGTGATTTAGTATTTATAGAAAATGTGGTGTTATTTTATTATTTTTGAGTTTGTGTGTGTGTATACATGTGTGGGGGTGAGAATTCATCATTGATTGTGGAGGGATAAAGGGAGTGTTAGTTTAAGGTAGGAATAAGGATTTTTATGTTTTATATGGAGGAAATAAGGGGATTTGTGGCTAGTCTTAATGGATGGATAAGGAGATGTTTTTAGTGGAGGGATAAAAATATGTTTCAAGTGGAAGGATAAGGGTATATTGATATATTGTGTTTCATGTTTTTCTTGGAGGAACCAAATGATATCCAATATTCCTTAGAGGAGGGATAAATCATAATATAAATTAATGATTTTCTATCCCCTTGAAATCCTTATAGGTGGGCTTGGTAGACTGATTCATTCTTATTAGTGAAAATCCCTTCTCACTATCTCTTTTTCTTATTAATTATTATTTTTATTTTATTTATCATTGGAAAACACATTATTAAATTAATTTATGGTATTTGTAGCTTGCATGCAAGTATATGTTCATGTATGTATGTATGTATGTTGTTGACTTGTTATGTCATTGGTGGAGGGATAAAGTTGGATATGGAGTATGATTTTGCATGTTTTATGTGGGGAAATAAAGGTTGGCTATATTATCCTTAGTGAAGGGATAAGGGTGGTTACATGTATGTTTTATTTCATGGTAGGAACCAAGGTATAGTATACCTTTCGTAGTGGAGGGATAAGAGGAAGATAATGATATCTATTTCCCATTGAAAAGTCATGGGATGGTTTGGTTGTGTTATGTGTGGGTCATTATTTTCGTATGTTGATCACCTTATATTCTTTATTAGTTGTGAAATGTGGTGATACATGTTTTCATATTGTTTATGAATTATTATGTTTCTAAGTGGGATCATGTGTTTTTTAAAATAAAGGGAAAATTTATCTCGGTTTTGGCTTTTGTTTTTTGTCTGAGTTTTATGGACGTTACATAATGCAATCCATATTAAATTTTGATTAGAACCTCCTTAGATACAAACATGCACATGAAATATTTGATTGTATTTATCTTTTATAAAGTACAATTGTATGTCTAAGAGAATATGTAAACATTACGCATTGAATAGGTGCATCTTCTTCTAAGAGAGTGTTTGTTCTTAAAAGGCATCTAGGGTCATTGCCTATAGTGTTCTCAAATTTTAACTATATACGTATTGGTGTGAAAAATATGACTCGAGATGACCCAAAGGACAAAAAAGGATTACATACATGTACTCAATTCAAGAAAATCAAGCTAAATGCAGGAATGGACACTACCAAAAACCACGGAAGCTACCGTTAGATGCTTTTGTCTTAGGAAATCAAATAAGTGTAAACATGGATAAGACAAGCAAAACATCCTTGTGATAATATTGGAAACTCAAGGGAGATAAAATCAAAAGGGTATATGAATACATTGAGGAAAATAATTAAAAATTCTAAGACCACATGTGGTAATAAGTTCCTAATTTGGAATGAGATTCTATATGTACAAACTCGTACAAAATGAATAGTGTAATCAAGGCTTGTTTCAAATTTGGGTATTTGAACAACATGGTAAAGTATAGAGAAAATTAAATGCATCTACTTGTTTAAAATCATTATAAATATCCTAGTTGATAAATTTCATCCTAATAAAATTATAAATAAAATGCATATAATTCTCTAATATGATGAAAATGATATCCATTTCCATTAAATAATTCAAAATTTGGAGAAAAAATTCCTATTGGAAATGGATGTACATTCATTCATAATCCAAGGGGTTTAACATAATATAACTAGAATTAACCATATCATTCATATTTTCACAAGCTTGTGAAATATTTTTGATTTTTTTCGTTAGTAAGATAATTTTCATGTCATATTGGTCACTTCAATATTTGGAACATAAGTATAAGTAAAATAAAGTCGAAATAGAAACCATTTTAAATTATATTATTATGAATAAAATTGTTTTCAATTAGAAGAAATATATTTTTAAGTAGGAGGAAACTTATCCATGAAATACTTATGGGGACCACATAAGGGATCAAAAGCATTTTGGAGATTAGAAGAATTTGGGAATCAAATACATTTTAAGTCAAGGGAATCATTTGAGAAGAAATAGGAACATGCTAGGGCATAAAATGACCTTGAGAAGTAACAACATTGTGATAAATAAGAGGAAGAAATATAACTTGAAAGAGCATTAGGAATTTAAAACTTTCAATAAATGCCTCTATGAGAAGGAAATTTTTGACATGTCATTTTTTCCATATGTTAATGTATATAAATATCTCATCATGGTTATTTGTAACATATTATATAAACTATCTAATATTCTCAAATATTTCTTGTTATTCTAGGTAAGCATCGTGACCATAGTCCTTTTCACTAGATTTGAGAACCACTTATAATATTTTCATTCAAGGTAGTTTTTTTTTTGCAATGGATAATTAAATTTTTTGAACAACATTATATTCATTTGGGAATCCATTTTCCTTTTAATTTTTTTAAAAAAAAATTAAATGCACATAAAAATGAATAGTTTTTTAATTAATCCTAAGAATATTAGATCTAATTATTTATAATGTCATCTAATTAAAATCAAGCATGTAGCATACACATAACTACCCTACGTCTCAAAACACTAACACACAAATTATCCTTAGCATAAAGCACAAAGACGTTAGGGTTATTAGATTTATGAGTTTGAGAAAAAATCAAACCTAATAAAATTATATAAATTTAAATTTTACACAATGTGTCACATTATTCAACCTTGGGGAAGGCACAAAAAATTGGTAAATTATGAAAACTTAAATAACAAGCTAAAAATTTGAGCCTGAATAATTAATATCTAACCCTGGAAGGGGTGTAAGAGAACATAGGTTTGTCAAATTTTAATATGGATAAATATATTTAAATTAAATTACAAAAAAACACCCATAACATTTAAATAGGAAAAATAAATATGCATAATAAAGAAAAATGGCCTAGTTAAATAATCCAAAATCATATACAGAATGTGACATGCAAGGGTTAGAGGTGCATCTTGAATATCATAAGATATGACGAAAGTATGTATGATATCAAAGTAAACATATGTATCTAAATGTAACAAAAAATGAGTGAGATAATTCATATTGATAATAGAAATTAGAGTAGATAATTTTGTACTCTCTTGGTGATGCATAGAGTTCCTAAACACTCTCAACAAAACTACAAATATGTACAAACATTTTATGGATATGTTTTTCTAGTTATAGTCTTCATTAACCTTATTTAAATTATTTTTCTTTCACTATGATCACCTACAAAATAGAAATTTAATTTTTTCCAACTAACTTACCAAAAATTATTTTTTTAACAAACTCAAAAAAAATTAATGAAATTACTATATACAAAGATAAAATTCACAAAAAAAAATCGAGTAAATATATAACATTTTCTCTGATGAGGATTGATAGGGCCGCCAAGGCTAAGAAATTCTCTAATGAGGGAGAGGAGCTCAAATTTGTTTCTGCGGGTACTAGGGTAAGTTCTATCCCCAAGCCATTTGATGAAGTAACAAATATGATGGTTAGGTACATTTCTCTGGAAGGGTAATACAAAATTGTCCCTGTTAAGCACCTGGTCTTTCTTAATCATTTTAGAAGGCAATTTTCAGTTTACTTCCCGAATTACCTGCTAAATTCCCTTCAGCACTCCATTTTGGACTTTCAGAAGCACTCCCGTGCTATCCCTCTCCACTAGGGCCTCATCTTCCTGCTTCATATGCTCTGTGTCTCCAAATTCCCTGGCTTCCCGACTACTCCCATCGATCCGCACATCACTACCTCCACTGCTCCCACTCCCATACTGGACACCTCTTCCAAACCCAAGGCTAATAACCCAAAGCTTCCAAAAACTGACATCCCTCACTCTGCCCAGGTTCCTAGAAGCACCAAAGAGCTAGAAGTTGCACAAAATTTGCTACATATTAGCAATGCTAGCTTGGATACGGCCTTGCATCAAGAGGGTAATAACATACCTCAAAGGTTAGAGTCTCTAGAGAAAGAGATGAAGCAATTAAAGAAGGACCTGTAGTGCATGGACAAGCAGAAAGGTAAAAGAAAAATTGATGATGATAATGACATTGGTAAGGATAAGATTGTTGATATTTACAAGAAACTGGACTGTCTAGATAGTAGATTGGGGAGAGTGAAAGACATGCATGATCACAACATGGTTATCTTCAATGTCATTAGTGACTTCTTAGAGCAGCATGTTCGAAGGATTACCATGCTTAGCGGGATCCCTGACACTATTTGGGGGAATGAAAAAGAGAGAAGCTAGACCATCTCAAAGCTGAACACAACTGATCCAACACACATCACCACATTAGCATTGTTCACCTCGCTGCAAACTATCCAATCTAGAGTCGACAGAGCATCTAAGAAGTAATCTCCCTTGAGCTGGTGGGCATCATTTTAATCACTGCTCTTGTTTGGCCTTTTTGTTGTTTCTATGTTGCTTTTGTGTTGTATTGTTGCAGTTTCTATTTTATTTTTTTTCTTACTTGTAACTATCTTTTGGTTACTGTTGGACATAGTGTTTTATTTGGATTTTGATCCTATTTTTTTGTTCCTTTATAGCTATATTTGGCTGTTGAGCCCTTTTTGTAACAGGGTATAGTCCCTTTAAAACTATTTACCATTAATAATATATATATATATATATATATATATATATATATATATATATATATATATATATATAGAACATGTTAACAATAGTAAATCACAAAAAGGAGGATAAAATATAAAATCAATATGATGCAAGTAAAATGAAGAGTATAATTCTAAAATTGATGACTAAGCCTAACAAACTTATTCAATATGCTTAAATCTTGTAAAATTTGTTTATTGAGATTTTTCATATATATGTCTTGCTTCCAATATGATATCACCTCATCAATCCAATCCACATGTAGTATGGACATGCCACACAAAAATTCCTTAGTTTATTTATCTCTTCAATTACTGATCTTGCTACTGCATTCTTCTTCCATCTTAAAGTCATATATAAAAAAAATAGTGAATTGTTTTTGTTGTTCTTATGATGAAAACCTTTGTTATAATAAGTAGTTTAGACTATTAATATTTATATTTACCTTGAAGTGTATTCACATCACATAAGGCCTCCATTTCTTAATTACATCAAGAATCTAGAACATTTTATTGTCATAAAATGGGCTTGGGTAAATTTTTACTTTAAATTTGCAACTTTCATAAAAAATGGTTTTCCTTATTGCATTAGAACTATACCCATACCATACCTTAAATCATTACTCTTTGGGAATAATAATATTTTTAAATATGGAGTAGAATGAACTCATCAATACACATGGCCTCCTTAAGCTTCTATAATTCTCTCATTATTGCATCACTCAATGGAATGTAATACTTTTTCAAGATATATCCAAGTGTTGTTGTTTTTCTCTCATAATTTTGAAAATTTTTAATTATATCATATAAATCCTTAAAATCCTCATATTTTATAGTGGGTTTTAGAAATAATTTATTCATCCATGTATTGATATTGATAGGTTCCACCTTGAATCCTTGAGAGAAAATGTAACCCAAATAGTCCAACTCTTTGACTCTAAAAGTAAACTTAGAAGGCTTCACAACCTTGAATCCTTGAGAGAAAGTGTGACCCAAATAGTCCAACTCTTTAACTCTAAAAGTAAACTTAGAAGGATTCACATAAACTTTACATTTTAATGATTTTGTAGAACATGTTACAAAACTAGTGCAATATCATTGATATAACCTTTGAAGGCAATATCCATAGCACATTGAAATGTGGTGCCCACATTTGACATACCAAAGGGAATTTTCTTATATGCATATGTTCCCCACTTGATTGTAAATGCCATTTTGAATTGATCCTCTTCCTTGACCAGGATCTAGTTGAAACTTGAGTACCCATCTAGCATGGAGAATGTCTGCGCGTCGGCCACAGTCTGTAGAATATGCTCCATTGAGGGCAAAGGATAATGATCCTTTAGAGATGCCTTATTCAAATATCTGAAATCAACACAAAGTCTGATTTCACCATTCTTCTTACGTACTGGAACAAGATTTGTGACCCAGGTAGAGTATTTGATAGGAAAAATAATTTTTGCCTCAATGAGTTTAGATAATTCCTTCCTCATGAGGGGTTCTATATTTGGATTGACTAGCCATTGCTTTTATCTGACGGGATTGATACCAAGATCAAGGTTAATGGATTTTTGAGCAACACTTAGATCAAAACCTTTGAGGTATTCATATTCCCATGAGAAGATATCACTATATTTTTGATAGAGAGAGATGCAGGCCTGTTTCTCTTCATGCGCACAAGTCCTGTTGAGTAGAAACTCTTTCCCATTCGTAATGGTGACAGAGGAGCAGTCTTCTTGTGTGGTGTGTATGTACCTTTCTTCACCCTTGAACTCATCATCAAGGATAAACATTTGTTCTAAGGTGACCAGCCCTTTAGGAAACTTATTTGTCTTCAGTTGTATCACTTGGTCACCATAGCTGTCATGTAAGTCAACTTGCATACTTGATGAGAATTCAGCATCATTTTGGATAAAATGGACTATCTGCACGTCACTATCAAACACTTTCTAGTTGGTGTTGTTATCTGGAATGGATGACCTGATCACCATTTTGATGTGCTGAGTGTTTCCTTTAATACAGTCCTCAGCAAGAGATAACTATTAACCTAGTGCGGCCATCTGGTCAGCTTCCTTATTCATTCTACGTGGAACTACCTACAGATTAAGAGCATCAAAGCTCTCAAGGAGGTCCCAAACTCTGTATTTATAAGCTTTGAGAAGCTTATTATTTGTCTAGAACTTGTTGGTAACCTGGTGGATGATCAATTATGTGTCCCCAAAGATATGCAGCGCCTTAAATTTTTTTCTCAGCAATGAGTAAGCCATGCAGCAATGCTTCATACTCTACCACTTTGTTAGAGCATGTAAACTGCAGCTTGTGTGTGAAGAATAATTTCTCATCCTTAGGGGAAATGAGAACCACTCCTGCTCCCACGTTGTTTCTGCTTCTAGATCCATCAAAGTACAACTTCCATAGACTGATTTGAACTTTATATTTCTTGAGCACACGCGGCATCATAGCATTTTCTTCTAGAATGAAATAAGTACCAAGCCCAATTTCATAATCTTCCAGTTCCTTAGCATCTGGATCAAATTTATGGTGTCTTTCCTCCCATTCATCAAGCACTAGGTCAGGAATAGAGAGTGGAATAGATTGCTTGTAATGCCCACTTCTCTGCAACACCAAATGAAATATGATTATCTTTTCTAAATTGTTATAATCATAAACCTTGCTGCTTTATTATAATTAACATACTAATAAGCTATGCGGGGCATCATGACTCCTTTGTGTTTTGATCATTATTATTTTAAATAGATGTCATATTGTGGACCCTAATGGACTTTTAGAATAAAACAATTGGCTAGAATGGTTGCATTGTCATAATTTGATTGTGATAGCATTACTCTTCGAGATTGTTTTGTTGTAATTGGTTTATCTATGTGACTGGATACATAGAAACTATTGTGCTTTAAACCGGCAGATGTTATTAGAAAAATGACATTAACACATTGCGATATGAGAAATTGAAGGATAGACATTATTGTAACCAAACTAATTAAATTTTGATAGACATTCAGTATGGAAGAAAATGATGTGTTGTTAGATAAATATATGTTGATATTTCGAATCATTTTCGTATTAGTTTTTATTATGATGTTTAAAGTTATTTTTGTGATTTAATTGATATTGAAGATTGGCAAAATTATGAACTAGTGAAAGTATTGATTTAATTTGATGATCTAGTTGTTCGTTGATCTTAGTTGTAAACTGATGTATGAGTAGAATCGAAATGTTGAAAATGGGAATAATTGTTAAATTGCTTAGTCTTAACAATAGTAGTTGATATTTTTATGTTTGAAATTGATAGTTAGATGTAAGTGTTTTATTACTTCGACATCGTTAATATCGCCATGAGGCCAGAGGGGTATTGTGTGTTTTGCAGGAAAACATATCACAACAAACTACGGGGGGATTGGAGACCAACCACATTAGAATTCTAGGTGAATTCAACAAGGGTCACCATGGCAACATGTATTTGTGTGTGTGTTGGAATTATTGTTAAGGGAAATTGTGACCAAGGGGTTATGTGCTATATTTTATTTATTTTCCTTTAATTGATGTTAGTATGTGATTTTAGTGATGTAATTCATTGTATTAATTATTTGGAATTTGGGGTATGTATTTTAACCTTTATTATTAATGGGTTGTAGTGTCTTAATTAGAGCTAATTAAATCTTGTCATAAACTAATTATTGAAGTGACCAAAAGAATTCATTTATTAGACTAGATTTCTCTTGGATTTGTGTGGATAGTTGAGTGCTTGGGGATCTTGAGTGTTGTACACTCTACCCCTTCATGGAAATTCGAATTTCGCCTTAGAGGCCAAATTTAGAAGCTTGTAGGACAAGTCAAACTTGTACCACACCTCTTAAATGACTATGCAAACCCTACCTATGGGTTGGGGGGTAAAAATTAGACCCCTTTAGGTGTTTTGCAAAGACAAAAAGGTAAAATATTATTACACTTTCTTTCATGTAATTAATTTTGTCCTTAGGAGGTATGGGCTTGGTTTGTGTGTGCAAGTAATATGTCATTTCTTCACCCACTTATTAATGGTGCTTTGGGGTTTGAATTTTGAATTTTGAGGTGGAGTTGAGGATGAGTGACATGGCATCCTACATGGAGCTACCTCACCCTCCCCTCTCCCTTTTCTATTTAATCAAGTTCTTTTGCTTGATTGGGGGTTACTTGATTCTTTTGTGCTCTTGCATTTTTGGAGTTAGAGGATTTTGGGAGTTTTTTGGTTCTTTGTGAGATATTTTTGGTGATTTTGTATTTTTTGGAGCTTCTTGGTCTTTGTTTGAGCTTGAAGAAGCTTGGTGCTCTTGGATCAAGCTCTACCATGGAAAGTTAGAAGCTAAACTCTTGGTAAATGCGTTCTTTTATTTTGCATGCATATGTGCTTGTTTTGAGTGTTTTGCTATACTTGTTGGGTGCTTGGGTAGATTTACTAAGTTTGGTGTAGGAGGGGACTATGGGGAGACTTCATGCAGGGAGGAATAAGAGTTTATTCCATGTTTTGGAGGGATTTTGGGTTGAGTGCCCCACCTTGAACAAGAAATTGCTTGCATTTCTTACTTGGTTATTTGGTTGAGGGAGCCATAAGAGATTGTAGGGATGCATAAGAGAATGGGGGAGGCATAAGAGGTTCTTGAGGGAGGCATAAGAGTGTGTAGGGGTTTTGAGATGTGTATTGGAGGCTTTTTAAGGTGGGCACTCATTTCCCATTGGGAGGCATAAGTGACTTCCCCATAGGTTCTTGCTCCTTTGGCTTCTCATACTTGAAGCCTTGTATATTTTGTGTTTTTCCTTCTTGTTATTGTAGTTGAATTTGATTGTGTTTGGAATGGTTTTGAAATCTTGGATTGTGATATGGAAGTTTTTTTCTTTCCATGGTTGAATCCATTTTCCATTGTGGTTGGGGATTGGGCGCCAATGAGGAGGATGGATTATCCTCATTGGAATTCTTGGTTGGGTGGAGAGTGTTGCATCTCCCCCATTTTTGTTGTGGAAAAATGAAGCTTGGTGGATCTCTTGTTGGTGATGTGAAAGTTGGAGCTTTTTTGGTGCCTTCAAGAAATCCTTCCTTGTGATTAAGTCTTATTGTTATTCCCACTCAAGGTGGAAGATTGTAATATTGTATTTTGTTTAAAGGAAATGTGGTTTTGTAAGTTGTAATATTATTTGAGGGAAGTTCATTGAAAATTTGTAAGACTCCCTTCTCATTAAATTATAGTATGGAAAGAAAGAAAAAAAAATGGAAAGCTTGTGAAATAGTTTAGTTGAAAGTTGTATTGTGGGAAAGGAAGTTTACCTTCATTGTTGTAGTTGTATGTTGAAAAGAGAAAGAAAGCTTGTGTTGTAAAGATAGTCTTGTGAAATAGAAAAGTAAAGTTATTATCTTTATTTGAAGTATATTATTATGTTAGAATATTACATTGTTGTAGTAAGGAAAAATAACAATACTAGAAGTAGATTTAGATTTTTTTTACTTTTAGAATTAAAAGAAAAATTTGTTGAACAAAATGAAAATGACCTTGTAGTTGTTGCTATTATTGAAATAGAAAATGCTTTAAAATGAGCAATTTTACCAATAGAATGAATAAATGAAGCTAAGTCTTACAACTAGAAAATATAGGCATATAAAATCAAGATCAGAATATATTTTTAAACTTTTCACAACTTTTGTTTTTGGAATTTTTTCAAATTTTATGGTTGTATTCCTAAGGAACAGGACCGTTGCCCTATGCCAAGTGGTGGTTTCGTAACCACCACTCAGGCTAAGGTGGCAGTCCCAAAACCATTGCTCAGTAGGGCAGCGGTCCATGGTTTGTCACCCAGGTAGGGCGGAGGTCCCAGGACCACCGGTCTGCTCTGGGTAGTGGTTCTGTCACTTACGACAGAAATTTTCAGATCTGCGCTTGTGTGAAAATTTTAACTGGTTTTTACTAATTTATAATTTGTAAAATTTAACAAGTAACTACAAGTGAGAAAACTATGAATAAACCCCTTGGATTAGGTAATAAAAAAAACTCCAAGTGGTGGGTTAAAAACATTCTTTTCATTTATAACAATAGGGGTAGGGTTTGCCCTAATTTTTGAAAACCCAAATACAAATGGCTTGAAATAAAATCAGATTGGGGAAGGAAACCCCTCCCAATCCTTGAATGAAAGTAATAGCAACAATAAACCTTCAATATAAACCCTCTACGCTTGATCTCCTCGTAGAAGATCCTCCATAGTTCTTCCTCTTTTGCTCCCATGGCTTCCTTCTCTCCAACCTGCAATTTTAACAAAAGAAAATAGACCAAATGAGAATAATATAATAAAGGAAAGGTTTTAATAAGAATAAATAAGGATTTCTAGGTTTTGTTTAGAACCCTAGGATCTAATGGCCAAGATTGGTTTGATCTATGGGTTGAGTATCAACCCGACCTTTGTTTGGAAAGAATATATATTTAATAGATGTTTAAATAAATTTTAAGGGTATGTGTAGATGAATGAATGGGGCCATTTAATTACCTTGTGTGCAAGTCTTTTTCCTAATTCCTAATATGTTTTAGTAAATTAATGAAATGTGGAATATTAAAGCTAATGGGATAATGAAACAAACTGACTAATTTTGAGGATGGCCATTTTGGATTTGATCATTGATTAAAGAGAAGAAAGAAATTAATCAAGTAAATTAAATTATGGTACCTTCCTATTTGAATGTTAATTAATTAAATTAGGGATAAATTAGAAGTATTTAATCTTTGATCTAGACCTGGTTTCCCAATCATAAGATTGAGAATATTGGTGTAAGTAAATTTAATGTACCCTAGGGGTTGACACCTTTGTAATCTTATAACTTAAACAAAAGAAAATTAGTCGCAACTTTCAGGATAAGTGTTTAGGGTTTCAACGTGTTTTCTAGAACGTCATTTTTTTTGGCATTACATCTTCAGGAACCGAAGCTTGTTCTTCTTGGATCAAACAATTTGCTTGGGGAGGGGATGCGACATATGACTCTACATGATAGGAAAATATAGGCTCAACTTGTATAGTAAATCGGGTACCATACCTTTTCTTGAGTAACATATGAGACCAATCAGAAGACAAGTAACCACCCAATTTAGCAGTAAATTCTCTTAATAGACATAGGGCAAACAAAGGAGGTAGGTCAATGATTGACACATCTTGAGTAATAGTTAGGCTTGGACGTGCATGAAGGGTCAACTCAATATCCTTGATGACTCGTAAGGTAGTGACAATTGAGCCATCAAGTTGTAGGACTCATTTAGATAAAGGGCTATATTTCAGACCTAAGACATCAACTATCTTCTTAGGCATAATAGAAGTACTAGTGCCTGAGTCAATCATGCAGTTATGCACTAGTTGTTTGCCTATAATCATTGACATATCGAAGGGTGGGGTTTTAACAAATTTAATTACTTGTTTCTCCTCTTCTTGGCAGATTTTAATAGAAGCACATGGCTTCTGTATAACTAGATCAGCGTGAGGGAGCTACGCCAGAGCTTCATGCAACAGATCCTGCTGAGATGGAATGGTCAGAGCATCCCAAATTGTGAAATTTATGTTTGTTCTCTTCATCTAGTCAACAATGCTAAATGGAAGGCCCCCCCATCTTGTACATTTGGGGAACAATATTCCTTCTTGACTTCTCAGGCGCAGAAGCCTAAACTTTAGCTGGAGTAAAGACTTCACCTACCAAAGGAGGGGCACATGTTGCTTTAGATGAAGCCTTACACGAGGCCTTCTGCATAGGGTTTTGAGTGCTTTTACTGCAAGATGCCTTTTCTGTTTCTTTCTTCTTTTGAGAATTTTCTTGCATTTCTGGGGTTGTAACCTACGCACCTGACTCTAACATTATTTTCTTGTATCTTTTATTGTCCGCAACTTAGGCACGTGGGCTGTTTGTATCTTTTGTAGCTTGGTTGATTGCATAGAAGTCCTCCGTAGAAAAGAACATCAAATTTATCTCCGGAGGAGCTTCTGGTTTTTCTGTATTATTTGCTTCATGGGAAATTTTTGAAGGTTCACAGGCTTAAGCATTCTAGATCATGAAGGCTTGAATGCGTGCAACATTAACACAATGATATTGACCATGAGGCATGTTGCAAGGGAAGCACCATTCTAACTCTTGTACCAAGTTGTTCTGAACTAGAACAAGCACCTGACTCACATTGGGTGCTGGAAGAGAAGGTGTGGGAGGAATAACTTGCAAGGGTAGGTGTCCATTAGGCTACCATCTATCATTCTATTGGTTGGTCATGTACCTTTGATTTCCATATTGATTCCATTAAGGATGTTTCCTTTGGCCATGAGCCTGATTGGAATTGCCTCTATAGGCTTTTTTTTTCTAATGATATGACCTTGTTTGATAAATTTCTGATCGATGCCTTCAATTCTTCATTCTCCTTCTACTGCACTGGAGAGTAGGATGTTGAGGCAACTAGTTATACACTTTGTTTAGGGATAGGAATAGGGGCCACAAAAGGTTGGGGCACTTGTGAAATTTCTGGGAACAAGGGCATAGGCGGTCTAGGAGCCAACTTTCTAGCCTGAATAAGACTATTTTCTGCCTTGACTACATTGCTATAAGCAACTGGTAAATTCCTACCTCCCATAGATTGAATCATAACTAAAATGTCGTTGTTCAGAGCCTTTAGGTAATAAAAGAAAGCATGCTGGGCTATAGGTCTTACCACGAGAACGATTCTATCCCAAGTCTTCTAAAATATGATGTTGAAATCAATCATCTTCTCATTGGGTGCCCTCCTTGTAGTTAATTGCTTCACCAAAGATAGGTGATCTGACTTATCTTCAAAGTAATTGCAAAGAGATGTTCCCAATTCATCCCAGGAGGTGATAGATCCAAGTCTCAAACCTCGGTACCATTGAAGTGTTGTACTTTTGAAAGAGGCTGCAAGTAGCCTGACTGCTACATCATCATGTGTGATCAGATAGAGTGAACACACATTTGCTATATCCTGGATATGCTCCTGGGGGGTGACTTGATTCTCACCCGTAAAGTATGGAATACTTTTGAGCATGTCATTTGGCATATCATGTTGTACTGCCAGCAGCAAGGGACTCCCTCCAGTAAATTTTGCAAAGTTTCTTAATGGAGGAGGTTGTTGATGAGCCATTGCAGGGTGCGCATGCTATTTGTTTTAAGAAGGAGTTGAGTGGGTGCAGCGCGCTACAGATAGATATGCACCCATGGTATTTCTAGAATGAATTCTTCTCGGGGATAGCTAAAGGTACTCAAAATAATCTTCAGCTGCTACACTTCTTCTTGTATGCACTCTTCTCATGAAAAAGGTGTTCAGGACTGCAAAAATAGAGATTTTAAAATGTTGGGAGTTTCCAGATGTGTTGAAATGAGCCTCCAAAGGCTGAAACACTAATTCCACACACTAGAACTTAGAGATATGAAATTTGAGATTTCAATGCTAGTCCCACCGGGCGTGCCAAAAATTATTGGTTACTCAAACATGCACCCATGTCTTGGATCTCGGAAGGGCTGAGGTGTTTGAGACCACAATGGAACCGTCCCCAAGTTGTGGGACCTTGCAATCTTAGGACAGATCTTTAGAGAATGCCGGTTCCTCTATCTATTTCTACTACTACTACTACTCCTAGTGCTAGAAGGGAAAATTAAGCTAAGGATGCCAATGGACTAGGGATAGGAGGACAACATGAAAAAAAACGACACTAAAAGGTGATAACACTAGAAAATATGGATGAACACTAACTGTTCTGAGTGAGAATGAAGGGAAGTGCATGAAAGGAGGCTAGGCATGAGTAGCACATCGAAACATGTTTCACTAGATCGTTCTCATGGAACACAACTAAATATGGAATTACAAGGGACCTAAAATAGCACAACCAACACACAATGCAAAAGGAAAGGTGAGAAGAAGGAATGTAAACACATTAGGACAGAGGATAGTCACAAAATGATGCTTTTATTACTTCCATAAATGCATAGAGTTGTTACAATGATGAAGGAGGCCGATATCCACATGCAAGATCCAAACATAGAGGTTTACAACTCAAAATACATAAAATATGAAGTCCTTAGCAAAATGCGTAAGGATCCAGAGTGTCCAACATAACAAATGAGCCTTGTTCATACATTTATAGATGAATCCATGGAGGAATGAGGAGAGAAGGAGGGAAAACCCAAACTTGAAACACAACCATCAACAAGAAGCATTCAATGCCTACAAATCCTCCTAGAGATATGTGAAATATGCTTCCCCATGCTTGTTTGGTGTGTTGAAGAAAAAGGAGGGAGGATCATACCAAATTGGGTGGTTAGAGTAATTAGATCTGCTCATCAATGCTCAAAAAGACATTTTTCCATTTCTCACCCACTAGATCCGCCAAAATTTGAATTTGAATTTTTGGCACTGTAGCTGATGTTAGCAAATGTCTGAAAAGTCCAGGCACTTCTCGATCTAAGCTCTGTAGCAAAAGATATGGTTGTCATAATATGTCAGAGTCGTCGGCGCACGTAAAACATGTGGGACTTGTAAATTGGCTGAAATGATGGCCAATTGTGTGAATACTTTTCGTTTCTACCACGTGTCACTTGCTGATTTGTTTCAAGGATTCGGTGCCCTTTTGGCACACTTTGAATTGTTGCGTGCGACACACTTAAGCATGTCAAAATATGACTTGGAATAGAAGGGCACATGGAGAAAACATAGGGCGGTGCAGAGGGGGTGCGCGGGGAAATAAGGCAAATTGGTGAGTAGAGAACATATGGTCAAGGTGCAACTATTAAAAAGTAATGAGTGTAGTGCATAATGGGCCAAAGATTTAGTCGATTAAAGCAAGTATGAGGTGTGTAGGAAGGGAAGAAACTGATTAGGAAGAAGGTGAATGCGCGAAAGGTGGGCACAAGGGAGAAGTTGAAGGAGAGAAAGGAAAGGGGCACGTAGGGGAACTACAACCAAGGGAATGTGCCAAGTGATCTTAAGTGCACGTAATATTACAATGAATAACTTAGAGCCAGGAGAGATAATTGGATAACAGTTATCACTCAAAGAAAAATGGTCAAACAAAAAGGGTGGAATAAGTTCGAGAAGACATTCTTAGGATGGACTATATGGATCAACACTACAAATGGGAAGAATATTGATTTAATATAATTTGAATTAAATCTTATTTCAGAGTAACTTACTCTAGCAAATGATATTCAGATTATTAAATACAGTAATGTGTAAGCAACAATCATTCAAATATGTAAAACCCTAAGAAAATGAGATAGTGAGGATGACTTAGTTGATTATGTGCAACTTGGGAGTGATTGTGGCAGTCTTTGTACTAGATCTAGCTAGAATCAATGTCAAAATGGCTTACTAAGGATTTAGAACCCAAGAAATGTATAGGAATAAAGTGTCTATAGAAGGACAGGAGTGCCTCAGGCGTTGATGACTGATCTGGGTTACTTTGTCTTCTTATATGCTCAGAACCTGGTTTTTTTGCTCAAAATACCTTCACTGTTAGTCACTCTTTATCGCTCCAGTTTCACTATTATATCACCGATCGCACCTATAACCTACAAAACAAAAAATGACCTGCACATTCCTACAAACCACATTAAATATAATAAAAAAGTTACATAATGGAGAATCAGACTAACCTCAGTGGTCACCCAAAGAGTGAACTTACAAACAAGCATTACACTACATCTCAGACCCCATATAGTTCTCAACGTATGTGTATCTATGTTCAATGCTCTAGGTTTCCCTTGTGCAATTTGTACAATGATAGTGGGCTAGATCTAGATTTTCCCAAATATGAAAAATGTGCATAATGGAATAAAATAAACTCACCTCCTATGCAGTGTATGTAGACCAATCCATCCCCGTAACCTTGTATGAATGATCTAGATATGTACTTTTTAGTGCTCTTGTGCCTTTATGCAAGCTTATGTGGTGATAGATAATTCTTATATTACTTGGCCCCTTATTTGAAATAATTTACTATATATATATATATATATATATATATATATGATTCCCTTGTTTGAATTTAGTAATTGACAACTGAATGGCCGACCCAAAGTATTAAAAAGGTGACCAAGAAGTGAAAGGGACCCAAAAGAGTAAGAAGAAGATAGATAATTAAAGGAGCACCCATAAGAGATAGGAGCACCTAAGTGCTTTTGTCCTAGCTAGGTACTAGTGTCCAAGGCCATCAAATAATAAATAAGTCAAGTGCCGGTAGAACTGTAAGATGTGCAAAGCCAAAAGGATGCTCATTCAAGATCATAAAGATCAAGGTGCAAGAGATAAAGCAACCAATTGGCCAAAAGGAGTTGTCAATCGCTAGTTTTCTTACTTAGGAATCATGTATACATTAGTATGCTTTAGGACCTATAAATGTACCCAAGTGCATATATTTGTGTCTAAATTTCCCCCCACTTTATATTGTTAACTGATTACTTGAAAGCATAAAGTAGATATAAGATGCATACCTTGTAATCCAAAGAGGAGTGTAGCTGATAGTGTTCCAAGTGTTTAATTAGCCATGTGAATAATTTATTTATTACAATTTGAAGCGTGGAAACTAGGAAAAGGAGGTAAACCCTATGAGTGAATCACGTGAGTAGTAGCATGGATTTGGAGCTTGTGCTTTTTGATGTGAGTTGTTTATTGTTTCTTGTAAGGATGGACCTGAAAAATAAGACAAGAGATTAATCAAAGTCTCATATATGAAAAATAAGAGTAACATGTGTATAAGTAAAAGTATGTAGAAAGTAATAGTTATTGGAAACACAAGCACTAAGAGGGGAGGGGTGAATCAATGCTTCACAAAAATTTTAACCAATTTTAAATCCTAACAAACAATTCAATATTAATCAACCTTAATCATGTGGAATAAACAACATTTAAACATGATCAAACAACATGCAACCACACATAAACACCATATTTAATGTGGGAAACCCTTAAAGGGAGAAAAACCCACTGAAATCAATGCACTACTTGGATAATTATCCCATAAGATATTACAAGGATTTAAAATTTTCTGAGCACCCACTTCAAAATTTAACCAAGCACCACGTTATCTTTAGAAATATCCTACTTGCATGGAAGCAACAACTCCCAAGAATTCAGTCAAGCACCCATTAACCTTCTACAAGCTACAACTTGCAAGGAAACTCCAACTCCCTATTTTGTTAAGCAATAATTTATACTTTTTTACAATTTTTGATAAATTTCATTTTTTTTTCTAACAAAACAAGTTGTGATCACTTATTCAACTCCTTCTTTTGCTCATAATTAATTCTTCAAGTATCTCACACTTGATCACATACACAAGGATTATTCTCACTTTTTCATCAACTCGTACACACTCTCAATTAGGCATTAAAAAATATTTTTCTTGCGCACTTAGGCATTAATATACAAGATAATTGCATCCTCTTTAGCTTCCCCTTCTTACCCTTCACATACTTGTCTCTTCAACTCTTACCAATGGTGGAGAATGACATCATCAAAACAGCCAACTATGACATCATTACATCTGCAACATGTCAGTTAAAACTTATGACCTTTCTTGTGATTTTCATGACACATTTGAAATATAAGGTGACTTAGAAAACTCTCCTCAACTCACCACATCTCTGAAGTAACTGAAAAATGTACTATTTTCAAACTAACATCTGACTTTGTAACTAACAAGTTCAGTTTTTTCTTCTTCTTCCCAACATAGATTCCTTTGTATTTTAGAAAATATAACTCATGAAAAGTGTTATAAGCTTGTGTTCATGTTACAATATTCTTCTCACATCCTTATAAATCCTTAGTGAGATCCAAAACTCACCATTTCTTTTTCAATAATTCATTAGAGCTCATATGCTCAAGTAGGTGTGCACAAACATCACATCTTCAAAAACCATTCACAAGAATGCTTCATAAACAACAATGTATGAAATTTCAAAGCTTATTTCTGATTGGAGAATGTTTTTATATACCTCTCATTCATCTTCACAAATTTTTAGTAGCTCAAGCGACTTCATTCTCTCCATACAAGACTAATTTGGACAAGGTCCTAATGGAGTTGTAGACCCAAAAAATTAGTCCTCACAAAATTATGTATAACTTCATTTAAACATATGTTCATGGCTCATACCATAAATTTCTGGAAATCTATTGACCTTTTGCATATTTTAATCTTACCAACAAGCTTCATTTCAAGGTTTAAGGATTCACTATGCATGCATTTTTAGACATCTTTGACTGGGTTTTAGACCACAAAAACCAATCTTGTCTTTGATGGATTCTACCACTTAAAAATAAATTTTCATGAAAACATAATGCTTGTAACACATCACCAAGATCCTCTAATTTAACTTTAAAAATTCACATTTAGGGGCTATGTGGATCTCATTTACACCTCCATTTCTCAAACCTACTTGACAGGCCTAAAAGGGAAGTTTTGGCCATTGAAAATTGAACACCAAATAAATTCATGAGCTTAAACATGTTTTATTATACCTATATCATATTTTCACACTCATATTTCACTTCAACACTAAGATTTTTCATCATCAACCCTTAAAACAAGATTGACTAGTTTTTCCTTTTCTAGCCCTTAAGAGGTAGGTTGTCTTGGTTTACCTATTTCTAAAAAAAATTCAAATAACCCACATGAATATATTCATGACCATCTATGGGACATCATCCCAATATTTATCTTAGGTCAATACTTTTCACCATGAAACCTTCATATACATGACTATACCATGAAAATTTATTTAAAACAAGAACATTTCATTACTTTAACAATTGACTTGGAGAATGAGACCACCACCAAAATGAATTAGAAGGAGTCTTCTGCATGCCAAAATCATCACATCAGCTTTACCAAGAGATTTCATGACCTAAATCTTCAGTTATTCTTCGTCACTTTGAAATGAGGGTTTTACGAGGGTTTGGAGCCTCCTTAGCTTCTTAAACATTGTTCATAAAGTATGGGCCATCATTCTAACTCATTCTTCTTGAAATATTATCTAGACTCAATGACCAAACATTGATAAATATATTAGACCACCATGCAAAATTTTAACGTTCCAATGAGCATTTCAAACTTCACCCTTGAGCTGGATATGGTCATTTCAAGAGCATGTTTGTACTAAAACTTCATTTTCTTATTTGTTCTTTGGATTTTTGACCTGGAACTTTGTCCAAAACACTAGGAAAACCTCATTCATATGTACCAAGAATTATTTTAGCTTGCACTTTCCTAAAACACATCAACCACCATGGTTTTCATATGCTTATCTAGCTTGTTCTCAAGAATGAGCCTCCAAAAGACATCAAACATGCCTCTATCATTTGAATTATGACCTGTAACATCTTCTAAAGCCTCCCTAAAATGTCCCTACACATAATTCATGCTTGAAATGCCATGTTTTAGCTTTATTTTCTCCATAATCCATGCTTTGCTTGTACTAGGTCTCTGAATTAGGCCTAATTGACCTGCTTCACCTCATAATCCATGAACCTACCCTATTTACTTCATGTACCTACCTTTTCCTACCTTTTCACACTCACTCCAATCTTCCTCTTGCTCACATTCATACTTATTTGTCATTAATGATCATTTTTCATCAATGAAAACTCAATACTCACATGCCAACAATAGCTAAGGAAAGAGTGCACCTAATGTATGAGAGAGTATATGATAGAAAAATGTATTGTTTTCTTTGGAGGTTTTGTCAGATGGAGTTGGGGGTGATCAATTCCCAACCAAGAAAGCTTCGATCCATGGATTTGATCATCTTGTCACGAAGGATGAGACTTTTAGGTGATCTCACGCCAAGAGTGAGGAAGATGAGGTTCTTGGGCGATCTCATGCCAAGGATGAGGTTTTTGGATGATCTCACGCCAAGGATGAGTTTTTTTGGCAATCTCATGCCAAGAGAAGAGTTTTGGGGAGAGAGGTTTGTTTTTCTATCCTTCCATGACGCTTCTCAAATGATAAGTGCCACTAGAGATTGGCATGTCCCGATTTGTAACTGAATTTGTAACCAAGTTGTTGCCAAGTTATAATTGATTGAATGGATTCTATAACAAAAGAAAAGTGTCTGATATTGTAGATCCATATTTTAACCTACTATAAACTGTGATGAACTGATAAAATGCATTTTTTTCCACCAGGACACTAGCACCTAGGTGGGACACAAGCATCCACCATTCATGTCTACTACTAAGCGAGCTAGTGTCTGCTATGTGTTTTTGGTCTAATTCATATTCTGGACCAATCTGTGAGTATCTACTTAGGCCAATTCTTATTGTGTTGTTTTGTTCTAGAGTTAGTGTTCCTGGAAGGGTGCTTTATTCACCCAATAGTTCCCCCCTTGTTTGGGGTGCATGTGCCGAATGTAGGAGGATGTGGCCCAAACGAGAGGACTAGAGAGTGATATGCATATTGTAGATTGGATATCTATGTGGGGATAGTGGATGTGCATGGTAGAAACCAAGGCACATGAAAAAAATATAGGATAGAAACAAGTGTTAGTGTAAAATAGCTAGCATGTAATAGAATATAATGTATCAAACAACTATGCAGACAATATCGACTGCTAAAAGTGGGTTGTATACATGGTACATCACTCACAATGTCACAAGACAATTAGGGATGAAGCAGCCATAAGAAAACAATGATCAAGCATGACATAGGGCATATCCTATAAACAATAGCAAACAATAGTCAATAAGCAATAAGAGACAACTATAGTTGTATAAAATCTTGCAAGGAAAATGCTACACATGAAGCACCCATTAGCATGTTAGAAATATAAATAGTATTTCAAAGTATGTATAAATCAGTGAAAAGTAAGTGACATTAACAGTAAGTAGTAAATACTACAACTGTAGGACCTGTGATTGTGGAGTAGGAGAGTAGCAAAGGTAGATGCCCCCAGGAGCCTCAGTGGGACTGGTAAAGAGAGGTGTCACGCATAATGCATCATGTAAGAATAAGGGGAAGGTCCTAAATTCACCTCAAAATACCACATAAACGTACATGCATGTATAGCAAAAGATAATGACATACTAAGAATCTAGCTAGCATAGGAAACATAGTGCAACATGTAAATAGTATAAGATAATAGGAGTAAATACAACTAAGATAGGTAGATGTCATGTAAATGTGATTGTGTGCTATGATATGTAAGATATACAGATAAGGGGAGCTGAATTTCTCCCCAGTGAATGTGTGTGACATGAGGTTTAATTAGGAATTGCACCCTCAATAATCAAGTATAAACAGTAGAACAAGAGTACATCATTAGGTGGCAAGGTAGAGTATGTAGTAGCAATATTGTGTTGTATAGTTAGGGAGAAGTAATGATATAAGAATCAAGTGAGGAGGGGGAAGTTTGATTCCCACAAGTGTGTATATCAGGAGCTACTAGCAAATAGATGTGATCATTATGAGAAAGGATAGCTAGATTATGTATAGTGAACAAAAGGATGTATACCATATATATAAAGTAGTATGTGTATCATTAATAGAAGGATCCATAAGTAATCATGAGGAGTAAAACATGTATAGAGTGGCATAGGAGTGGAAAGGGAATCCATTAGCATAGATAGATGTAACAAGGTGTGCTCATAGTGTAGACAAGAGAAAGTGCCAATAGAAATATTTACTTGAAGAGAAAATAAAAATTAAGGTGTAAGTGTGTATGTGAGTAGTATGGATAAGCAACTATTGATTAGAATGTATGACTATAGGGTGAAATTTTGGTGCCCCCACGTGTACGATTGATGGAGATATATCCGATGATGGCAGAGAGACCATGCCATGGTGGCGAATGTTGAAATGTTTCATGAGAAAATTTATGATCATCACAATGGTTGATAGAATCAAGGGTATGACCAGCATCAGAATCAAAGTCAACAACATTGCTTGGATTGAAATTTAATGTGTGTAAATGTTCATCTGACATATCTAATGGTTCATTGACATCGTAAGATTTGTCTGGGTCCCAGTCATTGACATGGTAATTATCTAGATCGAAAGGAGGAATTATAAGTTTAATTTTAGGAGGTTGGTGAGGGATCTCAGTTTTTGGTGAGGGAATTGGTTTTTCTTCCATTTATGGTTTGGCCTTAGATGAGGCTTTTGGTGACTCTTACATTACTAGAGAAGGAATATGAGTGACTATTACATGATGCTCACTAGACATAGAGGGATCAGATTTGGGAACTCATTGGGGTTTTGTAATTGGAGATGATTTTTTAGAAAATGAAATAAATCCTTAATGCTCAAGTTTCCCGATTCCTCATTCTAAAGCATAGAAATCATTTTCATGATGTCTATTAATTCTTTGATAATTACAAATTAGGTGACATTATATTTTGTAAGATGATAATGAGGATATTAATGATTGAGTGGCAAGGTGATTAATTGGTGATTGAGGAGCTTAGAGAGAATATCATGTTTCCTATCATTTAAATAAAACTTGATAGGTGTTTGTTGTGGTAAGACCTTGACCTCACTTATATGAGCACATGTAGTAGACATCATATTAGGATTTGATATAGACGAAGATCTATCATGGCCATAAGAATCATTCTTGAGATGTTGTATTTCATTTGTGATGGATGTAATCGTGGTTTCCATAGATTGAAATTTATCTTGAAAAACGGTGTCAAAATTAAACTGACTCGAAGATGTATTGATCGGTTTTGTTATCCGAACTAATAGGGGCAGAGATACAATTGAAATTTTCACTTACTTGTGAAGGTGGCATATCGCAAGGGAGGTACATTGTGTTTACGTATTTTTTTAGAGCATTTTTACAAATTGGGTGCTTTTGAAGTAATTGATACAAGGAGACTTGAGGAACTTTAGGGGCCACGATATGAAAGACAAGGTAATTTGTGAAATAAGAGCCCTAGAAAGTGACCTAGAGGATAGGACCAAGGATGAAACCCTAAGAAGAACTATGCAAATTAGATGTATGATATAAAATAGGTGGAAATATGATTCTTGGTGCAAGTAGGATTTTGGGTTAGGGAAAGAAAAATATGATAGACTAGGAAAAATAAGGATCTGAGTGGTCAATCACAAGTTGGGTTTCAACAAATGATTTAATCTAATTTGAATTAAATCTTATTTCAGAGTAACTTACTATAAAAAATGATATTCATATGATTAAATATAGTAATGTGTAAGTAACAAGCATTCAAAGGTTTAAAACCCTAAGAAAATGAGAAAGGGCGGATGACTTGACTAATTATGTGCAACCTAGGAATGATCGTGATAGTCTGTGTACTGGATTTGGCTAGAAACAGTGTCAGAATGGCTCATCGAGGGTTCAAAACCCCAATAATGTATAGGGTAGAATCATCCATATAATGACAATAGTGACCTAGGTAATAACGAATGATTTGGTGTGGACAAAAAATCACACACTTGGGTACATTTCTAGGTCCTAAACACATACTTACATTCATATGATTCCTAAGCAAGAAAAGTAGTAATTAATGAGTGTCATTGGCCTCTTCTCTGTGTTGTTTGTTTTCTATTTGGTATTTTACACCCTATAACCCAGTCAATATTTTACTCATTTATCAACACCCATGTCCCCTCTAGGCACCTCTAACCCTTTTCTACCTTACTCTCTTATTTTGGGTCTCTTTTCTCTTTTAGGAATATTTTTCACTTATGGGTCATCCTTCCAATTTTCAAGTATGAAATTCAAATAAGGGAATCATATAAATGCATAGTTATGTGTTCAAAATCAAGGACCAAAATCTAAGCATTATTATTATCAATTAAGCTTGCATTCAAAAGGCACCTAAAGCACTTCAAGGCATCCATCTAGCATCCATTCAAGGGACAAGGGACTGAATTTTCTACATACACAACATAGGAATGAGAAGTTATTTATTCCATCCACACATTCTATCTACATTGTTACATCTAGCTATAACCCGCTATCAAGTGCACTTGCATACAGGATTCCTAGGGCATGATTATTTCACACACTAACTAGAACTACATGGAGGTTGAGATGTAGTGTAGAGCTCAATCATAAATTCAGTATTGGGATGACCATCGGGGTCAGTATGACTCCCCATATTACATCTTTCTTTTTTGGATTTGATTTGGTTTATGGATTTTACAGGTGAATCTTTGTTTTGAAGGTTACAAGTACCTTGGTGATCATATTGTGAGTGAGAGGCGATCAACACAAAATATGTGTGATACTTGTGCAACATAGTAAAGATCAAGTTCTAGCCACTTTCACAATCACATGAACCCAATAGAGGTCATCAGTGCCCAGGTGCCCCTATCTTGTCATGGACACTTGTGTCCAGCCATATTCCTATAGTCTGTAATTTATTCTAAGCATTTATGACAATCTTCACTTCATGTTCAACATTTTTCCCAGCTCAAACTAGTCCTAGATAGTGTGTAAATCAGCTAAGTCATTCTTTCTATATCTCTTGCTTAATGTTTTATATTCACTTTTTCCCAGCTCATCCTAGATAGTGTGTAAATCAGCTAAGTCATTCTTTCTATATCTCTTGCTTAATGTTTTATATTCACTTTCTTATTTTCTTGTGTCGTATTATATTTAGCATTTGTATATCGTAGTTTACATTAGTTACTCTATAATTAGGGTTTAAAAAAATTGTTACATCATTTAGTGAACCCATTTCTCAAATACCACCTTCTTTTTGGGGTTTTCTTTTATGCATGTCATGCATAGTGGTCATTTTGGTTCTTTAATTACCTTGAGCTTTCTACCTTTATTCATAAATATTCTAAGTCAAAGGTTGAATTTGATAACCCCTTTGCTAACTCACATATTGTTCCTTTAAAAGACATTGAAACCTCTGATAGCGAACAATCATACAATGAAGACACTAATGTTAATCAAGAAAAATTAGACAAGCTCACTAATTTTCGTCAAGCTTGGTGTGTCAATCCTTCACATATTCTACATGTTCTCAATTCTTTACTTATTTCCAAAAACTCTCGAGACGCTGCTTGTATACCTCTTGTAGGTTCCTCTTTGGCTATAATGGCCTCCATCCAACCCCTTCACATTCCTACTTCTACCACTCCCCTCCTTCACACCAATGCTTCTAATGCACAACTTCATTTCTTCTTCGAACACCCATGATTTGGCTTCTTTATATTAGGATATAAAAGTTCAAATCCTTCAACTTCAATCGAGCTACTTCACATGTCTTCTCCATCTCTTGATTCATCCTTACTTCTTCACACTCCTTTTTCACACTCACCATTTCTGCATATCCACTTTCCTCTGAAATTCGTCACCCCTAAACTACCCACTCTTCAATGGCCATGGTGACCCTCAAGAGTCATCTCCAATCTTTTCATGTGGCATGTCTAGATTATGTGAGATGATCATACATTACTCGCTAATTTATTTCCTAGGAGTCTTCAAGATTGTGCTATGCGTTGGTTTTATGATCTACCTGTCCACTTGGTAACTTATTTCACGCAGTTAGTCGATGCTTTTCTTTCTCATTTTAAAATAAATATTGACACTAAGATATATTATGCACAACTAGCTCAAATTAAAAAAAGATCTAATGAACATCTAATGGACTATGTATTATGCTATAAGAACAATCTAGCTAAAATGATAAATGTACTTGCTAATTCAGAACTACAAGATCTATTTGTTCAAAGTATATTACCACCACTACAGGAGAGTATTTTCTTTGAGAGCTCTCCTTCATTTGATCGATTATGTCATATGTTGAAAATGCGTGAAGTGAAACTACTCTATATGAGAAAAATTAAGTACCATGATTATTCTTCAACGTCTTTTAATAGGTTTCAATCTAAATCAAAATTCAAACCCTCTCTTAAACCTACTAAAGAAAAGGCTATTGTGAATGTTGTCTCTCCTCCTGAGAAGCTACAATGGAAACCTCCAAAGCATACTTTCATTAAATTACCATATGCTCCTCAATTTCTATTACCTCAACTTCTTGAAAGTAATCTAATCACTCTTCCACCACCACTCAATCTTGATCCATCTCACCCTCGTGGCCACAATTATGAACAAAAATTATAAATGTGACTATCATCAATGCATTGGAAATTCCATTGATCATTCACTTCAAACTCCGTCATCTCATTCAAGATCTTATTGACAATAATTCACTTGAGCTCCTTCCTCCACATTTTCTTCTAAACCAGAAAATGATAACAAAAATCTCAATATCTTTAATGACCCTTTGCCTATGCACGATACACAAGATTTTGACTCTTCATCCAATCATACATATCATGTTTTTCCCCCTCCTTCATCGGGCCCCTTAATTTTCTTGTTGATTTTGTTGATGCATCACCTCTAGCTATTTCATTTTCTGATCAGGATTATAATGCAACATTTTCTTCTAATTCACTACACATCAATGCTTCTATTGATTCATACACTTTCAATAATACCATGATCTATCCAGAAACTCCTATTACTGTGTGCTTTATTGCACTTCTTATAGCTATCAAATGTCCAATTTCTACTATTTCATATCAAGTGTTCCTATTCTTTTTCTACATTAGGATTCCCATTACAATTGGGCCTCTTACCATGCTTTTTCCGTT
Source organism: Taxus chinensis (assembly GCA_019776745.2). Lineage (NCBI taxonomy): Eukaryota > Viridiplantae > Streptophyta > Pinopsida > Cupressales > Taxaceae > Taxus > Taxus chinensis. Next base: position 525,814,823 of record CM034152.1, read on the forward strand.
TGTTCTTGCATCTTAAATTAAAGGTTGTGACATGTTCTTAGGTTTCCCTTGGCTCTGCGTCACTCAAGCTATCCTAGCCATGAATCATATGTGTCTTAAGTTCATACACAATAAACAAGTTGTCACTATTAAAGGTGTTCCACCATGCACACCATTTCCTCTACCTCCTCTTGAAGACATCCTTCCACCTATAGATATCTAGGCCTCTAGTGCCTCTCAAATCTAAGGCACATTCAACACCTAATTCTCCTATTCGCACACATCCTACTTCATGACGTTATTCGTCCTCATAGGTCCACTAGTCCATCTTTTTAAGCATAATTCCCCTACTCAGGAAACCCCTTCACATAGGTGTTCACCACCTCCCTCACCTCATAGGTCTATTTCATATCAGGTGTCTCATCACCTCCTATCACCACATAGGATTCCTTCACAGGTACATGTTCACTACCTCATTCACCACCGATATTAAAGCATTGTCACACTCCTTTATCTCCTCAGACATTGGGTGGAGGACCTTTTCCGTTCACTCTCATTGGATAAACCACTAATCTTGTTAGAATTTTCACATGCCTCCTATCTCCTGTGAGAAATTGAAGATTGGAAGACCATTGTACCCTTCACAGTTGTCTCATTGGATAGTTTACTTTTTATCACACACTTGGGGGGCATTGTACTTTATTCCCCCCTTCAATCATTACCAACTATTTGGCCTTAGTGCTCTACACCGGGATATACATGCTATTCTCTGGGTGGGATTTTTACCCTAGGTTTCTCTTTGGCACATCTTGATACACACTGCTTGCATTGTCATTACCCTTTTATGCACTCTAGTTCTAATGGTTCATTATAGATGATTGCTAAAGGGTCTAATTCTGAAATGAACCTCGCATCCAAATACACATTTCATACTCTATTGAGAGAGCGGTTCATGTAATACATTTTTCTAGTGATTCTATTCACACGTAGCATGCACATTGAACCGATGATACTACTCTCATGTTATGTGTTCATTTTACTCTGACTTTCTGAGGGCTATAATAGTTTTTTCATCCATTAGAACTGTTGCGATCCTCTGAGGGATCTCATTTCACATATTCTATCCCTAATACTTCCTCACAATTGTTCATCACTACTTGGGGGCATCTCGGTTTCTTTACCCCCTTCAATTGGTGTAATTCTTTTTCTAGATCTCTACACATACACATTACGCTCCGTGCTCTACATCTACTCTCTCTTATACATTTTGATACACATTTTACATCATTCATTACCCTATGATGCACTCTAGTTCCATGGTTCATACTCAACTGCTGAGGGTCTAAATCTGAAATGAACCTCACCGCATTCATTCTTCACTCTCTACACTTTATTTTCTATTATATCTAGAGCACATTTTAAAACCATTTCCTGATGACACACTCTTATTTTATGGTTCATTATTGATTGTTGAGGGGTCTTTTATAAATGATCCTCATCTCATACCCATCCACATCGCATTAGGGGACATGTTGCTCCTATCATATTCACATTGCATACCATTCCATCTCACAACATATTGCATATCTTGGTTTCACTTAATCTTGCTTGCTTATACTAATTACATGATACACTTTGCTTACTATGCTAGTCAGATACTCAGTATGTATCATTATTTTCTATATACACATGCATGTTCACTTGGTCTTTTGGAGTGAATGTAAATCTCTTACATGTCTTTACATGTTGCAATGATGTTTGGCATTGTACCTCTTACCAGTCTCACCGAGGCTCCTGGGGGCATCTACTTTCTCACACATTACAGGTGTTATCATTTCATTATATACTACTTCTTATTCTTACTAGCACACTACTTTACATTGGTACATACATGATTTGACATACTTCTTATCTTTCTAGCATGTTATTGGGTGCTTCATGTGCAGCATTTTCTTTTCAAGAACTATATGCCACCATGGTTGTTTGATACACTATTTCTTGACATGTGTTTGTCTCCTTGTATGTCATTGTTTTCAGATTATTCCCTATGTCTTGTCTTGTTTACTTATTGTTTGTATTCTCTGGCCGATTCTTCGGCCCTAATTTTCTTGTGAGATTTTGAGTGATGTCCCATGTTTGAAACCCACTTTTTTCGGTCTATCTTGTATGCACATTTACTTGATTACATGTTCTTCTATTACAAGCTTGTTAATTTTTATACTAACACATGTTCATAGCCACTTTTTTTGCATATGCCTTGGTTTTTACCATGCACATCCCCTACCCCTATAGGTATCAATTTCATATCAACATTAATTCCTCTCTTTTGGGTCGCACACTCCTATAGAAGTCGGATGTACCCCAAACGAGGTGACATACCTTGGGTGAATAAATCATCCCTATAGTAGCTCAAAGCTACAGTTCAGAATCTACATATTGCAGAAACGACACAAGAACATAGGTACAAAATGGCCTAGAATATGACTTGGGTCCTCAACACAACACAAACACCAGTGCCCAGACTCATAAAGTAGCACCTGGGTTCTTGTGTCCTCCCCTGGGTGCTAATGTCCTAGGTGTGCAAACAATTATTTTCTCAAATCAACACAATTCACATAATCCTTCAGAGCAGTTTGACAATATCAGGCACAATCCTCTAGCAAATAGAATATAGTTTATCTCCTACATTCAGTTCAATTGGTACAATTCAGAACAAATCAGGGACAACAGGAACACACCATCTGTAGTGGTGTTTATTAGAAAGAGTCATGGATTTAGAGTAACACTAGGCCTCTCTCCCCAACACCGTCTTTTTGGCACGAGATCACTCAAAAAACTTGCATTTGGCGTGAGATCACCCAAAAAAATCATACTTGACATGATATCACCCAAAAAATTCACATTTGTCATGATATCACCCAAAAAACTCATACTTGGCGTGAGATCTCCCAAAAAACTCGTTCTTAGCGTGAGATTGCCCAAAAAACTCACTCTTAGCTTGAGATATCCCAAAAAACTTGCTCTTCATAGCAGTTCAAGACATCTTTTTATCCTTTTTCACTCTTTAACATCAGGTGCACACTTTCCTTTTTATAGACTTCTACATACTTATGCACATCTTTTCTCTACTTTATCATATACATAACTTTGACTACATTCTTGATCTTATTTTTGCGTGTCCTTCCTTACAAGAAATAAGCAACATCAAACACAACATCAAGCACAACAAGGTACAATTATATGTAAATGTAATATTTATAATATTACATTAGTGTGAGAATGTAAATGAGTTGTTATAAACAACTCACATATTGGAATTAGCATATAGTTAGTATAATAATACGATAAACGTATTGTTATTATAATAGGCTTGGAAATATCTTTGAGGATACTACGGTTGAGCTAATATCCTAGAATATAAGATGTCCACATGGACAATCATATAGAGCGAAGATCATTTTGTTGTGATTAATTATTATAGTTATTTTGTGTATTAGATTCATGTAGTTCTTTCATCTGGTATCAGAGCGAGAAGAGAGCAATTTGGTAGAGCGAGATGAGAGGCCCCTGTTATGAAGATTGATGCTTTTTTGGCGGTTAGTGATAATCGACTATCACATCTATCAACAGAGTTTTCGATCTACATGTATAGTGATCCTATAGTTTTTTTTTAATGTGAGTCAAATCTCTTGAGCGTGACCTGGTTCTGCACAACCCTGCAATCAACACCTTTCTTCTTTTATTTGATTTTCCACACAGTTTAATAGCTGCATATACAGAATTCACGAACTAGTCAATAGTTTTTAGAGATCCACTTGAAGAAAAACATCTATCCTGGGAGTATAGATAATATTCATTCAATTTTTTGTAGCGTGTGCCTAAGGAAACTATTCTAAATTGGAATTTTAGATCATGCATGGGATCAACTACATTGAAAGCTTGTATAGAGTAAGTATCGTCGCGAATCATTTTTTGACAGCCACCATTCATATAAAGGTGTCAAGTCTTACTGTTAAAAGTCGAAGTCACAAGAAATGATATTAAAGACTTGGAGTGCCCATACCATCATTTGGCAAATCGTTAGATATATTAGTTGAATTGCTCAATCCATGTTTTACATCAGTTCAAAACAGATCACACCTCCATCAATGTGCAACGCACTTTCCTCTCAAGCTCGTTTAGATTGTGCCAAGCATTGTGATAGTTTTGTGAAGCAGCGTTCTATGATGGCAGTCCTATGCAAATCTTGTGAACACACTTCCTTGGCACCTTTGCATTTGCGCTATGTTCACCGCCGTCCAAGCTCCATACCAATAGGCAATTTTGTCAAGTAGTTTTTTATTATTATGTTAAGTTCAAATTAGCAATTTTAGGGGTTTTAAAGCAATAAGTAGTTTTGTATTTAGGCATGATTTTAGGTTGTGGTCACAGTTTTGATAGGCAGTCTTAAGTTGTAATTTTGGTGCGACTTACACGTATTTGTTAAAATAGTCTTATCTCATATAAGTATAATGTCATTTGTGTAGAGATGAGCACAATTGGAAGTTGGTCATCTAATTTCGTAATCATTAGTCAAAAGACTTGTGATTTGTGTCCTTCTGTAAAAATGTATTTTTATTTGTCAATTAAAAATTAAATGTCTTGTGTCATCAATTGTCAAAGTTATTCGTGTTGTTGTCAAGTTTGTCTACCGTATATTTGTTTCAATAGTTACAATTGTGTTTACTGTTAGTCAAATTCAAGTAGTAATTATTTTGTCTCATTTTCCCATCATTAATGATGTTTTGTCAAAATTGTGTTAATTGTCAAAGTCGTGTAATTTTATGTCGTCAAAAGTCCGAAAAAAATATTAAAAAAATTGCATCATTTTTCAATAATTGGACGCATTTTCACGTGTACGTGACGTCCACCTTATGGGGGTGAATTGTTCAAAGAGCCTCAAAGGCCAAATCAAGATGAGTTAGCATTCTTTTACCGCAGGCAGGAGGCAAACAGAGGTTAGAGGTCAATCAGCAACCTCTCGTCAGTCGACAACGACGGGGCCGCATCAAAGGTTTGGTGGCACATTTTGTTTTAGTTGTGTGTTTGCTTCCAGTTGTGTGTTGTGTGTTACAATTTACAGCATTCTTGATTTTCCTAATTGGATAAGTGGAAATTTCACATTGAGGGGGGAACATGTTCCATTTCCAATTTCCAAGTTTCCAGTTTGTAATGTGTGAGCAGATTTTCCTATATTATTCCCTGCAGTAAGATATTGATGAAAGCTAATAATAATACTTGGCACATCATGATGTGGTTGTAGGTAAACCACTTGAAAACCTTCATTTTTGGTTTGTGGTAAACCACTTGCAAAACCACTATTCTTGGTTGTTGGTAAACCATTTACAAAACCATCACCTTTTGGTTTGTGGTACTCCTATTGTAAAACCACCATTTTCGGTTTGCGGGAAACCGTTTGTAAAACCATCAGTCGGGTTTGTGATTATCCTATGAAAATCACCAGATCATGAGAAGGTGCAATTACAAGGCAGGTTTTCCCCATATTCGCACTAAGGGGGGAATGTTAGGAAATATTATTGGTGTTTCACATTGGGCTAGTAATTATTTTATGTAAAAGGTAATATTTATAATATTAAATTAGTGTGAGGATGTAAATGAGTTGCTATAAACAACTCATTTATTGGAATTAGCATATAGTTAGTATAACAATACAATTAACATATTGTTATTATAATAGGCTTGGAAATATCTTTGAGGATACTACGGTTGAGCTAATATCCTAGAACATAGGAGACATCCTCCTATATATATGTAATATGTTCAATCACAAAGAATTTCAAAACCAGGTGGTGTCCAAGGCTATCTACAAAAGGGGCTAAAGGAAACAATGATCTTACAGTTCTTTACTCTAGAATTGAAAATACTTTGAATGGAAATTGAATAACTGAAATTGAATCTAATCTAACAAATGAAATAAATAATTGAAAAAGAAAACATGATCTATTCAAATAAAAATGAATGACTGAAAACAAATAAATTACAACAAAAAAATAAAAGTGAAGATTCACAAGCAAATCAAAATAAAACACACAATGCAGATTTGAACAATCTAAAGAAAACAACAATGATTCTATTCTAAAATAATAATAAACCATCCTCCTCCTTAGGTAAGAGTGGACCCTTTCTCTTCCCTTAGATTTGGGTTAAAATAAATAAATATAATTTTTTCCCAAGAAATTTGAATTGTGGGTTTTATTAATCAGAAACGATGTTACAAAAATCATTCATCTCCTACCACTGCTGCATTGAGTGCTTTGGAGATATATTTATAACTCATCCTTACTCCAAGATTGTAGAACTACCTACCTATAATCTTTGGAAATTCTTGACTACATCTTCCACTTTATAATGAAATAAATGTGGAAGGAATTTATTCAAACATGGCAACTACAATTTTAACTACTTACATACAACTACTTCTTCCACTTGACTAGGAGATAAATATGGAAGACGTTTAATCAAACACTACAAATTTAGATTGAACTAATACTTCTTCCACTTGAAAAGGAGACAAAATTGGAAGAGAATTAATAAAATATTACACCTGTAGATTGAACTATCGCTTCCACATACACTTAAATATTTCTTTCCATTTGTCGAGTTTGCTCTTGCATGATTGAATTTTTCAACAGGACTATTATAAGGCCATATTCCCATCCTTGATTTTTTTATCATTATTGTGAATTCAATTTGAAGAATATTTTCAAACCATTTTTTATTTTGGTGATCCTTGTTGTAATATTTCCAAAACATCTTGAAATTCTCATTTTTGTTGAGAAATGAGGGAGATATCGCAGTTTTACTGAACATGTGTATTTTTATTTTATTTACTTTCCTTCAACCTTATTTTGTTGAAACTTCAAATGAATATATCTCCTCAATTATTATTGTTGTGTAAAAAATGGACAGATTTTTTTCCTCCTAACAATAGAAAGAACAAAAATATCTCTCAGATTCTCATTTAGATATCTTCAACTTCGGTTAGAGGGAATTTGATGTTTCTTGTGCGAGTCCTGCACATGAAAACCTTCTACTTCAAATGATGATAAATTTCAAACCATTACTACTATGTAAAAATAGAGAGAGGTTTTTCCTTCTAACAATAAGAGGAACAAAAAACTCTCTCATAATTTCATTTTAGCTCCACAATTTTATCTATAGGGATTCTTGTGTTGGTTCTACTAGTACTGCGCTTGAAAATCTACTTTTTCAAATGTTGATATCTTCAAAACTATTGTTGTTGTGTAAAAACAAATAGATGTTTTTCCTCCTAACAATAAGAAGAAAAAAATATCTCTCAGATTCTCATTTAGAGTTCTACAATTTTAGTTAGAGGGATTCTTGTGTTGGTTCTGCTAGTACTGTGCTTGAAAACCTTCTTCTTCAAATGGTTATAAATTCAAAAATATTACTACTGTGTAAAAATGGAGAGAGGTTTTTCCTCATAACAATAAGAGGAACAAAAACCTCTTTGAGAATCTCATTTTTTAGTTGTGCAATTTCAGTTATAGAAAGTTACGTGTTGATTTTTCGATTCCTACACTAGTTATGTGACTCATGCGCCTGAGTCCTACGCTTGATTCCTGCACTCTTTATATTTTGAGTCACGTGCTCCTAGCTTTATGAGTGTCGTGAAATTTTTGAGTCATGTTCTCTTAGGTAAGTGAGTATTACACTTTCTGTAATACATTCAAAAGATCCAATGACCTACTCATACACAATATTGCATTTCAACTTACAATTAATATCAAGAAATGAAAACATTCATATTGCAATGGACTTTTCACAGATAGATCAAATATATTCTAAATTTAATCTTAAATAAGCTATCTAGTTCTTAATACTAAATTTAAAACCACTTTATAAGATAAGGAATAATGTTATTTAGTGCAATGGATGAGACTTAATTTGGTCTCATCACTAGTTCCCACACTCCATTTTTTGCATTATTTCACACTTTACTTATCCAATCATCATGTTCTTCATTGTAGACTCTACATGTTTATCAGGTACACATCTTCTATCTACTTTATGTTATCGAGTATTCATTCAACAACATAAAGTGGAGGAAATGTAGACACAAAATCACACACTTGGGTACATTTGTAGGTCCTAAACACATACTTACATTCATATGATTCCTAAGCAAGAAAACTAGTTATTAATGATTATCCTTGGCCTCTTCTATGTGTTTCTTGTTTTTTATTTTTTATTTTACACCCTATATCCCAGTCAGTATTTTACACATTTATCTTTTATGGATCCAAACAGCAATGCCTATGTCCCATTTGGGCACCCCTAACCCTTTTATACTTTACTCACTTCTTTTGGGTCTCTTTTATATTTTGGGCATCTTTTTCACTTATGGGTCAACCTTCCAATTGTTAATTGTGAAATTCAAACAAGGGAATCATATAAATAAATAGTTATGTGTTCAAAATCAAGGACTAAGCTCTAAGCATTATTACTATCACTTAAGCTTGCACTCAAAAGGCACGTAAAGCACTTGAAGGAATCCATATAGCATCCATTAAAGGGACAAGGGACTGGATTTTCTGCATACACAACATAAGAAGGGAAAGTTCTTTATTCCATCCACACATTCTATCTACATTGTTACATCTAGCTACAACCCTCTATCATGTGCACTTGAATAAGGGTATCCTAGGGCACAATTATTTCACACACTAACCAGAACTACATGGATTCTAAGATGTAGTGAAATGTTTATTCGTAAGTTCACTCTCGGTGTGACCACCAGGGTCAATCTGACTCCCATATTGCATATTTATTTTTTTGTATTTGATGTGGTTTGTGGGTTTTCAAGTGAATCTTTGTTTTGCAGGTTACAGGTGCCTTGGTGATCATATTGCAAGTAACATGCGATCAATATAGAATATGTGTGAAACTTGTGTGACACAGTAAAGATTAGGTTTTGACCTCTTTCGCAGTCATAGGCACCCAGTAGAGGTCATCAACGCCCCTGTCCTATCATGGGCACCCATGTCCAACCATATTCTTGAAGTCTATAATTTATCTTGAGCATTTGTGAAACTCTTCACTTCTTGTTTAGCAGTTTTCCCAGTTCAGACTAGTCCCATACAGTGCATAAATTAGCTAATTCGTTGTTTCTACATCTCTTGCTTAGGATTTTATATTCACTTTCATATTTTCATGCATCATATTATATTTAGTAGTTGTATATCATAGTTTACATCAATTACTATGCACTTAGGGTTTAAAAAATCTATTTTTGTTAAATCATTGGTTGCCTATGTCTGCTCAAATGCCTAGAACCTAATCTTTTATGGGTCAAAGAACCTTCATTGTTACTCTCTCTTTATTTCTCTGGTTTCATTGTTAGATTGTCGATCACACTTATAACCTGCAAAAAATGACTTCCTGCAAATGCCCACAAACCACATCAAATATAGTAAAAAGGATGCAAAATGGGGAGTCAGAATGACCCCGGTGGTCAATCAAAGAGTGAACTTATGACCAAATAATGCGCTACATCTCAGACCCCATGTAATTATCTCTCTCTTTCTCTTTAGGTGTGTGTGTATTTGTGTCACGTTCCCTAGGTTTCCCTTGTGCAAGTTGCACAATGATAGTGTGCTAGATCTAGATTGTCCTGAATATGTAAAATGTGTGTGTTGGAGTAGAATAAAATCCCCTCCTATGTAATGTATGTAGACCAATGCATCCCTTGACATTTGTATGAATGTGATAGATATGTACTTTTTAGTGCTCTTATGCCTTTTTGTAAGCTTAGGTGATGATAGATAATGCTTATAGTGATTGGCCCCTTATTTGGAAGAAGTAACAAAGTATATATAATTCCCTCATAATTGAAAACTGAAAGATGCCATGGGTGTTGAGTATTAGTCAGTGATGAAAAACAACACCTGGAAGCTTGTCGATCTTCCACCAAGGAAGAATCCCATTGGTTGTAGATGGATATTCAAAATTAAGTACAAAGTAGATGGGACTATTGATAAGTACAAAGTGATATTGGTATTAAAAGGGTACACATAAAATGAGTCATAGACTATGATGAGACATTTTCTCCCACATCTAAGATCAAAATGATCAGGATGATCTTTACTCTAGCTTCATAGTTTGGATGGAAAGTCCATCAAATGGACATGAAAAGTTCCTTTCTGAATGGATATCTACAAGAAGAAATCTACATAACTAAAGCTGAGGGTTTTTTCGTAGTTAGATCATAAATAAAGGTATGTAGACTCATCAAATCTATGTATGACCTTAAACATGCACCTTGGGCTTGGTACATCAAGATTGATGAGTATGTAATTTAGTATGGATTTGTGAGAAATCCATATGATCCCAATCTCTACCTTAAGAGGTATGGAAGAGATATTTTGATAGTTGTTATATATTTCGACGATCTAGTCATCACTAGAAGAACAGTGAAGATGATTGATGCTATGAAGAAATATCTAAATTGATCGTTCGTTATGACATATCTCAGGCTCATACAATATTGTCTTGGATTGGAAGTATGGAAGAAGGAGAATCATGTTTTTGTTTCTTGTTTTAAACATACCAAGACAATTCTCGATAAATTTAGGATGATGGATTACACACCGATTGCTACACCGATGGAGATGAGAATTCAGGTATCTCATACAGATCCATCTCCTCTAGTAAATGTAACTCTCTATCAATAATCAATTGGGAGTCTCATTTACCTAACATATACTAGACCAGATATCATATTTGTAGTTAGCTATCTTTCTCGATTCATACAGGAACCTAGAGTTCTTCAGTGGAAAGAAACAAAGCAGGTCTTGAGATATCTCAAGGGTATTATGGATTTTGGTCTAGAGTACAAGAATAATGATTGGTTCTTCCTAAAAATATATTCAGATTCAAATCATGCAGGTAAAATAGATGACATAAAATCCACTTCTATATTTATATTCTTTTTGGGATCTGGACCAATATTGTGGGGAAGCAAGAAACAAAACTTTGTTTCTTGCTCTTCTATAGAGGCCAAAATCGTGTTGCATGTGGAGATTTTTGCAAAGTGATATGGCTATGTCACATACTTGAGGGTCTTGGAGTACCATAGGAGAAATCAACTACCTTGTATGTTGAAAATGAGGGTGTTCTTAAAATTATTTGAAATCTATTATTTCATGAGAGAACCAAGTATATTCAGGTACAGGTTTATTTCATTCACAAGCATGTTTTGAAACACATTATACAACTTTAATTTTTCCCAATAAGTGATCAACAAGTAGATATTTTCATGAAGTCACTTGCATCTGACAAATTTGATTTGTTTAGAGAGTTCCTCTCCTCATCTCTTGAGGCAAAGAAAAATTAGCGGGGTTGTTAGATAAAACCTAAGGTAGGTTAATTTAGCATTGTTATTTATGTTTATATTGTTTACCATTGGTAATTAGTTCTTACTAAGTTACTATGTTAGTTAGTGGTTAGTTGGGTAGATTATGTGTTTAATATTTTTTATATGGTTATAAAGTTCAAACCATATATTTTTCATTTTTTTATTCACGTACAGTATTGTTGTGCTTCTACAACAAATTGGTTATTTGTAATTGTTGTTCAATACATATAATTATTGCAGCATTCCATAGCCATGTAACCTGGATTTTCTTGATTAATAAAATCATAGTAGGCTACCTCCTTGTTTCCTCCAGCAACAACATTATCACACTGTTGAGAATAGTTGTGGTTCTTTCGATTGCTAGGGATTTCCAATAATAGATGTATCAATACATCTATATTATAAGGAAAATTCAACAATACATCAAGTGAGGAGATAAGATAAGTGATCCCCTACATAAGTAAATTATGGAGGTTCACACAACATGTAGATTTTACATTACATCATACTTTGTTTATGATGTCACTGGGATAAAATTATATCATAGGTTAACAATTGTCATGTCAAGGAATAAAACCATGGTATATGATTTATACCCTCACTTGACCTTAGAAGAAAATTCTTTACTCTTTTGAAGGGTGAATGATGCCTTTTTTAATATCTTCATGTGAAATTTTAATAAAGATCTTATCAAATAAAGATGTACATATGTTTCTTAGAATAAAGTTTCACGACGGGGATGCATATTTCTTTAGTTCATTATCTTCACTTACATATAGGTAGTCGGGTTCCAAGGATCTCCGTATATGTTCCCTAAGTACTTAAGTGATAAATAGATTCTGATGGAATTGGTGATATAGTTTATGGTTCTACATAAGTTTCAACAAGGGAAACATATGGCGGTAATTTACTTTCCCATTTCTATTAGTCTCTATTCATGCTTGTCTCCCATAAAAGCTAAGAATGGTGTGGCTGAAATACAGAGGGTGACATTAAAATATTTCCACCCATGGATCAATTTTGATTATAGGGGTTGTTGAAGGTTCTTGGAACCACACATGTACATGTTCCCAAACTTGAGGACATATAGATTGACTGCAAATATGAAATTTATATAATTTAGAAGTATTATTATAGGTTGACTCTTGAGGAGGTCCAAATGTATGACATTTTAGATGTTCCCGAGGGAACATAAAATGTTGGGGATATCTTGGACAATATATACAACCAAATTAATGTTGAAATATTGGGTTTTCCCCAAATCAACTAGTTGATCAAAGAGTCCTCCTCCATCAAAAAATATGCCACCAATATTTTTAATTGTACCATTCATTGGCTCATATCTTTGAGAATTCATCAGGAGCATGTGGACATTCAACCATTAATCCAACCAAGAAGGATGGATTCATCATAAGTGGGCCCTTCTCAAAGTCCTCGGGATATAGAAAAGGTCCCTAAAAATACAATAGTTTAAATTTATTAACAAAGGTGAAAGGAATCCTACTTATTCTATTCCCATTGTGGTGGTGAACTTGGATTCTACTCCACATCAAGAAAATAAAGGGTTGTTAACCAGTGCCCTTGTCACGTAACCTTATTCCACCTCTCTACCTCAGGTTATTCCTCTTATTCCTCTTTTCACTTAGAGCACTTGTTCAGCTTCCCCACCTTGAGAACCTTCTCCACCCACACTTTTGGTATCACCTTCATACCCACTCCTCACAACTATCACTCTCACATCCTTTGCTCCTGATTATTATATGTATGTTTCTCTTATGGCTCAATTTTTCTCCTCCCTTCCACCCCTCTCACCTTGAATCATTCTTATCATGGGTTCTCCTCCGAAGAATTATCCACCAACCATTTCCATTCATATATTGATTATTCCTCCTAATTCATGTATCGTTTCCTCTACCACCATTCCCATGGTTTTATTATCAACTTTTTTAGGAAATTATTTGTTAGTGCAAACATTATATTGTTATATTATTGGGTGTGTATGTGACGTTTTTTATAAAAACTTACATAGAGGAGTTTGTGTGATATTACATGGATCTCTTACTTGTTTATTGTTATGACTTGACTCCTAACTTATAGGTGATCAATGCCTATATATTAGTTTTGTATTATTGAATTTGATTAACAAAGAACTCAATCAAATAGTTGCTTTATTGTGTCAATCTCTACACCAAATTTCATTTGGTATCAAAGAAAGGGGGTCTTAGATGATATTCTACGAAGAAATATGTAAATGGTGGAAAACAATATTATTTTCATTTCCGTGTGGATCTACTATTGTTATGTATATTGTTCATGTAAATCTAACACCTTCAATTACTCATTGTTGGATGTGGAAAATCTATAAAATTCAGTATTCTCCTACCAGAGTTCATGGGTCTAATCTACCAAGTCACATTTGCATTGGAATGCCATTTTATACATGTTGAACCCATCTCACACTTCAAATTTTTAGTCTTCATAACTCATGTCTATCATTTTGATCTTTCTTACAAGGTGGCATTCTCTAATAGCAGACTTGTGTTAAGAAATGTGTGGAATTCTACCTAAAGGTCAAATTCACACTTATCTATATTGCCTCACTTGGTATCTCTGCCCCTCGTTTAATTGCATTGAAATAGATCATTTTTTAAGAAGTTTTATCCAAATAGTGTATTTTATAAGTGAAATAAGGTGGTACTCCCTATAGCATTTGATTTCAGCACGTTAGATTTGACTCCTTCCCAGATAGCAAATAATCTAAATACGCCTGCCCATATTACCATTGATCAATCTGGAGAGATATTTTCCTATAATTTTGTGTTGGATGTGGATAAAAACAAGGAGGGTATAACTATTGTATATTATCATATCTCTAGGATTTCTCTTAGAAAATATACCACAGAAAGTGTCAAGCAATATGTTCAAGTTGCTCTTGGAAATATATTTGGAAAGATTAACAAGGCCAAGGCAACAAAGAATGAGCTAAGGGATAAGGTAGGTCAGTTGACATCCATTTTGTACAAGATCACTCCTCCTACCCAGACCACCGTTCTGGCAACAACAATCTATCATAATAGCTGAAAAGATAGGACAATAGGAAAGGACTATCAATTATTGGGTTGAGTGACTTCTCAAATATGGACAAGAATTAATCGAACAAGTCGTTAAATTCCATGATAACATTAAAGAAGAGAAGCTAATTTTTGGAAGGATGAGTGATAAATTTGAAGATGAATGTAATAAATGGGAGCTCACTCTGGAAGCATTTAGCGAACTAAATAAGGTTGATACATATACTCTCATCAATGAGAGGGTGATTGAGGAGGTGGGTAGGCAGTATGATTATTATGATTTCATTGAGTTTCGTGTCTAAATGTTGAGTGAAGTAATGGATAAATTACAGGAAACGAAAAGAGAAGGGATATATACCACTTTTGATATCAGCGACAAAATTGCTAAACTGCCTTATACAATTCACGATGAAGATAAAAAAATGCACTATCAGCTAATACCATTTTTTCTAAATTCAAAATCTTTCTTGAGGAGGATTTGAGATCTTAACAATCTTTTAATTTGTAATCAATCGAAAATATGGTGTTGTATCAAAATGTTTTGAATAATTTAAGAAATATTGTGAAAAAGGTTCAAAATCTTCTAGGAAAGTTGATCATTATGATCGATTCGTGTGAAGTAATCAATTGAAATTCATGTGGTCTAGATGAAAATTTTGTTCAAGAAATGATAGAGATATATCATGAATATCAACAAAGGAAGAGGGCCACGGAATCCAAAGCCATTCTTATCTCGACTGATCAAGATGGGCAGAAGGAAAAACATGAAAAGGAAGAAAGTTGAAGATTTTTGTGCATTTTTTTATATTTCTTGAAAATGTAAATTTCTAAGATGTTTTTGCAACATGTTGTATAACATGCAAGGTCAATATGTATTTATCATGGTCAAAATTTCAAGGTGAAATAATTCTAGAAGTATAAATCAAGTTGATTTATTATGTTCTATTTTTAGTATTGGGAATTAGTCAAAAGGTGCAGTTGTCCCTATTTTAGCTCACTATTTTTGTCTATAAATGTAAGAATTCTCAAAGCATTTAGGGAATTTTAGACGAGGGTAGCATTAAAAATTACAATTGGAGTAAAAATGTATTTTTATGGAATTATGTGTGAAAAAAATAAGCTTTGTATTGTATTTTTCAAAAAATAAACGACTAAAGAGATCAAAACTTTAAAATTTTCATGTGTTAAAGTTAATCTTGATATTAGGTTATTATTTTTATGTTTAGTGCTTTTTACTTCCATGTTATTCCAAAATTTTGTTACTAAGTACTAGTCATGTTTATTTTTATTCTTCTCAACTTGTGTGAGTAGATTAGAATATGTGTTTGTCATTCTAAAGCACAAGTCTCTCTCTCTCTCTCTCTCTCTCTCTCTCTCTCTCTCTCTCTCTCTCTCTCTCTCTCTCTATTGTCAAATAACTACCTTCTTATATTTTCTAATTCCTTTCTTTACAAAAAGA
Organism: Taxus chinensis; assembly: GCA_019776745.2. Classification (NCBI taxonomy): domain Eukaryota; kingdom Viridiplantae; phylum Streptophyta; class Pinopsida; order Cupressales; family Taxaceae; genus Taxus; species Taxus chinensis. The sequence goes on from CM034152.1 coordinate 525,830,769, forward strand.
AATCTATTGGGATGTTATCCCACCCCCATGATTAGATTAGTGAATATATTATAAATATTCCCTCATTTTTCTTAGATTAGCAATAAATATGATGCCTCCCCTTATTCAAGCAGAGAATTTGTCTTGATTATGCTAAAATGGTAAATCCTAGCCTAAAATAATGTTATGCAAAGCAGTAAATAATAGTTAAATAAAATAAAGAGAGTGACCCAAACAACTAAATAAGTAGAAATGTAAAACCCTAATGTGCAAGAGGTGTTAGGAAGTTCTTAGCTGATTTGACAAAGGTGTGAGACTATGTCACAATGTGAACCGGGAAAATAGGAGGAGGAAACGACCACACAAAAGCCTCAAAAAGCATAGATCTGCGCTCCCTTACTGGACTGAGGCACCTAGAGAGGGACAGGGGTGCCTGTGGGTGCCTTGGTCTAAGATCTGGGCACCATGGTCTGTAGAAATAGTCTAAAACCCTCCTCTGAGTTGTTGCTATATGTTTTCCTATTGTTACTTCTTGTCGCACTGGCTTTGTTGGACTACACAGTATATCACTGGAAATCAGTGATGAAGGAGGGACCTGTTAAACCCCAAGACAAACATCAAACCCCTAAAAATAAAGATACAAATGAAGGGGTTGGACTATCCTCAATAGCCACAATGGTGGAATTACTAACTGTTTGTTACACTACATCTCAGATCCAATGTAGTTTTATGTGTGTGTGTGAAAATCGTGCCCTAGGTTGCTCTTGTGCAAGACGCACTTTGTGAAGTAGTGAAAAATAACTAGATGAAGTGTAATAAATGTGTGCATGGAAATAATAGACTTCCCTCCTATGAATTTTGATGCAGATGAACTAGCCTTATGTGTCTTTTGATGGAGCTATATGGATGCAATTGCAGCTTTACGTTCTTTTGATGGATGTAACTCTAGATGGTGATAGTAAGTGTTTAGTGTTTGGTCCCTCATTATGATCTCGTAACTTTATATTTATATGGTTCTCTAGTTCTAATTTCACAATTAACCCTGAAAAAGGTCAACCACTAAAAATATGGAAATCCTAAATGACTCAAAAGTGTTGAAAATATGGAAGTAAAGTAAAAAGAGGATCAGGGAACCCAGAGGGGACCAGGACACCTGGGGTGCCTTAGTCAGGAATAGGAATTACGTAAAATGAAAAAATAGACTGGGAAAGTACATGCGGAAGCTCAAAAGTGACGACAAAAAGAAAATTGAAATGACAAAAGGAAATTTGTTAATTAGTAATTTCTTCACTCAAAAAACCATATGAATAGTATTATGAGACTAAGACTAAATATTGACTCAAAGTGCATGATTTAGTGACTACATTTTCCCCAACTTTATGTTGGTGAGCGCAAAGCTTGCTAAAATAAAGTAGATAGAGATGCATACCTGATAATCCATGTAGAGTGATGTAGAAACGTGTTGAAGGAATAGACAAAGTGTGGACTGATAAAAAATATGGAGCGTGGAGACTAAATATGCAAAAGTGTAAAAAGTGATGAGAGTGAACCTAGGGCGGAAGCGCGTGTGTAGATGCTAGTGTATGTAGTATACCTACATGGTTAGTATCATGTGTGTACTCTCCATGAGTGTTTTGTTGTTGATTTCTTGCTTCCCATACAGATGGACCTGCAAAAGAGAACACGATCTAGTTATCAAATATGCATGTATACATGTGAGAAAACCATATATATATTAAAACGATTGTGAATGAAAGTGCAAAAAACAAAAAAGGAACATGTGCACTTGATACATGATGAGATAAAAGGGTGTAGAAAGGATATCCTATAATTTTCAATGAAGTGCGAGTTTTTTGGGAGATCTCACGCCACTATGGATGAAGTAATGTAGGGATAAAGTTGTGTTATTCTCCTACCTATAACTGCTTCCCTGAGACTTGGTGAAGAGATCTCTATACTGCCTAGTTTTTTGGGCAATCGAACATCACTGGCCGAAGTAGTGTAGGGAGGAAAGTATGTTGTATCCTCCAACCTATAACTACTCCCTAGAATGTTAAGGACAATCTTCCCTGTAAAAGCCACTATGTATGGGGTTCGTAGACTGGTCTGAACCCACTCACAAATTATAGTTGCATGTTGAAGAAGAGTTCCATGAAGCTAAGAAGGAAGGAAAAAATCAAGAAGGTAGCATCTCTCCCATAACATCCACTAAGGTGATACATCAGTTGTCTGTAGATGTGTAAGAAGAAGAGAAAAAATTCACAGATAGTCACCTTTTCTAGGAAAGTCTGCATGAAGACTTTCTTATTAAATTTGGAGTTCGGAGCAAGGGGAAAATTCAACGGACCAGACCTTTCCCAATCAAATACTTGGCTTCATTAGAGACAAGGTAAAACCCACAACCAGTCATGCCTACTTATGAGCATGAGGATGAACCACAACGTGCCAAGGATCAACCACAATGTCTCTTGGAACCAAGTGAGTAGCATTCGGAAGAGGTATATGTCTTGCTCTTTATTGATACCTTAATGTATGAAGGAGTGGAAAATCAATTTATATCCAGTCTTTCACTCCTAATCACAGTTGTGCTTAGTGTCAAATCATCCACATGGCTGCCAATTGTGAGAAAGGGTAGCTACTTCTCTTCACCTTTGTCAGGTTTTGTTTAGTTGCTCATTTCTCTACTTAGTGTAGGACTATGAGTAGAATGTTCATTCCTCCAAGTGCTTTTTCACAATGTATTGTTTTTAGAATAATTTTCTTTTCCTAAGTGTCATGGACACATGTTCTATTGCTTCAAAGTATGCGCTTGTATAGATAATTATTCCCTTCAGTTGTTCCAGAAGTCAGTTCATTGTTGTACATAAATAGTTGTAAACTTAAAATCAAAGAAAATACAAAGCAAATAAAATCAGTCAGGGAGGAGATCTTGATGATTCTCTCCAAGCACAGCTGCAGTAAGCCCCTATGACCATGCAAGTAATCAAGAGATCATCTGGAAACCCAATTTAGAATCAGATCCATCCTTTAAGAAAGTCCCAAACAGCATGTCAGATATGGAACTTTCAAAAGAAGAAAGAAAATCAGGCTTTAATAGAGTTTCATGATGTCCAAGCTGACAAGTTTCACTCAAATTATGCAGTATACTTCACCTTGTCAATCAGTCTTGTCTATTCATACTTGGCAAAATCATATATTTAGGCAACATTTATAGTTTTCATCATTCAATTTCACATATCACAATTGTTGGGAAAGGGTGGAATTCAAGATTGGAAACAATTTTCTACTCTCACAAAACAAATTTCAATATTTTCTTATTGAGGTTGGAAAATGCAAGCAGCATGAGATGGTTCTAAGACCGAGAAGCAATGTTTCAAGCATTCTGAGGTCAATATTTTCAAATTTTGGATCAGCTCATAATGATCATGCAGACTTCATGCCCAATAGATAGTTATAAGCAGATGGTCATATTCCATTTAGTAGGCAAATGGCCCCTCAAGTCGCCAAAATTATTATCCAATTTCACCCCCCGGGTGAAATTGAACAACAGGGTAGGCTTGCATAGATGCTTCTTGGTCCTCACAAGGCTCAAATTTTTTAAGCAGAGGAGCAGTGAATGGATGGGCTCAAAGTCATAAAAATGGCAAGGTACCAGGTGCATTACTTCTTGAACATCCTAAGCACCTTCTTATATGCATGGGAGCATTAACTATTTAAAAGGCTACATGGAATGCATATGGGGTATGAATAACTTTTAAGGAAGCCTTAGCTCCAAATCGAGCTCCCCGAGCTCATGACCAAGCTATAATAATGAAGGAGTGGGCAAGTTAATAATCATAGCCGAGTTGTTTGATTTATTGAGCTAAATATAACTCTCATCGAGCCATGTTGGTCAAACCAAAGACTGAGCTATTTTCAAAGAAGAGCAAGTTGCATCGCTGAAGAAGAGGCCGAGTTGTTCAATTCATCGAAGCAGTCATGTAGAAGAAAACCAAGCTCCCATCACCACAGGTCAAGTTTTCTTTGTATGAGCGAGATATTTTGGCAGTAAGAGACCAAGTCACATATTTTGAAGAGACCTAACTTTGCATCTTGTGGCTGAGTCGTTTAGATGAAGGACGAGCTATGCGTTATTGTGAGATAGTGAATTCATGCATTGAACGAAGCAATCCATAGTAGGAAAAGTTGAGCTCCTTAAATAAAAGGACTGTCAAGTCAGTTCTACATATGCACAATGCTGGAAAGTTTGATCCCAGCAATAATGGCAGGCTCAGCGTTGAACTAGGGCCGAGCGCAGAGGAAATGAGGGGTGAGTTGTTTCAATGTCGGATCAAGCTGCATTGGAACAAATCTAGCCCAAATCTGTAAGTAGTAAAATTATAGGGACGAGCCGTGAACTTAGCCAAAAATCATGGCAAGAGGAAAAGATCACTTAGTGAGATAGTTCCGAGCTTTGGAGAAAACCAAGTGAGCTTTCTTGCAACTTGGTGATGATGAGATGATGATTGGTGGGTTGACGCTGTAATGGATGACTCGGCACATGGAAGAGATGTGATAGAGCCATCTCAACAATCTATATGTCAATTTGGCATTGGCAAGCGTGGCAAAGGCAGGTCGGTGGGGTGGACCAAGAAAGCGAGGCCATCATTTAATGCAATAAAATGATATTAATGTAGCATGGAATAGAGGGGTCGTCGTGGCAGTAGGGACAACTCGATGTATATGAGAAGAGGTGGAAATGCCAGCTTGGCCGAGATGGCCGAACTAGCTAATATAAAACATTAAAGCATGTCCCTCAATCATTATAAAACAAAGCAAGGTGGTCCCCATAAGTCTAATGATAAAAAAATTCAAAATATATGCAATGGATTTAGGGAGAGGGAAAAAATATTTTAAAATGGTAATTTTCAGCCAAAAGTAGATTCACAGTCCCGTGACAATGAAGCAAGCCTGTGGAAACCCAAAAAGCTGAAGTCACTCAAAGGCTCATAACTTGAGTGTTTCTCAATGGAATCAAACAAAATTTGTCTCGTTGGAATTTTTCTTTTGAGACCTTCGCACACCAATCAAGAAATCTACAAATGTATGAATATTTGATGGTGAATTTTGAAGGAAACAAGCATAGTTTAGAGATGCCAATTGGATGGTGGTTAAAGGTGCATTTAATGGGTATGGGCATCATTTTATCCAACTGAAGGTTATGGGACATCATGGGGAGCCTTATGCAAATCAAATACCATCATTTAACTTCATTTAATTTTTATTTTCAAGTAGATGGAAATTATATTTCAGGATTGCATCCTCTCTCTCTTCTTCATTCTATAAATTGTAATGTGGGGCTCATTTGTAAAGGAGTTAGTCATTTTTCTCCTGCCCCCTCTCTCTTTCTTCTCTGTTGGGTTGAATGTATATTTTAAGCCTCCTTTCCAATCTTTTTAATGGAATTTTCTTTCCTCTTTCCCACTAATGTTGTACTATGCATACTTATTGGAGCAATAAATTGTGTTTTGTTATGCATTTTGTCCATCCTTTGCATGTTTTATTGTCTCTATTTGACTCTCTCCATTGCAGGGTATAATGTGCATATTCTTGGTGTTCATTACATGTTTTGAAAAATGTGTTTAATGGGAAACAAATGGTGTTGTGTGAATCTATCTCTAGTCTATGGTGCATCTTGTCCACCCTCTCCTTTGCTCACCTCTCTCCATTTCAGGTAGTTGGATTCTTGTCTAATGGCCTCCTTTTCTGGTGTATCACCACTTTTAGTGTAGGTTTATTTTCATTTAATATCTCTCCCTTGTCCCTTGGAATATTAGGATAGGATTAGGTATTTTTCTTACATGCTTTAGGAATAGATTGTGGCAGGTAGTTTAGGAGCAGGAATCAGCCTTCTCTTGAGGGTTATCTCAAGCCCATAAGTCCCACAGCTTGAGAGTTAACCAAATGTTACACAAATTAAATTGAATGCCCCATCCACATCCAGGCCATTTGGTGGGTGTTTTGATTTGGTGATAACAATAATGACATACAATAGATCTATCTAACATGTGTAGTAAAGTGAACATGTAAAGACAAGTGCAAGTAAGAGTAAATGCAACCATAAAATTAATATGTTGTGAATGGATGGATGGAATGGAATTAAAAATGGATGATAGTATCCACATGCCTCCCAAGTGAATGGAGTTTTATGCAGTGAGGTTCATTTAGTATACCCCCTCATCAGTCAAGAATGAACCAAAAATGAGAGTGTGTCATCAACAAATGGTTGAACTATGTGATGTATGTAGCACGTTGTGATGAGTGTGTAGTGATGAGAGGTGACATAGCAGTTACGTGTGCGTGACTCTATATCCTAATAATATAGCATGACTATATGAATAGAAAGGAGGTGGTGATTTAGCCTAAAGTGTATACTAGTAAATAGAGTAAGCGAAGCTGATGAGGTAGCCTATCACAAGATGATGCTAGAAGAAGTGACCCTATAGCCTAAAACATATATCACTAATCCTAGGAATTTTGCATGAGAAGATAAAATTATGAACATGTGAGTGTGATGTGGTCCATTTTTGTTGATACCCTCAACAATTTGGTATGGACCGTGAGACTAGAGTGCATCATCGGGTAGTGAGTGAGGTGCATATAAAAAGATGTACTACGAGTGATGAGAAGATACGACCATGTGATGAGATAAATGTGTAAATATGCGATGTATAGAACGCAATGCAAGATGTTTAGATAGCATAATAGTGTAAAATATGTGCTATGTAGTATGTATGATGAATAGTATGTAATGCTAGACTCGTAGACAATAGGAGTGTGACACATGTGTGATGAACACTAATATGATGTGTAGATGTACAAATGTTGAAATAAAAATGTAGCATACAAAATGTGAGATGTATTATAAGATGTGTGAAGAGACGCAAAGTGTAGTGCAGTGTGTGAGGTTCATGTGTAGTATGCTCTCAACAGTTAAGTGTGAACTGAAGCACAATAGTTTCATAGGGTAGTGACGATGTATGTGGTGTAGATGACTATGTGAATGTTAGAATGTGGATAAATACAAGTGTGGAACATATGTTGATGCTAAGATGGGGGGGTAATGTGTGAATGTTATGCCACCCAAGTGCATGTGAGTGAATGAACTAACTAATGACAGTGAAGGAAGGAGGTACCTCATCTGATGCTAGTGGTGGTGAAATTGTATGATCATGCTCTAGTAGTGGTGGAATAGTAGATAATCATTGTATGGGTGAGTGAATTCTATGTGCATGTGATGGATGAGTATATAAAAAACGTGTAGATGAAACAAAATAAGTGGGTGATGGAGATCTATGTGGAATAAAATGAGGTGGAGATCTATGTTGAGAAGTTGTAATTGTGCATAGAATAGGCCTATATCGCTGCGTAAGACTAGCAGAATGGTACGGCCATGTAGATGTTGTGAGAGTAGGTGAACTAGGAGTATATTGTGCTTTAACTAACATAGTTTGTGATATGGTAGATGGTGTAGGGAATGCTTGAACTAGTGCTCAAGAAGGTGACGACCATGGAGTATATGGAGGTACGTAGTCAATATAAATAACTTGATTGTTATAAATGACTTTGAGCCGTAAATGATTCATAGAGAGGATGGATTGAGATCTATGAATCCAGTTGATTCCTAGAAGCATGTCACAACCATCGAATGACTGGCCCATGAGGAAGGGTGCCAATATAATAAGGGGACCAACTGTAACATGTAGCTTAACAACACCATATGAATTTTTCATCAAATAAGATATTTGCGAACACCTATAACCAATAACATCAAGAAGTGGCAACGAGCATGCACTGATAGGCCATGATGGATCAACCTTAGTATTATTGATGGGGACCTTTCTGATAGATGCATGAATGTATAAGTCATTCGAAGTAAATTTGGCATGAAAATTGTAATCAGAGAAAGAAACAATTAGTGGAGAGGTGTCAGTATGCGCAACCAAAAAGTCAAGAGCCCCTGATGCGGGCAGAGGTACTACATGATAAACATAGTTAGCAAAGGATTCAACGACTTTCATGTCATTTTTTGGTAGAGGGTTGTTAAACATCTTGAGCTTATGATTTTCATTGACATGTGGAGAAACTATAGGTTCCAGAAGCTCGATTTTACCACTATCGATCAAACCCTGAATGAGAAATCGAAGTCAAAAGAAATGATCAGTGGAGTATCTGACACACTAATGATAGTCGTAATGGGAATTTTCATTGAAATTACATCCTTTTGGTCGAGATGGATCTATTTGTACTAGAAAAGGTAGTGTTATGAGGTTAACATCAACAAGTTGTGGTAGCAAAATATACGGAAGTACACTAAAATTAATGAATATACACCGATGTGGTTGCGATTGAAGCTCCTTAGTATTAGATACTACATTTATAGTAACTTTTTTGTCTATTGGTTTAGTTGTAGATGGTTTAAATTTTGATTTATTTTGAAAACGTATAGAAGATCATGCTTGCTCTTGGTATTTAAGCTTGCCTATATCTAAGATCTTTGTTTCACAAAACTTGAGAGTATGAAAAATATGATTAAAAGAAGGAGAGGTCTCAAAGAGAACACTCTCTTGGAGAGGGGGTAAGAGAATTTGAATGAAAAAATCCTGGAGCTCAGCATCTGCAAGCACATTTGACATCTTAGCTAAGTTGTTTTTGTAATGCAAGACATAGTCTGCTAAATTTTCATTAGATCCTTGTTTAAGTTGTGCAAGTTGGGCATAAGAAATCTTAGAGCCGATTTTGATAGATAAGTGAATGAGAAAAGCATAGGCTAAATGCATGAAAGAGATTACTGAATGGACAGGTAGGTTATAAAACCAACGCATCACGTAATATTGTAAACTATGAGGAAAAATATTAGCAAGTAAGGTATGATCATCCACATAGTCTGAAAATTCTACATGAAAAGCTTGGAAATGATCTTGTGGGTCACCATGACTTTTAAAGATAGGAAACTTGGGAGATATGAAATTAGGTGGCAATGGTTAGGTAGATATATTAGGTGCAAAATGAGTATGTAGTAGTGAATTAGTTTCTAAAGATGGTGAGGCATGAGAAGTCGCAAGCTAGAGTTGGAAAATTTGGGTTTACAAATCTTGATATAAATATTTTAAATTGGGAGTGTTTGAAGAAGAGCCAAGTTGTAGATTTGGTGTGCTAAGGTGAATGACGGGAGAGGTAGTAGTAGGAATGGAAGACAAGACATAAATGGGTAGTGTGGACACCATGGGAGCCAAATAATGAGTAACTATAGAGCCAAATGTTTCACGAGCATTCTTATCAGCAATAAAAGCATGTAGGACATAGGGAAGATGGGTAGGATTATCAGGCAAAGATTTTCAAAAATCAGTAAGTGTATTTCATTAATCTTGGTCAACATTAGTATCTTCATCGTAAGACTTTTCACTTCCAGAGGTTTCTATTTCGTGAAGAGGAACTTGGCAAGATGAATCCAAGGGAATCGTAGTTGTAGCTATAGAAGTAGTGATATCAACCATTGCTTTGGAAACCCTACGGGTGAATGAAGGAAGCTTGCAATAATGAAAATAACCAAAATGACCACTACGAGTGACGGGCATACAAAGAAAAGACCCAAAGAGAAAGTGTATTCGAAGATCGGGTTCACCAAAATTATTATGCTAAAATGGGAAATCCTAACCTAATCTAATTCTATGTAAAGCATTAAATAATAGTTAAATAAAATGACCCAAGCAGCTAAGTAGAAATGTAAAAACCCTAATGTGCAAGAGGGGTTAGGAATTTCTTAGTTGATTCAACAAAGATGTGAGACTATGTCACAATGTGAACTGGGCAAACAGGAGGAGGAAACAACCACACAGAATCCTTCTAAATCATATATCTAAGCTCCCTGACTAGACTCAGGTGCCTGGAGAGGTACTGGGGCGCTTGTGGGTGCCCTGGTGTGCGGAAAGATTCTAAAACACTCATCTGAGGTTTTGTTGGATGTTTTCTATAGTTTCTTCTTGTTACACTAGCTTCGTTGGACTGTAGTATGTCACTAGAAATCAGTGATGAAGGAGGGACCTGCAAAACCCCAATAGAAGCATCAAACCCCTAAAAAATAAAGATGCAAATGAAGGGGTAAAAATTTCCTCAACAGCCACAATGGTGGACTTACTAACTGAGTGTTGCACTGCATCTCATACATAATGTAGTTCTATGTGTGTGTGTGTGTGAAAATCATGCCCTAGGTTGTTCTTGTGTCAGTCACACTTTGTGAAGTAGTGAGTAATAACTAGATGTAAAATGTAATAAATGTGTGTATGAAAAAAAATAGACTCCCCTCCTATGAAGTGTGGTGCAGATGAACCAGCCTTATGTGTCTTGTGATGGAGCTATATGGATGTAATTGTAGCTTTAGGTGCATTTGATGCATGCAACTCTAGATGGTGATAATAAGTGCTTAGTGCTTGATCCCTCATTATGGTCTCATAACTTTATAGTTATATGGTTCTCTTGTTCTAATTTCACAATTAACCCTGAAAAGTACAACCACTAAAAATATGGAAAGCCTAAATGGATAGAAATTTCCCAAAATATGGAAGCAAAGTAAAAAGAGGATCAAGGCGTCGAGAGGGGACCAAGGCGCCTGGGGCACCCCATTCCTAGTTGGCCACCCCAGTTAGGAATAGGAATAATGCAGAATGACAAAACATACTAGGTAAGTACATGTGGAAGGTTGGTAGTGACAAAAAAATCAAAGTGAAATGGCCAAAGGACATGGGTTAATTAGTACTTTCTTCACTAAAAAACCATATGAATAGTAGTATGAGACCGAGACTAAATATTGACTAAAAGTGTGTGATTTAGTGACTACATGTCCCGTTTGTTGTGGTTAAAAACCATATTTTTTATTTGATAAAATATCCAACCAAAAATTCTTCATTTAGGTATATGTATGTGCCTCTAACAAACCTTCTATTCCTCAATATTTTATGCTCATCTTCTATGCTTTTAGTTATAACTATTACATGTATTTCCTTTCCTTTTGTCATTTTTCCAATCCTATTTGTTTGATTAATATGTCTTGACCATTTCAATTCATCTCCAATGAAGTCTCTTTCTGATTTTTTGGTGTTCTCATCCTCCCCACAGTCCTCCAATACTTTAATAATTATATTTTCATCATTTTTGTGTCTATCATTTTGTTCATGTATTTTAATACTAACATATTTCTCTATAATCTCTATTTTCTTGTCTATTAGTCCCCTTACCACTTGTTCCCAAATCCTGAACTCAATTTTTTCCTAGTTCATGTTATCTTCTTATACTTCCATGTTCGAAAGTGCATATTTAATCTCTTTGATTCATTGTACTTACCTACATTCTTGAACTCTTGGTTTATTCCCTTATGTTGTTCTAGAGCTTGTTTTATCATGATCAACTCTTGTTGTCCCCTTCCAAAATCTTTTGTAAGTTTTTTACTTGATCCTTACAAATTTTTTTCTCTATTACCAACTCCTCATTATATTGTATGTTTTCTTTCCTCCTACTATCCTCATATTGTTCCTTTTCTTCTAGAGATTCAAGCCTTTTTTCATGCTCATTAATTCATTGAAATAGAGTTTTGGTGACCACATTAGTGGTATTGATGTGGTGTTGTAAAATTCAATTTTCTTGATTTCTTCATTCCTTTTATCTTCATTTTTCGCGTATTGTTTTTCTCTTATTTTGGTTGATATATAAGTTTCTTATACAACCTTCTTTTCCATACTTTTTATCCTCCAAAACCAACCCATGATTTCCCTACTTTGACCTCACTTCATCCTAATATAAAACATTCACCTTTTCCTCTCCTTTTTTATGTCTTTTTGTTTTTTGTGTTACCTTTGCTTACATCATTTTTAAGTGTCCACTAGAGTGCTATGGTATTTCCTTGGCAAAATAACTATGAATTTTCAAAACCTAGTTTGCTTCATTTTATAGAATTTCTTATGTCTTAAAATTCCTTTATATTATTTTACATTTATGTATATCAATATTTATCATGTGTCTAATAAAATGGGTTGTGTGTATCCAAACATTTTTATGTGAACATATGATCCCAAAGCCTTTTCCATTACGGTCGTGTATGGATTAACATCAAGGAGTAGGTATATTGTTGGGGGTCCTACGAAGTTGTGAAAAGTGTAGTCTAATGAAATTATCAAAAATTCATGAGGTGTCATTCCCAACATGGAACAACGTGTTTGTTTCTCTATTGGGGACCCTTTCATAGCTTCACTATTGGTGGTTGTGTGAATCTATAACATAATGATTTATCTATGTTCATTTTTTTTTGAAATGTTATTTTCCCTTATGGAATACTCCTTACCCTTATGATTTAATTTATCTCCATTCTAGTCTTGCTACTCTTTAATATTTACTCAAAATTTTCTTGTTGTTGGTAAGATAAATTGATATAGAATACCAAAATTAACGTAGGTCAAAAAAATACATTGATATAAAGTACAAAATCAAAGAGGAATTGAAGCAGTATAATGTCACTTGATGTCAAAGTAGTGTGGGCCCAAAATGTACGTGTCTTCTTCTATTTCTAGGGTTTTTTAGGTTCAAGTTTTAAGGTCCATGTGATCACTGGTCATGGGTTATGTTACTTCCCTATGATCCACTCCCTCATGAGTGAGAAATAGCAAGTCCACTATCAAATTTTTCCACTAAATATGGAGCCCTTTGTTTTCCCTAACCATTCTATTTTTCATTAGAGTTAGAGCCCCTTGAATCCTTCCTATATTTATGTGTGGTGAAGCACCTTGTTTGTTTTTTGATGTGTGGTGGAACCCCACAAAAGAAGAATCAAAGTAGGAGTTTGAGGAGACTAGAGAAAAAATAATAATTAATAGAATAATAATTTGAGGAATGGAATGATCTCGAAGGATCCCTAAAGAAATGCCTATAATCGATTGTCATACTTATAAAAAAGAGGGAGGAGAACCAAGAGTTACTAGTTTCCCAATGGGATATAGAATCCCTCAAAGCAAAAAAATAGGGAACTAGAGAGAAAATAGGTCAGATGCCTTGGCTGGGGTTATAAAGGAAGAACAAAAAGGAATCAGATAACTATAATATTTGAGACACTTGTAGCCATACAAGCCCTTACAGTAAATCAATAGGATCCCTTCCATGCCACTAATTTGAATACTTTGGATAGAATGGTTGTTGATCTTTTTTATTCTCATTATGTAGACCCTATTTATGTAAATATCAATAGTGGTGTGGGAGCTTCTGGATCTAAAACTTATAAATTTGTTTGAATTATTTCCACTCATACAGATGCAATTGAGAAGTTGGTCATATACATTGTCACTCAAATTGCTATCATTGAAAAATCACTTATGTCAACTCTAATTCAAACTATTACTTTTGAGGTTATCTCTACTTAGACTAATGAGAATGAATTGTTTGAAAAAAGAGACATTGCAATTCAAAGCTTAAAATTCAAGTGGTACATCCATCAAGAAAACTATTATGTAAAACTTTGAAGCTAAACGGAAGAGAAGGGAAAGACACAACAAATGTTAAAAGAAAAATAACTGTAAAACAAGGATAGTAGGAAAATTGAGTTGAAGATGAAATTTGAGGAGATGAGTCAGCTTACTATACAATTGATATATTGTGGGCCACTCGCAAGAGTAAGCTCTTTACTTTAAATAGAAATGCTTAAATTTTTGACTTGCCAAAATCAATAAGTCACCCTCATTCCTTCTACATCATTTATTTTGGGACAACCCCCAAACTACATAATCAAATTTGTGAATTTTCTTACATGACCAGGTTATTATTTTTTAATAGTGAGCGGAACCCAAATATCTATTCAAGACATGTTATGCTTAGATATTTTTCTTCATCCATGTTCAATGAGGATAAAAATAGGTAAGGAAACAATAACATACCAAGAAAAGGAAAATATTGCAAGTTTGATGATTAAAGGATAGGTTGTTAATACTAACATTATTTAGGATGATTGAAGACACTGAATTCAAACAAGAATTAGCTATAGGACCATAAAGACTCTAGGGTAAAATAGAGGCCCAAAAAATGGCCAGTAAGCTTGTCATTGTTGACTATAGTGGTTCCTTGTTATAAGGGATGAGAAGATGAACTCCAATTGCACCAATCTTAACATTGGGATTAAATCTCTCATCAGACCGTCCATGCCTTTTTTATTCCAAAAAATTTCATGTCTATATTATAATTATGTTTCTATTTTTATTAGTCTCACTTGTTCTAAGAATTTGGTAATTTCGTTCATAGAAATTCTATCACTACTATTAAATTGTTAATGCAATATATCTAGTTTGAAGTAAATCAGATGAAATAAGGAAGGGATTGGAACCAGTGCTATATTTTGTAAGGTGTTTTAGATGTTTTCAATCATTTTAGATGTTAAAATACAACCGCTTTTTACGCTGAAATGCATTGCCCATATGAGAAAGATCCTTTGGTCATTCACGTCAAAATATTTAAATCATCTGTGATCGTAATTCATGGCATGTATGTTATCCGTTCCCGGTGAAGACACCTATTTTTGACACCTCCCCATGCCTTTGTCCCAAGTTCACTTTCCACCCTTTCTTAACACGCTCATTTCCCTCTTATTTTCAAATCACACCCTTTTCCTCCAAAATTATTATATTTTTCCCTCATCCTATTTTATCATTATCCCCACTTTATCAAACCTAATTCCCATGTTCCCACCTATAAATCCATATTAATCCCACCAATCCTAAAATAATTTACTTTATCCTAAATAAATCCTAACTCACTTATTATCCTAAATCTATCCTAATTACCCTCACTTAATCATCCCCCATGGGATTCCCACCCCCCTTCATTACTACCCCTCATAAATCATTCCCTATGATTCCTCCCACTCACCTTATCCCTTCCTAAGATTTCTTCCACCTCCCTTACACCCATTTAACCCTCTTACACATGCACAATCCTTAAAAATCCCACCACCCGTTTGAAAATCTATTATCGTCCTCATTTCTCATTCTAATGTTCAAATGTTAATTTGTACACCCTAGTTGTCGACGACTAGCCCAGTTCGTCATCGACCCTACCTGGAGTTATTTAATCACCCCTATCCCTCCTCTCAAATGGCTAGAAAATCTTGAGACTTATGGGTGCTTTTGCAATGTATTTCCCTTTGAGTTATCTTTGAATCCTTTCGATTAGTGGAGATATCTTGGTTTTTCCTTTTGTATTGGGATCCTGAAGTTAGAGAATATTGTGGAGATTCGGTTTGTGCATACATTTTTTTTTGTTTTACATGTAATTTTAGGTCTTTTTCAAGTTTTTCCTCAGCATCTAATCAGCTTCAATCATCTCCAGATCCAACAACTTATCACATATTCTTGTTAACATCTCATCTTTGGTCTAGTCGTCACCAATTAGACCCGGTCTTTGTCAAACCATATCCTGCATTTTGCTACATCCTATCCATGACCCATCCTATCCAATTTGCATGCAACCCTGTCTGATACATCTTGTATCCAACCCACCCCTGTAGCATTCTACCCCTCTGACAACATCTAGTTATATGTTATAACATCTTAGATTCCACATTTTTCCATTATTCTACATACCTCTGCACAGTTCTGTTCGAATCATCGTCGACTACCTATTCTACTCTCGGGTCACCGTCGACTCTCTATCCTTCTCTCAGGTCTCCATCGACCCTCTATGGTTTGTTCTTGTTTTGTAACGCTCAAAATTACAAGAGCTGAAAAATGAGGATTTTTTTTAACACATAAACATAATAACAAATTACACAGCTACAATTGTACAGATTTATTTAATCAAAGTCATTAATCAATTTTTCTCTTTTGATCTATCTGAAAAAATCTTGTAAGCCATGTGTGGCTGAGAAGGATGTATCTAGATCTCCACGATCTCCCTTTGTCACTACTTCAAGTGATAATGCTTACTAGCATATCGGCTCAAACTTTAAAAGGTCATGGGAACTATGTGAAATTCCTTGGGTCTAGCACGAAGCTAGTTTCCCAACTTCATATTCCGGTCGACCATTGTCTACCTCATGTTTAGTATTTCAACTTCCTATGATCAGGTTACAGACAACTTTTTTTTATATAATTAGAGGACTAGGTGATCAGACAATGCACAGCCATCAATGCATTACTTTGGCCAAAGTTATCTGTCGTGCAGGTTACGGCTAAACTCAAGACAACACACTAGTCTTATGAGTTTTAAGTCTTCCGTCACCTCACAACTATCCCTTTCACAGTTGTCTAGATTTTTATAGTTTTTTTTTTTATTTCTAATTAAACCTATCTTGCAAGAGTTTATATTGAGATAAATGTCAAAGGCCAACTAGGATATTTATGAGATAAGTACATTCGTTATCCTGAAATGTAACTATATTAGCATTATGCATGTACTTATCCCTTGATATGCCTAATGGATCTTTGCATCTATTTACCATCCGATTTAGTATCTTTTTTCCTGATGTTTGATTCTTTAACCTTAAATTACCTTTTTACAATGATGCTCTTCCATTCTCTATACAACAGGATTTACAATCTTATCATATTAATACCAAGTTTATCAAAAGGCCGAACTAAATATATATTAAAACATGTATGTTTAATTATTCCTTCGATTAGCTACGTCACTAAATAGCTTATTTAATTTAGAAATTAAAGACAATTGATTGTTACAATAATTGCCCAATTATTGGCTTCATACATTGATAACTATCAAATAAACGTATTCAACAATTTGTGAAAAGTAAGATTTCATAACTCAAGTATTCATCATTTACTCATATTGATATATTATTACACGCAAAGTAATCATCTCTTTATTAAAATCATATATAACATATGTCATTAAGGAGAAATATATAACCGGTATAATAATTCTCACATAGTGAGGTTTGAATATTTACAATGGGTCCAAGATCCCAATAATTTAGCGAAAAATTCAAGGATATCATCCTTTCACCAATTGAAATCCAAATATCTCATTTAGATCCATGCTACAATAAAACTTCACAAGACATGCATTTCCGCACATCCGAATGTAACGGCTAATGGTCCTGCAAGACTGGAGTACGGGTATGATGTAAATTCAAAATGAACTGGCATGAATATTAACTCCATTTTATGATGCAATTAATTAATAAAATATGAAAGGATATACATGTTGTTTTATCAACAAGCACATGGTAATACAGCTGAAAATGTATTACTATCTGGTTTCTATAAAGATACAACTATGGATACATATAAATAGAACAACCAATTTCTATTTCAGTGATCATGTTTCCCTCTAATCAAAAAGGTCAATACATCTGTATTCCAACTTTAATCAATAAGCATTTGACATTTAAAATTTCTACATAACTTCGTAAAAACAATATGATTAAGAAGAGTATTTTTTTCAGTCAATGAGTAGCTCTATATTTTAGCACAAATATCATCATATTTACATCACTTTAACACATTCTATTTGGTAAATAAACAACCCAACCAACAATATAGCGGCACCATGGTTACATCATTTAAACATACTCTTTTTAGTAAAATAACAGCTAATAATTTCTTTCATAAGATATCATTATTTTAAACCCAATCATGCCTCCAATTACTCCTTAGTGCATCTGGGTCAAGTTGTCCTGGCTTTCATGCCCTTACCAAGACAAGCAATTTCTTTTTCACAGTCTTACAAGAATCCAACTCATATTGTTAGGCTAGAAGTTATAGGCTAAATGCCATTTTTTCTGTAATTATTCACACATAACAAGACACCCTCATTTATACATGAACCGATTTAGTGGTCCATAAAAATAAAATTTCTGGAAAATGTAGCCCCATGCAAGAGCTTTGAAACCCACAAATTATCGTTCAAAAGATCTCAATAAATTAAAAATCAGACATGCATATAATAACTAAGAAGAAAAATACAAAACCCCAACTGGTTGCATACCCATATTGATTGGGTTATCCAAATCGATTCCTTTATGCAAATCGATTTGTATACCCAAATCAATTTGTTTACAGAAAACACAACCAAATTTTAGTTTAACAAAATGAAAACCCACAAGCACAAATCAATTTTAAACACACAAATTCACAAAATGTTTTCCTTCTTCATGTACAAGAAAAACCCAACTCTTTTCCTTTTGTGTATAATTTATTATAATGCACAGAAGGAATTTTTAACCTTTCTTTTACTTTATTTTTGTTGATCAAAACCCAAAACCCCATCTACGTATTTTTCTAGGTTAGGTTAAAACCACACAAAGAAAACTAAAAACAATACAGAATCCATCAATTTCCTTTTCATACTCCGTCTCCAAACAATTAAATCAAAATTTGTCCACAATTTCCTTGATTGCAATTAAAAACAGAATGTGTATTTCCTCTTTTTTTTACAAATAATGTAGCAGAGAAAGGAGAAGATATTCATTCCTGAAGTAAACCCAGAATCAAAAACCTTCTACTCTTCCTGCTCCAACAAGTTGAATCCTTCTTTCCTCGAAAACTCACGCGGGTATTCTAGAAGGGGAGAATGAAAATAGATGAATGAAAAATAACAAAAAAATATAATGAAATAACTATAGTTGGGCGGCATATTGAAGAATTTTCAGTCTTCCCAATGCTGGTACGTGTTTTAGTGCATGCCGCACACTTGTGCCATGTGAAGGTGTCTCACTTTATGAAACCCATAAATTTCAATAACTAAATAAAACTTTTGGCTTGCATGCCAAATCCCTCTAATATATATATATATATATATATATATATATATATATATATATATATATATATATATATATATATATATATATATATATATATATATACTAATTAATATTTCATGCATATTTTTTACTTTAGTTGTTACCCAGCTTAATGGTTAAGTTAAAATTAACCTTCATAATACAAGTCCACATATTTCCAACAATATATTACCGTAAAAATTAGTTGAATTTCCAGGTTTATATAAAACATTCCAATACAAAAATCACCAAATTCATAAATAATAATTCAAATATTCTCATAAAGTTGGCTTGATATAGCATTGTCAAATAAAACAAAGATAATTATTATCGTGGTCATGCAAAAGTTGAACAAAACAAAAGACAACCAAACCGATTAAAATAAAGTAACCGGAATACACATAACTGAAAGATTCACTATCATTTATGACCGTTTTACATATGATTAAGGCCTAATTATGTTTTATGAAGGATCATCAAGGTGGGTGAGAGGTTATTGGTTCCGCAGTGTCATGCCCCACAACAGAAGTTGTGGGTCATGATATGACGAACCAAATGAATTTTACACCCAATGATGATCTCGTCTAATCCTTTGTAGACTTAACCGTAGTTAATTTAACTTACAAGAAATTTTGGGATGTTACATATTTTCTATCATTTTCATCCTTAATCATCATATCAGTTAGATTAGCTAATCAGATATTTGTTCAAATTTTGTTAATCAGTATTTCCTTTCTATTATCATATTATCACTCTTTGTTATCATCACATGGGTTTACATCCTCTTGAGTAAATTTATGCTATCCTCAAAACTGAATCTTGTCAGGAATCCTACCATATCTATTACTAATCCCATATCATGTTTAGTATTTTATGTTCTTGTGTAGGTTGGAGACTCATTGCGAGAAGGATCATTTACTAGTGTGTTTGTACCATATCATCTTACCCCACATCAAGCAAGTTCCCTAAACCTTCCCATATTTCGAGTTTTATTTAATTTCTCATTTGGTTTTTCACTAATCTGAAATAGGTAGCAGTGGAAATATTGTCAAAAATTATTGAACACCCAGTGGGACCCCCCTTCCTTTTGTGAGATCTCTTTGTTTTCCATTTCTTCCATTTTGTACTTTTCGTATACTTTTCTTTTTATTAATGACATATGTAGGAGTTTACTTTTAATTTCTCGTGTTAGTTTGGGGGATTTGCTTGGATCTTGCCTTTTCACATGTTTATTTTCTTCTAAAGTCAGCTAAATAGGAAAAGTGAATACCGGGTATTCCTCATCCTTCTTTCCTCTCACTTTATTTCATCACACTACATATCTTGTTTGTTATTTTCATCAAATCAGTCAAACTTCATTTTTTGGGTATTAGAACTAACCTCCTCATTGTTTTCCCATTCACATAGTATAATTAGGGGGTAATATTTTTGCATTGAATTCTTTCCACACACATCTGAAGATAGCACATATCAAATTAACGTACATTTAAACATTCCTTCCAGGTAGAACTGTTGGTATTTCATCACACAAAAGGAAATTCACCATTGGTAGTTCTTTTCATATTATAAATTATATTCACAAAATCAGGCCTCACATACCCTCAGGTATATTAAGGACTCTATAACCATAACGATCCCAAAACAAAACTTAGATTGACCATTTCCTAGGTCCCCTTATAAATCATTTTTATTTTTTCTTCACATATTTTCTAAGCAATCAAGATTAAAATAAATTTATGATTTATGTGTTTCCTATAGTAGTAACTAATCAGTATAGGTTTTTTCTTTCTTGTTTCATGCCCCATTTTTACTCAATTATAAAAAAGGAAAATAGAACAAGCGTATTCGTCCAACATTCCCATCATCTACCTCTTCTCTCACACAAACATCAATACCCGCTTGTCACGTATTCCTTTATGATCACTCATGTCTATTTCGATTATCGTCTCTATCATATTAAACCACCCATAGTTCCCACTAACAGTTGATACCAATCCTTCCTATTTATCATTATATGATCCCTTCTCGGCCAACAACACCATCGTCATTCAATTCTATTGAGGCATTTGTGGTCCCCATCTTGTTCCCCTACCAATGTGTGGAATTATGAGTAACTCCTTGATGTTAATCCTATTATACTCCTCATGATTACCTCATTCTTAAATTCACTCACATCCCCATCAATGGGCCTCTATCTTCAATAGATCTATACCTATTCCTGAGTTTACCCAGATCATAACTTCCTTAACTTGTAGTATTATTCCCTTGAGCGATGAATGAATTTTCCATAGCACAATGTGAAAACACATCTCTTGATTTCATTCATTCATTAATATACTCAGATGGTTGTCCCTAGCTCATCCTTGGTTTTACCTCACATCGACACTACTCCTCCCTCATTTATACCCATCACCTCATCTTCTACTATAGCCATTGACATCCTCACTCAACCTAGTTTTTGAATTAAGTATCCTTTCCTCTTACGATTGATTCGTCATCCTTAGAAGTCAGCCTCCATTCCCATGTATCTCAAATTTAAGATAACATGGTTGTCTCTTCACAACCACTCTATTCAAGTTCTACTCATACACATCAGCCCCCTCCTCTACACACCAATTTTCAACATATGATCTTATCATCATCTCATTAAAACATATCAACCAACCCATCACATCCATTCTCAAAGTAACCCTCTTATCATACAAAAAATCCCTTAATATTATCGTTCTACTTGCATTCCCTTTCAGCAGTCCATATCTCAACCCATTCTAATATCAGCTTATCACTTATTCTCTTCCCTATTAACCTCCTCTTTAAGATATCTGATTTATACTCTACATTATTGACCTTAATCCATCCTATCCACTACCCATATCCAATAACCTCATCCTTCAACATCACCTATGTCTACTTCCAGTGACCCCATACAAACATTGATGAGTAGATTGTCCAATCATGGAGGCCTATTACCTTGGATCCAAAGATATCATTCAGATACGATTTTTTTTTTTAATAATTCCATTCATCCTTTTGTCCTCAGTCAAACCTTATCCTCTTCTTTATGTAAATTCCTAAGTTATATAAATTCAATAGCAATGAAGATCCTCAACATTAGCTCTGGGATTTTCGACATGTTTGATATCTCATTTTCCCATGACTAGGACCTTACATGCTTAGAACATTTCCTATGTCATTATGTGGCTCTATATTAGAATGGTCTAATGGTATCCTTTAGAATTCCCTCTTCTCCTACACACAACTTTACCAACTCCTCCATAGTTCACTTCTCCATCAATATCAATTATAAAATAACCATTACTGATCTATATTCCATTAAAAAATTTGGGGATGAATCTATTTCACATATTTGTTGTGATATAGCATGGCATCATCAACCAACTATCCATTTCCATTCCTCAGACTGAAACTCATTGAGCTCTTTTCTTGATCTTTTACTAAAAACAATTCCTCCACTCTCCAAATTTAGTGCTTTCAAAGTTTTGAGGAATCCTTCACTGTGGCTCATAAATTAGAACCTTCATGCACCCTTGAAAAAGGCCATATAAAACATAAATATAATAAACTAAAGATGAAGTTAACTAAATCATCCTCTTCTTATTCTCATTACGATAAATCAAAGAGAGCTGAAAATGCTATTATCATAAAATCTTTCTCTTCTTATGCTTCCCAAGCTAAGGCCTCACAAATATCTCCTCATCCATACCCTAAGCTATACTCCTTCTCAGGGAGTCTTATAGTTCCTTATCTGACAATATTATGGTTTCCAATATTATCCAATAACCTCCTATTCAGCCTTTAGATGAATTAAAGGCCAATCATGACCGGGTATTACACAAGGACATTTATTTCAAACATCACTGAGTTCTGCAGGAACGGATATTGAGAAATGAACATCATACCTTCAAGGACCTTGTTTAACCACTGTAATCAACCAAGGGTACCTTCAAGTGAGTGATCATAATGCCCCCCTCCTAATCAACTATTAAACATATTTAAACAACATTTTCCTATCCATGCTCATAATAGCCAAGAAATCCCTTCCACATCCTAAACACCTGAATCCCCAACACCATTAACACCCTAAGCCATATCCCTACATCCTACTCCTTGATCACTTCACCAACTTCATCAACTTCATTACTACCATTGATCCTATCATTCCCACATCTGACTACATCCTAAATCCACTCCTCACATATCCATCATACCTCCCATCTCCACACCTGACCCTCTCACCTACTTCTTCCTCTACTTATTCTACTTAATCCTTCTATTACCATTTTTAACAACCTCATCAACATCTTCACTTCTTCTCCTTCTATTCCATCCTACATGTTCCCTCACTTCCACATATTCTCTTAGATATTTATTTAAATAATACCCTCTATTGCATCATCTTATTCCAAATGTAAATTCTATTCCATCTAATCAACATTCACATAATCTTCGACACCCCCCCCTTCTATACATTTATTTTAGACTTGATCATACCCACTACTTCAACCACATCTATTCCAACCTTACATGTTATATCATCCTTAGAATTAATCTCATTTTTTCTTCTTATACTCTTAATCATGCACTAATCACATAACACTATCACAACCACATTGAACACCATCTTCTCCCCATATAGTCATTATCATCATTCTCCTCATTTTATGAAATCACCTCCAACTCTAACCATAACTTTAAATGATGCCCCATATCTCATCCAAAATATTAGATGTGCCAAAATCAACTCAATCCACAAATCTTCCTTATACATCATTAAATAAAACTCACTTCCACCAACATTAACCATGACAAAATAATATTAAGAATGCACCTGGTTGAACATCATTTTCATCCCTCCCAAGAGTGTCTTCGTCACAATCAAAATCTAATACCCTTAGTGTATTTCCTCAAAAGTCTATTTCAAATCCCCATAAGAAGATAGGAATTCACTCATCTAAATATCAAATCAAATAATGCCAACATTATTTTTATTAGGACCATATTTGTCTCTCCTAGGACTGGCCCCATTCTTCCAATACATCACAATTCAATTAGTCACTCCGCATAAAAAGTCACCTATAACTTCTTTAAAATTTTGATCATTATTCTAAATTATCAAGTATCACTAAGACAAAATCCACTACATTTAAACCATGAAATCATTAAACTAAACCTTTAAAATCTAATTCATTTACCACCACTTCTAAAATACCTTAGCCAACTCAATCAACCACCATCATCCCTTCCACATCAAAATCAATGGTCAAGAATCATAAGAATAAGACCTCGCTTCAACCAACATCCACTTCCTATAAATCAAGCCCATTTACTCCTAAAACATCAACTTCTAATCCATCTGTTGAATCTTATACTGAGGTATTCCAGCGTCTTCTCCATGCATCTGTGGTTACCCTTCCCCTCATAAAACTATTTAACCCGCGTAGTCAAAATCCTACATGGTTTGTTCCTAATGTTATTTGTTCCTATCATCATGTGCCTAGCCACACTATCAAGCATTGTAAGGCCCTTTGTAACCTTATCGATATCCTTATGGAAGAGGATGACCTCCTTATTGAAGAGGAGAACACTCTTCTGCCCCTTGGCCTGTCCTCATCCAAATCCAACCCTCACCTCAAATCCAAGATATTCTAAGTCCTCCTTTGCTACTATTACACCTTCGGCTTCTCTTTCTAACAAAGAAAAGTCCCCTCTTTACATAGACAATGTTTGTGTTTCTACTAGGTCTTCACTCATAAGAGGCCCAACCATCCACTTCATCCAAAACCAAGGTCATCATCACTTCTCCTCCCAATGAACCCATTGATCATCCTCCATCATCACCTCCTTCCAAATCTAAGCTATCTATCTTGGCTGATCCTAATCCTTCTTCTCTCAAACAGACCATCTAAAAAAGTTGCATAAATATCTTGTTAAGATTTCCTTATACAAGCTCATCCAACCCCTCACGGCTCTAGCATATTCTCTCGCATCATCTTCCACCATATCTTTTGAGGATTCTTAAATCCATGACATTCTTCCTCAAATACCATGACCTTCCTCTTTTCATCATAATTCATATCAATGAGACATTCATCTAGAAAACTATGATTTACAATGGTACTAGCATCAACATTATTTCTTGCCACACCTTCAATCAACTCATAGCTCTCTGATACTGTTGTTGTTGAATTTCCTATCATTCTCTATGAATTAAATGATAATGTTACCCCCGTATTGGGTATAGTTATCCTTCCCATTCGTGCATCAGCCATAAACTCCTTTGTGAGGTCTTATACATTATAGAAGGGGAGATTTCACTAAAAAAAATGTTCTTGCTACTAAGCCCTTGGATTCATGCCATGCACTCCGTCCCATATACCCGTCACCATTATATTAAGCATAAATATGAAGGGAATATTCACACTCTCCCTAGTTAGATTCCCCTACTTTTCAAGGCATGTCTTATAACTTATCGACCAAACAATGTGCTTGTCCCTAAATCAAACACATTCTTCCAAAGCTTCCACCAGTTCCTTTGTTCCTACATCTAAGTTACCCCATGATGGATCTATTCGATGATGTGTTGTAGTACGCCTCGCCTTAGAGGGAGTATCAAATCCTCACTCTTAATTATCTTCCTTCTCCCATCCGCCTCAATCACCATAATAAGGCCCCTATGTATCAATAAAAAATTTGGTATGTCATCTGAATTGGCCCCTCTTTCCTCAAAATCAATTTGATTTATGAAAAACTTGATCATCCTTCATCTCATTCTAAGCCAATTATCACCCTCACACCAAACCATATAGCGATGGTTTTGGCTTCCTCAGCAAACAAATCCAATGTATATACTTACCTCTATCATTGTTCCTAGAAAGCCTATGGCCTAGGATGTTATGAGAAGGGTGTCCACGACATCCCCTTTAAGACATCCCTACATGAACTACATGAAAATTTTGGCTTAGGATACAAATATCCCTTTGCACATCCCTCCTTTAGGATCCTCTGTCTCCTTCTCAAATTGATTGTTGACTCACCTCCCTTTTCCCCATCCAATTATCTTGTAGATCTAGATGATATAGTATCTATCCCTTAGGATTTTTTTTTAGTATCCAACAATTCCCTTCGACTGGTCTACTTATCAGGTTGAAAATTAAACCCAAGATCCTTTCCTCTTAAAAATCCTGAAATTATAGGGGAATATTCTCCTACCATTTACATCCTCCAATGCAGTGACGATGACTCTATTCTATCTTACATGGGGGTGAGGATTTTGATATCCAAAAGTCCCTTCCTCTCGACACTTCCTCCCTTCTAAATGAATCCACCATCAATATCAATATAGGGACTCCTCATAAGTCCCGCATCCACAGGGTTGGAAAATCTCCTTATCTTCGAGATCTCGAAGCCTTCACTTCTTTCTTATCCAAACATAGTCAGACCTTTGCATGGTCGTACTCTGACATGTCGGGTCTTGATCCCTCCATCTTCATCCACAACATCGTCACCATCCTTAGTGCCAAACTTGTCAAATAGAAGTTACGTCACATGCATCTTAGCATATCCCTTCTTTTCAAAGAATATCTACAGAACCTTCTCTCTGTTAACTTCATTCAACCTATCGATTATCCACAATGGGTCTCCAATATTGTAACTGTAAATGAAAAATCAACTTAGCATGCACAAATAAAATGAATATGAAACTAATTCAAATGCAACATGCAAACTCAACAAATCAAATACCTCATATCAATAAAATATGAAAGGAAGAGGAATTATACCTGCACTTATCATATAGCATGCAATTATCCTTCCTTGATGGGTGGATGTGCTTGGAAGATGATTGATTGCTTCATATTTGGATGTGGATGCACTTGGACAATGTCTCCCCTTTGATGATTGATGAAGATTGCTAGATGATTAATGAAGGATAATAGATTGTAGATGAAAGATAAATTGATTGAGTGATAAAATGACAAATATTTGCTAACTTTCTTACTAGCTAGCTCTCATGGAGGAGGAGAGCTCAATTTATAGTTGATGGAGTGGAAAATTGGATGGTGAGGATTAATCCATGTTGGATTGAATCCAATGGTTGAAATTTGATGAGAAGATTATATTTGTGTAGAGATTTCTAGATGTGGAGGAATCTAGATTTTGTGTGGAGATTTTATTGAATTTTTAATTTAATAGAAGAGTTTAGAATATTTGAATATTTAAAAATGAGAGGGAAAGATGAAGAATCTTCTAGATTTATAAGCCTCTAGATTTAGAGGTGAGGATGTGCACATGATTAGGATTATATTAGGTTAAATGATGTGATTAGGATAATTAATGATGAGATTTGATGGAAAGGCTAGGTGTAGGGATGTGTAGGGTAGGTGGTAGGTGAGATGTAGGAATATTAAATTCCTATAAAATGTTAATAAAGAATTAAATAGGATAATATGATATAATAATGAAATAAAAGGGATTAAAATGAAAATGGGATATAATAAGATTTAAAAGGATTAATAATGGAATGTTAGGATAATAATGATAAAAAATGTTAAACGGGAATGATGGTAAAATGGATTAAAATAATAATAGTTAATCTTACAATTACTTATTAACATGGTTGATGTATGATAATAATAATAATGGATTAAAATATCATTGTTAGCAGATAAATGGTGATAGATCTAAAATGTGGGACATGATTAATGTTAATTAGTCATGTAGACATTTTAGGTGTCTACATTTTGCCCCTTCTTTGAAGTGTTATTGCCTAGCAATGATCAGTTCAAAGAAGAAAGAAGAAAATATTTAGGATGGTGATATGATGCCCCCTTCGAGTGGGTAGGTGGGGAGGAACGAGACTG
Organism: Taxus chinensis; assembly: GCA_019776745.2. Lineage (NCBI taxonomy): Eukaryota > Viridiplantae > Streptophyta > Pinopsida > Cupressales > Taxaceae > Taxus > Taxus chinensis. The sequence continues at coordinate 525,858,435 of CM034152.1, forward strand.
GGTAGCCACTCAAAAAAGAGGAGATTCCCCAATGAGAAGATGAGAGGATTTGTGATAAGTGAGAGGATGAGAACTATGAGAGGATGCCTCAGTCATCAATGTATGACAAAGGTGTAGGATGTTTTCATTTTGGATGTATGATGCCCCAGTAACGATGTCTGATAAGAGATTTGGATTTAGGATATTTAGGATTTATATTTGATGATGCCCCAATCAATGATGTATGACAAGGGTGATGATTTTGGATTTGGATGCCCCAGTAAAGGATTTTGGTTGGATGTTTTGGATGTTTGATGGTTGGATTTTGGATGTTTTGTTGTCCCTAGTCCAAGGGTAAGGATTATATAGGATCTTGGATTGATGATGTTGGATGTTGGATTTTGATTATTTGGATTTGGGATGCCCCAGTCAAGGGGTAAGGATTTTGACTTTGGATGTTGGATGTTGGATGTGAAGATGTTTGGATGATAGGACTTGATAGGATTGATTGAAAATATTGGATAGATTGATTGGATGAATAAGATTTGATGATTGGATGTTAAATGATTGATGAAGGGTTGGTTGTATAAGGTGATGATGATTAGGCTAAGTGATGATGTCAAGGGGTGGTGTTATCGTAAAATGCCCACAATTATCATCATTAGCAATTTATTAAGATGTGGCATAGAGAAAAATGCACTAATGGTATAAAGACCATGATGTTGTAATTGCTAGATGCCCCTGTCCTCATATCATTGGATAGATTAATAGTATGAGGGTCCTTTGGATATCAACAACAAAAAGTGGCCTCATATCATTGGCCATGTAGAAAGAAATAAAAAGTGGCCTCATATCATCAACCAAGTGCTAAAAGAAAAAAAAAGGTGGCCTCATATCATCGGCCAAAATATTATACAAATGCAAAAATATAAACAAGCGAAAACAAGCACACACATACACTTTTATGCATGCAAAAGTCATTAAGATTTTATATGCATTTATTTATTTTTATGGATTTTTAAGATTTTTTATTTATTTGGGTTGAAGATTTTAGGGATTTTGAAATTATTTCTTTGGATTTTTAAGATTTTTGTTTTGGATTTTTAAGATAGTTTAGATGTGGATGGGATGAATATGTGATAAAGGGATTTGGGATAGGGGATTGAAAAGGGGTGACTTTCTCCTGATAGGATAAGGTCGATGTCGGATAATAGGGATTAGGGATAAAGGGATGATTTGGGATGAGGATGAGGGATGTGGCATAAAGGGATGATTTTGGATAGGAAAAAGGATATGGGATAAAAGGATTGGTTGGATAAGATAAATGAGGTTTGATAGGATGAGGGATGTGATAAGGTAGAATATAGGACTAGGTGATGCGAGATGATTGGTCGATTGCCCCTAGGTAAAGGGTAGGATGTGAGATGATTGGATACGATAGGCCCCCAAATAAAGGGTGGGATGATGGATGATAGTGTATTTTTTTTGATCCCCAAGTGTAAAGGAATAAATAAGTAAGGGATGGTGCCTCCTAGAGGATTATAAATTTTCCCCCAATCATAATGATGATGGGTTAAAGGAAGCAAAAGAAGGATAGGAGTAGGATGTTTGATATTGGATAAAGCAATATGATCATTGATTGGATCCCATAGATGATTGGTTAAATGGATGGGGATGTAAGGGATGGATGGTTTGTAATGGATGATGAATAAAAGATGAGCTTAAAGGCACATGACCTAGGGTAAAATGGAAGTAAGCCTAGAACAAAAGTGTGATTTGGGAAGGTCTGGTTGGATAATACTTGGCAACATAGCAAGAATGCGATGTCTCTTCGATGGATCAAAGTGTGTGCAAAAGTGATAGTTAATTATGTTAGGTTGTGGAGCTAGAAGCTTCACAATAAGCATGATTTTACATGGGTGACAGTAAGGATCGGTCAAGGTGTAACCGGCACCGGTCAAGTCAAGTCAAGAGCCAACTGGTGACAGTTTACCGGGTTAGTGACGATTAAGTTAAGTTGGAAATTAGATCTATTAGAAGGATTTATTGTTTGTAATTGCAGAAGGCCCTAAGTCCGTATATTGACTATATAAGCATAAAAGCTAGGGGAATAGAATTAAGAGAAGGATTGACTTAGATCCTTGATTTTCCTAGGGTTGAGATGATGGATGATAAAATTCTGAAGAAGAGAAATCTGAAAGAACCAGGTTTCATAGGATCAGTAGAGTCTCCATGGAAAGGACCCCTAGAGGATAACATGTACATCTGATGGGGATAAGAGGGTAACATCTTCTACTATTATTTATCTTTGATAAGGATTGTTTTGTAATTTTGATAGTTTGCAAAGGATAGAGTTTCTTCTTGTAGATAGGGATTGGTTAAGTGATTAGTTGGGGTGTGGGATTGGAGATAGATTTATAGGATGAAGGATATAGGATAAGGTGGGGGGGATAGAAGATGATAAGATATGCCCCTAGGTATGGGGGGATTGAGTGATAAGTGTGGTGTACCCCTAAGTGATAGAGGAAGAATCTTCGTGCAAAGTATAGGGATGGTGTACCCATGTGAGATTATTGCAAATTTTCCCCCAGTTCATGAGAATGATGGACAGGTTGCTGGGAAGAAAAAACAGTTGGTGGATAAAGCAATAGGATCATCGATTTCCTAGACTTGAATGATAGATGCAGGAGGATGTGGACTCTTGTAAAGGATGGATTGGTTTGAAATGGGTGATGAACAAAAGATGAGCTTAAAATCACATGTTTTGGTGGACGTAATAAAAGTAAGACGGTAAAAAAGAGTGTAACCATTTGTATTATTCTAGTTTAATCCATACTTGGAAACATAAAAGTGTGATGTCTCTTCAAGATGAAGGTGTGTGTAAAATTGGTAGTTAATTTCTACTTGAAGTTAAGACTCAATGGGTATGATGTAAAAATAAACTAGTCAATGTATAGGGAGTGATTAAGTCAAGTAGGCTGATGGAAGGTGAATGGAAGGTTAAGTCATGCATTGATCCACTGGTAGTTAGGAGTCCATAGCCCGGACGGAGATACATCTTATTCTTGTCACAAAATTTCTCTACTGTCAGCCAGGCGTCCATAGCCCCGATAGAGTTGCTGGAAACATCCTTAGAGAGAGTCTTGAGGTGGATTGTATTTGATATTTTAAATTTTGATATGATTTTTTCTTTTCTTATTATTTTCATTTTTTTATGATCCACTGTCTTAAGACCTCTAGGGGTTCATAATAACCAATGACTATATGGGCGGATGGAGATGAGTGTAGTGATGACATTGGCTAGAGTGTCAAAAGATGTACCTAAGGGTCTTCACCACAAGTTAATTAAGATGTGTGATTAAGTGATTGGATCTCTAAGATATGATCGGTCTTGGATGTTGATAGTAAGGATAGCCCAATGTCACACAAGTGTAATAGGTACTAATGAATTACATCATGTGTGATTAAGTCAATTAAGTATTTGGAATGAGGATGGAGGGAAGAGGAAAGAACATCCATGTACAAAGGAAAACTTAAAATCTCAATCCAATTTTATGTGTTTGGGATGTGTAGGGGGATTAGGGGATAGGGGATTGGTAGATGTATTGATGGGATGGTCAAGAGAATTGGTGGGATTAGTTTTTGATTGGGTATTGTTAGTGATAGTTTTATAGCCTAAACCTGATTTTCCAGAGTTGGGAGGATGGGTGATGGGAGTAAGGATGCCTTGTTCATGGATTCCTAAGATTTTACCATGATGTTTGATGTTGTTAAGCATCTTTTCAGCTACATGGAAGGAATTGGATATGGAAGAGGGTGAAGTGATGCTGATCTCCATTAGATTGGGGGATGTTTGTTTTCTCATCTGTTAAGGGACCATCAAAATATGGGGGTTTAGATTTGGATTTTTTTGGATGTTTAGGTGGAGGTTTTTGGATTTTTGGTTGGTGAGGGATGTTTGGATGTACGATGAGATTTGGATGGATAACGATTTTTGTATTTAAAGTGAGGTTTGGATGGTGGATGATGGTTATATATAGGGTTAGGATAGAAATGTGGTGGATAGAGAGGTACAAGGACAAGAAGCCCTTGGTTAATGAGGTTTTGGATATAAGACCTAAATTGCATGCAACGATTGGTCGAATGTTCATGTGTGCTATGGAAGTCACAATAGTAGTGTTCCCGATACCAAGATGGTTTGAGGAGTTTAGAAGCATGATGTTTAACGGGTGGGTGAATGATCATGTTAAAGGTTTTAAGCTGATGGAAGATAGTAGTTAGGGTTCCACCTAAGGAGGTGAATGTGGTTGGGGTTGGTAAGAGAGATGGTGTGGGTAATAAGGGTGGATTAGGTAGGATATGTGTAGTAGTGGGTAGGATAGGAGAGTATTGATTGGTTTTATGTGATTTGGATGAATTTTAAGGATGTGGATTAGATGGTTGGAATTTGGATGGAGGATTAGCCTTGGGGGCTTTAGGAGGTTGGTTTGGTTTTGGATTGGTAGTGGATTTTGGCTTGGAATTGGATTTGGTTTATTTGGGAGAGGTGTATGGTGTAGGGTGGTTTTTTGTAGGATTAGATGGTTTGATTTGGGATGGAGTGGATAGGTAGAAATGGATGAAGAGGATGTGTTAGATTGGTTGGATTTGGGGGAGGTATATTTTGTGGATTTAAAGGATGGAGTAGATGTTGATGAGGGAGATGGTTTGAATTTGGATGAATTTGGTTGAGTTAAGGTAGAGGGGGGTGGTGTGGAAACAACATTGGACTGGGGAAATTTAGATGACGTAGGAGTCACGTTGGATGGTTTGGGATGAAGTTGCTAATTGGTAGATTTATTAGATGTGGATGGAGAGGATAAAGGTGGCACATGGGCCATGTTGAATGAAATAGGATTAGGAGATGAAGAGGAGGTGGGTGACTTAGGAGCAACACTAGATTGGATGGGTTTGGATGTAAGTGAAGGAGGGGTGGGAGCCAAAGTAGATGTTAGAGGAAGGGACTTAGGACTATCTAGGAGAAATTCCATGGGATGAGCTTGGTATGATGAGGATAATGAGGATTTAGGACTAAGGTTTGATGTAGCGGATAAGGATTGTGGTTTGTTTTGATCTTGATTGGATGCAGATGCATATGTATAAGGTACGTTATGATATGTTTTGATGAGGGGAGTTACGGATTAGATTTTTTGATGGGGGTTCTAGCGGTGGATAATGGTGATGGAGGATTAGGTTCAGATAATGGGTTAGCAAATTGTAAAATAAGGTTACTAGGTGATGGTGGTGATATGGGATATTTAGGCTTAGGTTTTGATGTAGATTTTGATTTATGAATCATAATTGGTTAAATTTTGGAAAAGTTTGAAAAGGAGATATTCGTTGGTGGAAGGGGATGATTAGAGTTGATCAAAATTGATGTAATTAGTTAGGTGTGAGGAAGGATGATGGTTAGGGATGCTAGATGACGTGGATTTAGGATTGGGTGTGATTGGCTTTGTGGATGATGGATCATCTTGGTCGGTGTCAATAAGGTCCTCACTATCATAAGTTGATGTGAGTGAGGATGGTTGAGAAGATATTTGGCTAAGGTGTTATTGGAGGTCAAAAATTTATTGGTTAAGATTTTGGATGGTTGTGAGGATGGTGGGATCAACTTGGGATGGGTTAGGAGATTGTTGGATATAGGATGTGAGTATCATAGTTTGGTTTTGTAAAGATTGGATAGTAATAGGGATGTTTTGATCAAAGTGGGAAGGTAAAGGTTGATGAGTGGGGGATTTGAGTTTGATGGGAGCCATGATGAGGATGGGGGTTTAGATAAAATTTAGGAATAGGATTGGGTATGGATAGGATGTAGGTAAGATAGGATTAAGATGGAGGGATTAGATGTGGATGGGATGGATTTAGGAAAGGGTATAAGATTGGGATAATTAGATGGATGGATTAGGTTTGATTATGTTAGGATTGGAGGTTGATTGATTTGTTTGATTAATTTTTGATTGGTTGATTAATGTGTGGTGAAAAATGATATGTAAGCATGAAACACACAACCTATCTAGTCAAGTGGGTGTGCAACACAAGCTATAGCCCACTTTTAATACCACACAAGACATTGGCACTCACTGAGCTAGCCCACCTTTACGTCGATGTGTGATCGGCTAGTGAGTAACCTTTTGTGGTTCCTTCCCCTACACTATCGCTTGATTGCGGCCGAAGGCTACCTAGGTTAGGATAAACGAGCTCTCTAGGGGCGTCCCCTATATACCTTATGCTAAGTGGGTCCCAAATCGATATGGAAAGGATTTTATCTAAGGTCTGGGTGTTGCGACGTGGAAGCCCCTCACTTCACGTCATGCTTAAAACACATAGACACTTAGCCAATAATGACAACTCTCTAAGAATTTATATACCCTGTCGTAACATGGCGTGTGTCTACATGCGTGGAGACGAATCCCACAGTCACGAGACCCCTAAGACTATGGTAAGTGTGTGGATGTCAGTTCCACGTCACATTACCCCCTACAAAAGAAAAATGGAAAAAATATTAACCACTTTTCATCCTCAAGATCGTCCTAGGACACGAGAGGAGAGCATACGCAGCATCACCTTTGGGTTTAAACAAACAAGCACATAAATTATAAAATGGACAACACACAAATTTAATCAAAATGAGTAATTGGAATGGGGGTCTTTGACTAGGGAAATATGCAAGACAAAAAGGTTGGCAGTTTTAACAAAAAAAATCCAATGCACTTAGATTGTTCAGGCTGTAAGATAAAGGGTTAGTAGTCTTGGTTTACTTTAACATCCTACAACCACAAACATTAGGCAATATATGTATTATTTTGATTGAATGGAAAAACTGGTAAAGTTTCCCCTTGTTTCTGTGATTTTCCTGCATAAATAGAATGTTAGATTCTAAAAAACATGTTGCAAAATACAACAATATGCAAGTTAATATTTAATACAAAGATAGAAAAGGTTGTTTGGTATAAACGTGTTGATACAAAGGACAAATGTGCTAAAACAGGGAACACACACGCTAAACTACAAAATCTACCAAAAAAGAGGTTAGTCTGCAGATACACTACGACAGGGAGTAAACGCACCAAAACATCCTTTATACACGCTTAAACAACAACAAACACGCTAAACCCTACAAAGCAAAAAGTTATGACAAACACGCTATTCCAGGAGCTAAAGCACAACAACAAGGTATAAATGCACTAGAACAGGACCAAACACACTAGTATGTGAAATGAAAGGGCAACAAGATGTTAGCAAGTAAACGCAATGAAAAAAACTTTATACGCACTGAAACAGGTAACAAACGTGCTACATTTTTTTCCTACAAACATAGAGTTAACAAAAGCTTACAGATGTGTTGTTTTAGTATATACACGTTGAAACAAGCCATGAATGTGCTAATACAGAACTGAAGCACGAAAAATCAAAAAAATTGAGTTTAAATCTCACTGAAAAAATTATGAATTTTTGATAGTTTGTTATTAGTGCCTAATGCTACTAATTCCAACAAGAGTTTAGGTGGGTAAGCCCCACGGTGGGCACCAAAAATGTAGATGAAAAATCAAGTTAGCATGCACAAATAAAATGAATATGAAACTAATTCAAATGCAACACGCAAACTCAACAAATCAAATACCTCAGATCAAGAAAATATGAAAGGAAGAGGAATTATACATGCACTTACCGTCTAGCATGTAATTATCCTTCCTTGATGGGTGGATGTGCTTGGAAGATGATTGATTTTTTCATATTTGGATGTGGATGCACTTGGACAACACCTCCCCTTTGATGATTGATGAAGATTTCTTGATGCTTGATGAAGGATAATAGATTGTAGATGAAACATAAATTGGTTGAGTGATAAAATGACAAAGATTTGCTAAAGTACTTACTAGCTGGCTCTCATGGAGGAGGAGAGCTCAATTTATAGTTGAGAAGTGGAAAATTGGATGGTGAGGATTAATCCATGTTGGATTGAATCCAATGGTTGAAATTTTATGAGAAGATTAGATTTGTGTAGAGATTTCTAGATGTGGAGGGTTCTAGATTTTGTGTGGATATTTTATTGAATTTTTAATTTAATAGAAGAGTGTAGAATATTTGAATATTTAAAAATGAGAGGGAAAGATGGAGAAGCTTATAGATTTAGAGGTGAGGATGTGCACATGATTAGGATTAGATTAGGTTAAATGATGTGATTATGATAATTAATTATGATATTTGATGGAAAGGCTAGGTGTAGGGATGTGTAGGGTAGGTGGTAGGTGAGATGTAGGAATATTAAATTCTTATAAATGTTAATGAAGGATTTAAAATAGGATAATATGATATGATAATGGATTAATGAGATTAATGAATTAGAAGGATGAAATGAGATATAATAATGATTTAAAAGGATTAATAATGGAATGTTAGGATAAAATGATAAATAATGATAAAGGGGGAAATATGATAAAATGGATTAAATAATAATAGTTAATATTACGATTAATTATTATATGGTTGATGTATGATAATAATAATGATGGATTAAAATACATTGTTAGCGGATAAATGGTGATAAGACTAAAATGTGGGACATGATTAATGTTAATTAGTCATGTAGACATTTTAGGTGTCTACAGTACCTATTGCTAAATCTTATGGAAATCTCTGCATCTATACCGACTTCTGAGATTTAAACCTCGCATGTCCCATGACTTTCCTCTTCCCATCATCGATCAACTTGTCGATCTCATGGCTAGCCACAAGATGCTCTCTATTATGGATGGTTTTTATAGTTATAATTAGATCTTCATTGCTCCAGAAGACCAACATAAGACGTCCTTCATCATACCTTTGGGGACTTTCTGTTATCACATTATGCCTTTCGGCTTGAAAAATGTTGGGGCCACTTACCAGCATACGATGGCCTATATCTTCCACAACCTTATCCATAAAATAGTGAAAGACTATGTTGATGACCTTTTGGGTAAATCCAATCACCAACGCAATAATCTCTTAGTCCTTAAAATCCTTTTTGAGTGCCTTATCTTCTTTCTTCTTTACCTTAACCTAGCCAAGTGTGTATTTGGAGTTCTAATTGGAAAACTCTTTGGCTTCATCGTTTCTATCAAGGGAATTGAGGTTGACCCCGCAAAAATCAAGGACATTATCTAAATGCCTCCCCCTTCTAATCTAACTCAACTTTGCATTCTTCAGGGCCATCTCCAATCGATCCGCCGTTTCATTTCATAGCTCTTTGACCGTTGCCAACCCTTCCATCACCTTCTTAGAAAAGACACCCAGTTTAACTGGGATATCACCTTTCATAATGCATTCAATGATCTCAAACAATATCTTCTTTCCCCACCTATGATCACACCTCCACATGATGGGGAGCCTTTCTACCTCTACATCTATGCCTCCAATCATGCTCTAGGTGCTATGTTGGCACATCATGACGAGTAAGGAAAAGAACAGGTTGTGTATTATATCAGTCGTACCCTTCTTGATTATGAAACCCATTATACCGAAGGTGATAAGATGTGTTTTTCCCTCTTCTTTTCCACTTCTTAGATTCTTCATTATCTACTTTCATAAACCCTTCATCGTTACCAGCATCCACATTCTTAAAACCATGCATTCAAATCCTTACCATATTGATTGCATCACTCATTGGCTCATGCTCATGAAAGAGTTTGAACTTGAGTTTATCTCCCAAAAATCCATTAAGGGCCAAGCTATTGCAGACCAATTAGCTGAGGCCCCTCTTCCTAGTACGCATCTTCCTCATGAGCAATATCTAGATGAATCCATCATGAGTACGGTACCCTTAAGATGACCCTCTTATTTAACAGATCCAAGTGTCAACAAGGGGGAGGCATTGGTGTTATCATCATTCCTCATTGGGGAAATCTTATCCCTATCACAAACAAGCTTAATATTAAATGAACAAATAATATGGAAGAGTATGAAGCCCTTATCTTAGGTCTTGAAATTGTTGCCTTTTTAGGTTTTCAAGTTTTTAACATCTGTGGGGATTTTGAGATTATCGTCAAACAAGTTACAAGTGAATATCAATGTAAAAACAACATACATCAGAAGTATACGGACATATTCCTTCTCCTCCTTGAGGTTTTTGACTCTTATTCCATCCAGGCTAGTCCTCAATCATGTAATCACTTCGCAGACATTATGGCTTCCATTTCCTCACTTATTCCCTAGACAACAGAAGAATCCAAATTATCCATTAATATTCATCATCTTGATCAACCATCCCATACCCATGAGCTTCCTCATGTTGACCATCTTGAAAGTAATTCTTCTAACCTTTCGTATTCTTAGATCTTTGACTACCTATCTCAATCTAAAATCCCCTCTGATATTCCTAAGAATGGTAGAAGCGAATTTCTCCAACGTGATAACCGCTACAGCTTACTTGGTGGCATCCTATATAAGTAAGGATTTGATGGTATCCTTCTTTGTTGCCTCGAATCCTCTGAGTGTATTTGTGTTATCCAGGAGGTCTTGTTAGCATATGGATTTGCACGCATGCAAATGACATGTAACAGTGTGGGAACGAAGTCCCTCCTCAATGAAGGTGAGGCTTCCTTTATTGAAAAACAAAACTGTATTTACATCTATACATTTAAAATTGTATGTGGGGGGTGTTTTGGAACATCAATGGAAAGAAAAGTGAATGAGGGAGATGGAATGGAATGAAGGAAACGAGTGAAATGGAATGAATTGAAATAACATGCAAGAGTTAGGTAAAAACAAAGCCTAATATTGCACGAAGAGGAAAGATGAATAACTAACACAAATAAAAAAGAGTTTGAGTTAGCTAAACAAGAATACGTAAAAGGGAACACACGTGAACAAGTAGATAATCAGAGCTTAATTACTGTGAACAAGAACAACAACTTAATAACGTTGACAATAAGATCAAAGATAATATTTGCATGCAAGATTCAAACATCTAACATCTAATGAACATAAGAACATCAAATGTTACAAGAGACAATGAATGAGACACAAAGTTCTTATTTCATTAACTCCAAAATGTTTTCTCAAAAGAACACAAAGTTTCTTTCTTTGAAGTAAAACTTGCATACAAAAGTATTTTCTTCTCCTCTCTCAAAGTCACCTTTACAAATGAGCCCCTGACTTCCTTTATAACCCAAAAGTCGGTTACAAAGTAGTTAGAGTTTTAAATGCACATTAAATAGGGCACTTAAGTGATTTTTGACTTTTTCAACCAACTTTATTAAAAACAGCCAAAAATAGAAACCACTTAAGTTTAAAAGTCATAAAAGAAATAGGCACATGTGGACCCCACTTAAATGACTTGGGCACACACATAGACATCCTAGTCAACAATCTACCACCTAGATCAAAACACCTATGGTTAGTGCCTTATCCATTGGGCCAAGAGTCCGCCTATCCTGGTCATACGAGAATGAACTCATTGACCATGCTCCACAATCCTCCAGATGACAAGAGAGCTGAGCTTGAAACTTGATCAATTCATCCACCTCTTCGTTTGAGCAACATCCTGGTATGAGCAATTTTGTCTTCATTTGTATTCGCATTCAAAATTACATACAATTCTCCACATGCTCTGAATACCTTTCCATGGTGAATTCTTCATTTTTCACGAGATCAAAGTCGTTACGCCACCTTGGCTTGTCAGAATTCAGCTCTTGATCTTTCACCATCAAGAAGATCTTCCAAGAGCCAAAATTGCAATTCACTTCCTGGAGTTATGTCTTTTGTCTTTGTCACCATCCTGAAGTGTTGTCATTTTGATCCGCTCACAATCGTCTAATTCAAGAATGCTTCAACTTTAAGATTGACCGATGAAATATTGCACCCGCTGCTAACTAAGAGTTGACAGGGACACGCTTGAATGATGTGGTCTTGCTTGATGATCCGTACAACGATCAAGTGAAAACAATTGTTGTAGTCAAGATTCTCCCATTATTGATCTCTGCCGATAACAATGGCTTTTGACTCCGAAGAGACCTATACCAATAGCTACGACTTATACTATATAATGAGGAAGTCAGAGGTTGCTTCCGCTTCGAAGCCGTTGGAGTTGAATCACCACACTATGCAGGTGTCATGGTGCATCTATGCAATTAAGAACAAGCATCAGGAAAATTGTGATTCTCCTTCTGTTGATATGCGATCGTAGAACCGACTTACATCGATGTGTCCCAAGTTGGCATTGACGATGTGCTCATTCTCTGAATGGAGCGTTGGGGTGATTAGAATGCCCTAGAAGTTATATTGTAATATCATTTTGTTTGGAGATGACATGATTGTGACAGAAACGTGATTTCAGGTGATTACTTCCATCTTACAAAATTGCATAAATCGCCTGTAAAATTAGCCTGGTAAAAATACCAAACGTCACCTTGAGCATTTAAAAATTGGAAAGAGAGCATATGAAGGTGACGATAATTGAAAAAAATAATTCATTTCTCTTGACGATCATTTGAGTCTAAAATATCAACTCTCAAAGTGAGTCACCTTGACAGGCTGAAAACTACGCACGTAGTGAAATCATGCAAACTGAATTTTATTGGACTCCGTGAAAAATATCAAACGAACTACTATACATTTGAATTTTTGCAAATAAGTACATGAATCTGGGAATAATTTAATGAACTAAACCTTTTCTCTTGAAAATCATCTGGGCTCGAGATATGGATTCTCAAAGTAGGCCTTCCGCCAAGCTGAAATTGCGTGCGCGGCAAAATCAAGTAAACTGGGTTTTTCTTGGGTTCATGAAAAATATCAAATGAGGTGTTGCGCATTTGAAATTTGGAAAATGAGTATACAAAGATGGCAAGAATTCAAGGAACCAAACCTTTCTTCCTGACGATCATCCGTCTTCGAGATATCGAGCTCCAAAGTTGATTACTTCAACAGCTACTACCAGTGGCACATTCTTTCCGCATCTATTGTTTTCTTCATTAAATTCATTTTTCTTTGTGCTGATATACATCGGTAATGCGTTTGAATGCGTGATATTTTTGAATAATCTGAATACTTCTCACAACCGCATTATGAAAATGATTTTTTTCAAATTAAATTAAATTCTCCCGATGTTTAATAACTTCGCGCATGATCGATTTGAATTTTTTTTTAATTCGCTATTTCTTGATGTTGGCTGATTTGAGATGCCTGATTTTTATAAATGCATGGATATTGTTAATCCTTTTCTATTGGCGATGCGTGAAGTCACTTCTCTTTTGCGTTGAAATTGCAATGCGTGTGTGGAAGACTGTTTCAGACTGCGTGTTGAATGTTTGGAGGACTATTTTTATTTCTTTAGCCTAATATATTCCTCCTTGACCAATGTGTGGCCTATGCTGCTCGGCCATTTAATCTTTTTTGAATATTTACCTTTTCTAAATTGCCTTTTCTCCCTCCCACGTGGCCTCCTTTTGCAAAAGAAAACAAAAAATAAATAAATTTATGGACTGTTGTTTTATGTTAGTCTTTCCCACGTGGTTTTTGGTATTTTCTTTTACCAATGCATTTGATTTTGTTTTATTTTTCCCAATGTGTGGGCATTCTACCTTCTCTGCGTAGCTTTTGGTTCTTGGACTGCTCTTTCCTTGACCAATGCGTGGTGAAAATGTTTTTCTTGGCTCTTGCGTGGACTGCTTTCCTGTGGCTTTATTCTTCTCCAGGCGTTGAAATTTGTTCTTGTTACTTTGTTGTCCTCCTCTACCTATGCGTGGAAGCTCCTTCCTTGATGTTTTCTCCCTCCTACTCCTGTGTGGAAACTTTGTTTTTGTTTGGCTGTGTATTTCCCCTTTCTTCAGGCTAGACTAAAAACTGCCTTCTCCTCCTCCACGTGGTATCTTTTTCCTATTTTTTGGACTTTGTGGGGGCTAAATTGCCTAGAACAATGTGTGGCCTCTACCTCCTCTCCACCAGATAGCTGGGTGTAGAGAAACCTTGTTGAATGCTTTGGTTTTCCTTCTGAAAAATGCATGGTATTCTTTGTCTTCTTTTATATTTTATAGTGTCCTCTCCTTTAAAACCTGCGCAGATCTTTATCTCCCCCACGTGGCCTGTTGGCTTTTAGCATGCGTGGAAAATGATGTTTATTTCTTTTCTTTAAAACCTGTTGTTTCTTTGTCCTCTAGCTACGTGAGAACTTGTTAGGACTGTTCTCCTTCAAAAATCGTGGTGATCTTTAAACTGCTTCTGCGTGATCTTTTGGACTGGGTGGAAGTTGTATTATTTTTCCTTCATGTGGAGAGCCTCTTCAATATCTAGCTTTGTGAATGCGTGATAATTCGTTGAAGGATGTGATAAAATATTACTTTTTTTTTCTTTAGAAGAAATAAGAAGCAATCGGAAAGCTTCGCACGACTCTTTCCAACGAGTCCGACGGAGGAATTTATGAAGGCTAAATTGACTTCCCTTCTTCCCGGGTAGTGGAATTAATTGCCAAGGAAAATGGGGAAAGCAACGGCCAATTGCCAACGGGAATGGCAAGGTGGGTTGGCAATCTCTATTCAATTTCTCCATGTGGGAAATCGGGAGATTTCTTGTCCGTTTGCCAATTTATTAATTTGGCAATTGGGGGAAGAAATCCCACGAGTGGGAAATTAAAATAAATTTGCCAGGAAAGGGGAAATCCAGGTTCGGGAAGCCAATTTGGCATTTCCGGCAGTTGGAAGCACAAGCTTACTTCCTCGGCAATAAAATAAAAAAATTGTCGAATAACTTTTAATTGATATTTATTTAAATAAATACTCCCAAGTCATTAAAATTAATTTTATCAAACAAAGAGTAATTAATTAATTAATTATTAATTAATTAATTGTAACGCAGTTTAAAACCTGACGGGAGGAGTTCTTTCCCGAAAAGGACGAAACGAAGACCGAAACAATCACAAAAATGAGATGGTTGTGATGAGAGTGATAAACCACACAAATTAACGCTTTTGAAAATTTTCAAAATTTCCAAACAAAATTTACGAAGTCAAAATTGGCTAATAACAGGTCCACGATGGAATGTATGGTGGAAACTTTAGTGGCTTAGTTGTCACTAAGTGTGTGCTTCTCCTATACTATTATTGGCCTTCGCTTAATCGAGACTATTGCAAATATGTTAAGAAATGTGAAAAGTGTCAGGAGGATTCCAACCTTATTTGCATTCCTAGCTAGGCCTTGCAGCTATCTTAGGATCTTTGGCCCTTCTCACAATGGGGCCTCGATCTCATTAGTACCATCCATCCTCGTTCTTCACAACAACATCATTATATCATCACTGCGACTGGGTATTTCACCAAGTGGGTGGAAGCAATTCCAATCACCTCAACTAAATCTAATCCAATCATCAACTTCATCTATGAACACATTATTTTTCGTTTCGGCGTCCCTCATAAGCTTGTTATGGACAACGAAAAGTCCTTCAAAAACAAATACCTTAAGAATCTTGGTTCTGCCTTTAACATAAAACTTAGTTTCTCCTCTCCTTATTATCCTCGGGCCAATGGTCAGGCTGAGGCCTCTAACAAGACCTTGTGTAACATCCTTACTAAAACTATCAATAAAGTAGGTCATAACTAGCATCTTCAGCTTCCCTTCACTCCTTGGGCTTACTAGACTAGCATCCACACCCCCACAGGTGTTACTCATTTTTCTCTTATCTATGGTTTCGAAGTTGTTCTTTCCCTCGAAGTTCAGACTCCTTCCTTGTTTGTTTTCCTCCACGAATTTATTTCTGAAGAGGACTATCATCAGGAACGTCTAGCTTAGTTGGAGTTGTTAAAGGAACATCGCCTTATCGTCCTTCAACATCATCAAGTGTACCAAGATCGAATTATTTGTGCTTATCCATTGGTCATCCATCCAACCTTGTTGGTCTATCGTCCTGCCAGTGTTGGACGCATCCCTATTGGTTGGTCGTCTAACCTGCGTATTAGACGAAATCCATTGAAGGTTCATCCAACCTTGTTAGTTCATTGTCCGATTTATGCTAGATGGTCATCCCAATAACTTTGAACGGTCATTCATCCTGTGTATGTTGTGTTGTTAAGACGGTTGTCTCTTCAAAAATAGACAGTTGTCTCCCCTAGAAACAAACATATAAAATGTGGATTTTGGGCACACTACCCCCAAACCCCTGCGCCCTTGGACCACACAATGGGGGTACCCCCTGGGCTATGTATTATACCTCAGCAAATATTTACACATTTTGATTAGAAAATTGGTGAAATACATGCATAAGTTCATTTTTAACTATAAGTAGTAGGCAAACCAACCCATATAAATGACTTGGAAAAAAAATTAGGTGAACTGATTGGCAGCTGACTGCTAAAAATTCACCATTTCCAATTTCCAAAATCCCTAATATTCACAAGTTTTAGAAAATTCACCACTAAAATTTTCCCTAGATCTTCCCCATCTAAAAATAAAAATTCATGGATGCTCATGTCAAATTCAAGTTATCAAAAATAGACTGCTCCCTCGAAGGACAGTTGTTCATTCAAAAAATAATAATAATAAAAAATATAAATAGACCGATCCCTCGAAGGACGACTATCATGTCTATCACTCCTTCCATAGTGTAAAAATTATTTATTTAAAAAGTAGACCATACCCTCAAAGGATGACTACTCTTATGTATTATGGAAGCGAAGGCTTCCCGCATTGATCAGCCTGCTATAGCATCCATAGCAAACTTCCCGCATTGATCAGTTTGCTCTCTTTCCCCTACCCAGAGCTAGGGCATAGATTTAGGTAAATCCACCTGTGGAGAACCCTCTTCACGTGTACAAGTTACATCTTAAACCCCCTTGGTCGTATCGAATATAGGTGCATAATTTCTTTCATCCATGCTTTCCCTTGATCTTGACATAACTAGCTTTTATTGGTTATGTGTTAACACTTGTTATGGTCGCATGTGCATTGCGTTATGTGGATCCCCTTCTCGTTTACCTCCACTTCCGTTGGAGGCATCATTTCCCCATGTGTTCCTTGATACGACGTAACGTCGTTCGTACCAATAGGTCACCAATTAACAAGTTACATTCTATTCTAATTTGTCATACCTATTTCTTTATTCTTATCCCTATCACCAACCACATCCATCATCTACATGTTATCTATCTAAATTTTCACATCTATCATTTAATTATTATCTATCCATAATTTCACATGTTTTAAACATCATCAATTGCCCATCACATCCATTTTTAATCAACATTTTTCAATAATCATATATCATGTAAATAACATACAGTCACATCTATACATTCTCATCATCATCATCAAGTAAATAAAAGCAAACACCTTACCATTATCCACATCCACATGAACATCAACATAAATCAGAGCATTACATCATACAATAGACATATGTTAAACCACAACAAAGTCATGTATATATATCATATATCACCAAAATAAATGTCTCAATACATCATTGGCCTCTAAGGGCCCTCTCTCAAAGCAGAGATGTCATGAAAACCAGTTAAGTTAACATCAAAAATCCTAAAGTCTTGCCCCTCTGAGGCAAGTCCCTTTGTCTGTCTCTCGACCTTGTCTCCTCCGCCCTAGCCCTTGTCTTGATGTGGATGTACCACACTCGCCACACTCCCAGATGGCCCTGCTCTTGCTACCCCTCTCCATTGTAGGTACTCCTAGTATCTCAATGTTCATGGTAATTTATTTATCACTATCTTCTCATAGTACTTTTCCTCCGCCACTAGGGCCCTATATCGATCCATTGGTATCATATCAAGAGGCGCCATCTGTCCTGCTCCCAATGGTACCATTGGACCACCACTCATTGACTCTGCTGCTAGTATAGTAGCAAGATATTTGAATCAGACCCTCTACACCTCCCTTTGTCTCCAATACCGGTCCCTATCCTGGATGGCTCGGTCCCTCTCCTGAGTCATTGCATCTCTCTCTTGTCGAAAGCTTTGTGCCTCTTGTTGAGCGATATCTCGTTGTATCCTCACTCGAGCCAACTATGTGCACAGTTGTGCCACCTCTGTAGTCTCACCCCCATCACCATCCCCATCACCTCTAGGAGTTTCCTCCTCCTCTACCTCCATCTCCGCATCATCATCATCATCTCTATATCCTCCCTCTCTGACTACCCTATCCGCCCACATAGTAGTCATCCAATCCTCAAATCCAACGCCAACTCCCACATCATCGTCATCATCTCACAGCATAAGAGCCTCCTCTAATGTATCCATCATGATAGGACTCGGTAGATCCCTATCCCCCTCCTCCCACATATACATAATAGGCTCCCTGGGAACTATCTGGACGACACCAAACTGTCGTCGAACTCTATCAAATTGCACGGCCTCGATCATCTTCAGCTTGCGGCCCGATACCCACCTGGTCCTCCTCATCCCCATCAACTCAATGTCTGCTCTTGGCCATGTAGGGAAGTTTCTATATGGTCGCTATCTAATCTAATCAACATCTAACTCTGCGAACCTATCTCCATACCAGTCTGCATCCCACCCTCCTCTATCCTCATAGGCCTGATCTGTTCTCCATCTTAGAAACCTCACAGGAAGCTCGATGTGATCCCCTGTGACCCACGGAAGCCCTGGTGGCCTAATAACTACTATGTGCTCATAATCCCAATAGTGGAGTATGAACCCTACATCCAATCTCTTCCTCCTCCCCAATCTATACATCGATAGCTCATGGTACACATGTGCCAGCAACGCTCTCCCAAATGAAAACACGGTCTGGTGATCCACTATATCAACCATAACCCCTTCTAGCATCTATGGAAACCTTACACCCCCTGAATTTGGAAGTGTGTAGCATGATATCGCCATCATCAATAGACATATAAATCTACTCTGTGGCACTCCATCGTCATATCTCATCTCATATCCAAATGCCCTTGAAGTGAATGTATTATGTGTTGTGTCGGCTCTAAACAGTCATGTCAACACTACCAATATTCCATCCACTGTAATGGGAACTATCTACTCCCCCTATATCGAAAACCTGAGGATGTGATACACATCCTCCAAAGTGATGGTCATCTCACCTATCCTCATCCAAAATGTTCATGTGCGTACATCCCACCTCTCCACCAGTGTAATCATCAAACCCACGTCTCATGAGATCCTCTGATAATATATGAAACCACCTAACCCCACTACCTCTAAGTGATCCCACTCAACGTCGGCTTTGTCTCCCTTGATATAATCATAAAAGGCGGGGAATCTATCTCGCAAATAGAGCATCTCTCGATCCTCCAATCACAAGTAAATCATTCAAATATCAGTTTCTTCATCATTAATTTTATCACACCTTCATCAAAATAAACATCTATCCTAAACATCCTTCCCTCATATCGTGTCGACGCTGACCCAAGCGCGTCGACGCCTCCACATCTAATTCTCCACCTTTTAGGTTGGGTCGACGGCGACCACCTCCAGTCACTACCAACCGCCCCTGGTGCCCATCCACAAATTAAAAAAATGCAAATAAAAACATTAAATAAATTTTTAAAAAAAACTAAGGTTTCTGTTGCTTACCATAGGGCGTGTCCTCTACCTCTTCCTCGTCGCTCCTCCAGCCTCCATTTTTCTCACAAACTCAACCTCCTTTTATCAACCAGAGATCTCTCAAACGCCATTGTCAGGCATGACAATGACCACTATCGGCTGATCCGTGGGCTTATATAGCCATCCCTTTGGTCTCCATCAACCCTAATAAAGTCACCGCTGATTTATGTAGGTCGTCGTTGACCCACTTCAGGTGTCGTTGACCTGCTATGTCCTTTATTCCTTCATTCGTGTCATTTAGTGACTCTCCCTCTTCCTTTGTTTATATAACATACATACCACACCTTTGTACCCTTCACTGGGGAATCATCATTATTTTTATCATCATCCTCATCTTATTTAAAGACACATACTTTTCACTTGATTCCTCATATATGAAGGATCTCACATTTTATTTGCATTTGATTGCGCATAATTTTGATGCGTGCCTATGACCCATTGGTCCCCACTGCCCGCATCCTTTCGAGTGGTTTCCCATCGGATTCCCTCCATTTTGTAGTGATTTTCATCGACTCACTAGCCTGTAAGACATGGTCGTCGTCTCCCTGTAGACTGGACCCTTTGTTCCCTACTAACGTGATTCGTAAAATCACCACCATATTTTAATCATTGTTATTGTGAGATCCCTTTTTACCTGCGGCATCGTATCCTTTATCTTCTTCCATTCTTCCCCACCCGCCCTTCTCGTCGATATTTTCAAACTCAATGATCGATTTCACTCTTCTCTCTTGTCATCGATCCCTAGTTTGAGGGGGATCACCTTACTAATACCTCTTCGTCATCTAACCCATCAACCATTTCATCATTTTTGTCTCGCAGTTTGCTATAGACAAACCCCTCAACAAAAAGGGGCAAAATATAGACACCTATTTTTGGCACCTCCCTATGCTTTCATCCTACGTTCGCTTTCCACCCTTGCTTAGCACGCTCGCTTCCCTCTTATTATCAAAGCACACCCTTTTCCTCCTAAATTATTCTATTTTTCCCCTCATCCTATTTTATCATTATCCCCCCTTTATCTAACATAATTCCCATATTCCCACCTTTTAATCCCCATTAACCCCATTAATCCTAAAAATAAATCCAATTAAATCCTAAATACATTTAATTTAATTTATCCTAAATCTATCCTAATTACCCTCATTTAATCACCCCCCATGGGATTCCCACCCCCTTCATTACTACCCTTCATAAATCATTCCCTAGGATTCCCCCCACTCACCTTATCCCTTCCTAAGATTCCTTCTACCTCCCTTACACCCATTTAACCCTCTTACACATGAGCAATCCTAAAAATAGCTCGTCGCCCGTTTGAAAATATATTATCATCCTCATTTCTCATTCTAACGTTCAAATGTCAGTCTGTTCACCCCAGTCGCCGGCAACTAACCCAGTTCACCGTCGACCCTGCCTGGGGTTATTTAATCACCCCTATCCCTCCTCTCAAATGGTTGGAAAATCTTGAGACTTATGTGTGCTTTTGTGACCTATTGTGCCTTCTGATGTTATCTATGAATCCATTCTGATCAGTTGAGATATCTTGGTGTTTCCTTTTGCATTGGGATCTTGGAGTTAAAGAATATGGTGGAGCTTTGGTTTGTGCATGCATTTGTTTGTTTTGCAGGTACTTGCAGGTCTTCATCAAACTCAGCCTCAGCCTCCAGCCAGATTCAATCATCCCCAAATCCAACAATTTATCTCATATTCTTGTTAGCATCTCATCTTTGGTCTAGTCGCCGCTGATCAGACCCGGTTGCCATCGAACCATAGCCTACATTTTGTTGCATCCTATCCATAACCTATCCTATCCACTTTGCATGCAACCCTGTCTAATACATCTTACATCCAACCCACCCCTGTGACATTGTTCACCATGCTCTGATCCAACATCTATTATTTGCTTATAGCATCTTAGCAACTTCCATATTTTTCCATTGTTCTACTCATCACTATCGATTTCTTGTTTTGTTCTCATATCGCCTTCGAATGCCTATTCTGACTCTCAGGTCACTGTCGACTCTCTGTCCTGCTCTCAGGTCTTCATCGACCCTCTATGGTTTGTTCTCATTTTCTATCACTTTTCATCCTTAATCATCATATCAGTTAGATTATCTTATCAGATATTTGTTCAATTTTGTTATCAGTCATTTCCTTTCTTGTTATCATATCATCGCTCGTTGCTATCATCATGTGGGTTGACATCCTCTCGAGGAAGTCTACGCTTCTCGGAGCAAGCTTTTGTCTAGAAACCCACCATATCTCTCACTAATCCCCTTTCGTGTTTAGTCTTTTGCTGTTGTGCAAGTTGAAGACTCGTTGCAAGGAGGATAATTTATTGTGTGCATTTACCATATCATCCTCTCCACATTAGGAGGTTCCCTAAACCCTCCCATATTTTGAGGTTTCTCGATTTCTCATTTGGTTTTTCACTAATCTGAAACTAGTAGCATGACAATCTTATTAAACAATCGACATCCATGATATCTGTTACACATCATTTATGCCTAGATTTTCTAGGTTTTTGGCATATTATGGTTATATATTCTTCATATGACGTGTAGATTTTTTTGAATCAGATCATTGTTAAAACCGTATTGGCTTTATATTCATTTTTTATCGATAGAAGCAGGACAAATATGGTGAAATAGAACTTGACATCCTAAGATTGATCTTAAGGTAAAAATTATTTGGCCGAAGGTTATTATTTTCTATTGATCTTCTTATTGTAGCTCTACAAGGCAAATGTTTTTTAGGCCCAAAGCCATGGTGTTCTCATGATCTCTTGATTGATAGATCTATATGGTAAATTTTCTTAGCCCCCAAGGCTGAAATGCTCACATGATCTCTTTGTTTTTAAAGTGTGTCAAAGATGGTCTAACGAACCATTTAATGTTTTATGCTTGAAGGGTTTATTTGTGACATGAATATTTGATTTATTATAAGTCTCTCAAACTTCGATTACGCTAAACTTTTGGGGATGATCTTGTATGATGTGGATGTGTGATTTACTACCAAGTCTCTGAAATTCTAATTTTGAATTTACTGACAAATGTTTGGTCTGCTCTTGTTTCAGATACTGGGATCTATAATCGCAAAATTGCTACTTGGAGAAGCTGAGGAAAAGAACCTGAAATGTAGTCATCTGTGCAAGCTGGAGGGCGCTCAACAAGCCCTTTAAGCAGTTCCAATTCCACCCTCAAACGCACCCCTAGCTCTACATACTCTGCAAGTGGTAGAACTAATAAAAGAGACAGGAGTGACAAGAGTGTTGATTCATCAAAAAGAAAGCACTCATCAGAGCCTCCAGAAATCAGTAGCCTTGTTGACAAGGATGGGGATGGTCTTGTCAACATTTCTATTGTTTATTCAATACAAAACTAAGGCTCGATTCATTGGAATTTAGATAAGCTTCAGTCCAAGATTCCCTGGAAATCAGATATAAAAAATACACAGTCAAATTATGTTTTTCATTCCAATTGCTATGTGTAGATATAAGGTTTGACTATGTTCTCTATGAACTTGCAACAAACTTGTTATTGTTGTGCTTTCTAAATGTATGTCCGGTGGTTTTCATAGGAGGAGGTGTGATGGTAAATAAAGATATCAATTAGTCAATGAAAATTAGAGATTCATGTTAAGAAGGTCGGCGGTGAGATATTGTTCCTCTTCCTAATCCTATTCCAACAGCACCAGCATTTATAACTGGTTTCTTTTCTTTGGAATATGTGGGTGAATGATTATTTCATGTTTTCTTATACAGGCTCTACTGTGATGGCACAAATCAAAATAGCCTTAGATGAAAAGATCTTTAACAAGGTTTATATGTGAAGGCATCCTCAAAATTATAAAGAATCTCCCCCTAAGAAATATTAGAGTAATTTTCTTAAGTCATATAATCATGACCTTGATGTCCTAAAATAGATTACAACTAGCAATCGCACGTAAGAAGTGCAATGTGAACGCCGAAAGAATTGGGTAGAGGATTTAAGAGTGGAGGTGGTGGGAAGGGTCCATTTAGAGAATTCTAAATACCTATGCCATAGAAATATCAAATATTTCACATTAAATAAGTAAAAACTTAAACCGATAAATAACATCTTGCTTCAAGATCCTTCACCATCAATTTTATTTCAATCTCTGCACCAATCTCAAATTTAGCAGTATTATGATTACAAATTGGACAAGAAGTGCAATGTGAACACTGAAAGAATTGGGTGGAGAAGTAAAGAGTGGAGGTGGCGGGAAGGGTCCATTTAGATAATTCTAAATAACCATGCCATAGAAATATCAAATATTTCACATTAAATAAGTAAAACAAATAGTTAAACTGATAAATAACATCTTGCTCCAGAATCCTTGGCCATAAATTTTATTTTAATCTCTGCAACAACCTCAAATTTAGCAATCTGATGATTACAAATTGGACAATGGGCAGCACATGCAAAGATGTGTTGCCATTTTACTCATATTTGCAGAAAGAGGAATCTCATCTTCAACAGGTAGGCAGTTTAATTCTATTTTGTATATATGAATTAACACAAATAAGTTGGACTTAACAATCTTAATCTTTACAAATACTAAAAGAGTGTGACCGGCACAAATAATGTAATTTATTTGAAAATAATCAATCCGTTAAATATGTTTAATTTCCAAAAGTAGAAACCAAGTATAAATACAAAAAAAAAGAATTCCATGTAGGCTTGCCTCCACTCAGATTAAAATTTATCCTTACGTCTTTTCCCTTCAAAATTAAGAATAAAAAAATACGACAAATGGACAATAGCACTGGACACATCTCATACACAGGTGGCTCCTGAATGAAATCTTCATTTTGGACAATACAATACACCAATAGCTTGCCATCGCGAACCTGTATTAGAAATAAGAATAAAAAATCAATATGATAAATTGAACTAAGACAAATTGATCTTTATGATATGCATATTATAAAAAATCAGTCAAGCAGATGGATAAAATTATCGAATCCTTTTCTTATCAAATATTCCTATCATAGTTAATCATGAAACCCCCAGGTTTCAGTCTTACCGCATGGAAGAGCAGTGGTGGAGAACAATTCCATATGTTTTTCCAATTTACAAATACCTTACACTCTATGCGTGTGCAACGGTGGGAGATTTCGTTTATTTCAGTGGTGGAAAAAACGATGTCACCGAAGCCTAATTAGAACACCAATTAAGATTGATGGCTCATATCCCATCAAACGTGAATGACCTCTACAAAAGCTTATCCACCATTGATTTCAGTTAAAGAGTACAGGTGGCAGGGGGTGCTCTTCCTCATAAGGCAAGCACCTTTGGAAGTAATTAGATTTTGTTTCCTCTCCACTTTGCCAAATACTCCTTGAGCTCCTTGTGTGTTTTGATAATGTAATGTCAATTATGCCTTTTCCTTCATCGTAAATTCTTTATGACACACCCTGTCCAATCCACTATTAATAATTAAAAGCTTTAATATTTCAAATGTATAGTATAGTATGAATACAAATATACTACATTACATATGTTAGAGATATCAATTCCTAACATGCAATTCAATCTCATAAGCTTTCTACACAAACTTCTGCAACATTTTGCATGTTTGAATTTTATTTCATTTGTTAAAGGCCATACCACCTACTTGGTATTCCAAGTTCCTTTTCTCATATGTTTGTTTCGCATTCATTTTCTAATGACTGTTCATGCACTTTATAGTGTACGATTTCCATAAGCTTTACAAAAGTTTATTAATCTTCTTCATTATGCTGTAACTCTCTGAGCTCCCCCATTGCTCACAAGTGACTCCCGATGCTAACTGACTTATTATATATAATTCTATTTAAGAAATCACCAATTCCACACATATCAGTAAATTCAAGACATTTGTTTGTACATTAGTCTTTGGGTGATACACCCAAATGAATTTTAAATTTGTATTCATCTTCTTTCACGATGCGTGCAAAAGAAAATGGCCAAAAACTTAGTGTCCGTCAAATTCAATATTATAAATAAAACAAGGTTTTCTCATGATCTGGGTGAAGAAAACATTTACATGAATGTTAGTTGCATCAGTATTCCTCCTACAAGCAATGAAATGTGGCATCATATAGAATCTATCCACCACAAAAAATTACTCTTGCTCAAAAAGCCCAAATAAGCTTTTACACATGATTTGAATCATTCCATTTCCTCAAATCATTGAAGACAGATATTGCATTGTGAATGTTGGTGTCAACAGTAATCACCCCAGCAATGTCGTGTAAAATTTACATCCAACATTTACATTCCCATTCCCGCTCAACTTCAGCTAGCGGGCTTCCATACCATATTCTTTGCATATCAGAACATCTCTAACCACCTATGCAATTTTTCCTTGACCTTGGATAACGTAGGTTTGTACGATGCTTTTCCCCAACATTATAAGAACCCCCTCTTTATTTGTACACCTGCTCTCCCTTTCATAGATGTCTCACCACTCTCTTTAGAATCTCCTTCATCTCTAAATTCATATTTGCACATGATCATTAATGAATAAAAACTCACACCAAAACTAATTAACTGAATAAATTAAACATAGCACCAACTTTAAATAAACATACCACAATTTATTTTTTAGTTCATTCTTTGCTTGAGCTTTCTTTACTTTTTGCCACGTATGCGAGGAGACGTTGAAAACCAAACTATATATTTTTAGGGGTGGTAAAGCAGTACAGGTGGACACGAAATTACGAGGTGTTGGAAGGGCACCTCCGAAACTCAACATGTTGCCTCAAAATAGGAGAGACTTGGCAATGCAATAGAGGCGCAGCCTCATGCACCCAACAAACATTTTGCTTGATTTTCATATTTTAGTGCATGAAAAATGTGCTTTCTAACAGTACAGAGGCGTTCGTCCTAAAGAAAGTAAAGCAGGATAGTGTCATGGCCTACATATGACCATACCCATATACATCCAGCCAAAAACTTCAGAAGAAATTCCCTATCATTTTGCTTGTAAAAAAAAAATCATTTTAATTACAAATCTTACTATAGAGGATACATAAATTTGAGGGCAAATTTTTTAATATATAAAAATCATACTCAATCCAAACATATTCTGTAGTAACCAGTAAAACAGAGGGGCCATCTGTTATGTTTGTGGAGCCTGTTTTCATGTTAGAGTTTGGTACACCTTCCATGTGTTACACTCGGATATTTTTACAGCGGTCCCTCTCACTGGTGAGCGGGTCAAGGGGGTTTGGGGGGGTGAAGCCCCCAAAGCAAATTTTCATGAGTGGTTTATTAACCCATGGGTAATGGGTAACCGTTATGGGCTGTTTTTGGGCCCATAGTTTTTCGGTACCCATTGTTTTGTAAAACCGCCTTTTCGGCTACCTATTGATGTACTTATAAATAGATGGACATACAATAGGATTTATTATGAGTGTGTTTTGTGAAGGTGAATAGTGTGTGCAAATTCGGGAGGGTTTGTTGAGCGTAGCTCCAAACAAGATCTGATTATTGTAACTATGAATACGGTTGGCTTGTAATAAAATCTGAGCAAGTGTTATTGGTGGATGTAGCCCACATTGGGTGAACCACATTAAATATTGTCTTCGTGTTGTGCATATTTCATTTCTGTAATTCTATTCATACTTCTTATTATTGTGATTCTAAGGAATTATTCCGCATTAGATATAATTAATTCCTAACACCATCTTGACCATCAATCGAAGATGCCCAAGAACAAAGCCCCATCCAATATCACAAAGGAAGATGAAAAAAAAACAGGGCATGAAAAATAACAGGTCCCTCCAATGAATCCTCATTGGCAAAAGGTTGTCGAAAATGTATTGATTACATTGGGGGGAAAGATTGAAGACAAACATGGAAGCATATTATCTAGCAATCTTGTTCAGAGAAAAGAAAAAACGATGAAATATAAGTAAAGATTTTATAAGTGTTTTTCAAGACAATTGTTTTCTGAAAATTGGAATTACTAAACTACACCATCCATTAATGGCGTACAATATTGTAAGAAATACCATAAATTTTAAAGGAGAAATATGAATTACCTGCACATCTTTGGTCGGTGGGCACATCAGTAGGGACGCCACATCTAGTGTTTAACTCCCTCCCCATGCCATTTTCTGCTCAAATAATCTGCCAAACTGATTGAGATGCCCATGTATGCCATTCTCTCGGCAATTTCATTTCCAAAAATGAAAGTTGCAGCAATCTAGCCACCATTCCTTGACAAGTCAGTGATAGGAGAGCCCTTTAATGAGATGCCCATGTATGTCATTCTCTCGGCAATTTCATTTCCGAAAATGAAAGCCACAGCAATCCAGCCACCAGTCCTGGACAAGTCAGTGATAGGAGAGCCCTTTAAGTTAACCAATGTAGTTCCGATGTCAAGTTTGTCTCCTCCTTTCTATAAATTCACGAGGGTTCACAGAAAGAAACATGTCTATCCGAACAAAAGAATTTAAATGCATACTTACAGAATTCAATTCAACGCATGGGATTGACTGCAACTTTGAGAGCCTGAAGAATGAAATTATAGTGTTAGTAACCAGTATTTAAAGGTTAGTGCATTTAAAAATAGTAAAGCCAAAGCAACATGCAAAATTAGAAAAGCAAAATTGTTAGAAAAGTAAAAAACAAAATTGTTAAAAATATCAAAACTAAAATTGTTAAAAATATGCAAAAGCTATAAAATAAAATTTAAAAATAGTAAAGCCAAAGCAGCATGTAAAATCAGAAAAGAAAAATTGTTAGAAAAGCAAAAAGTAAAATTGTTAAAAATAGCAAAACCGTCATTTAGGTCGTGAAATTTGACACAGTCCCATGAATGTCCGCAAAGCCCTTTCCCATAGGGGTAACACCTTCGGCATAATAACAAATAACAAACTACTAGAGTTTTAAATTGAAAACATGACCTACAAACTACTACATTGGCGTCATCTAATTGATGACATTGATGTCGTAAAATAATTAAAGTAAAAATTAACAAAAAGTTGATCAATATATAAGGTCTACTCGTCGTTCATATGGCATATCATTGGAGGGGCTCAATTGTTGCTGATTGTTCATGTGTTCCATGTTTTCTTGCAACTACTCAAGTTTAAAATTGAAAATGGGACCTACAAACTAGTACAGAAAATAAGCAGTGTGGTTGGGTTTTGAATCTTTGACATGTTAGATTGTCCCCTTTTTTATTTGGCCCCTTTAAACGCATATTGGGCTCATGTGAATAGTGCAAATAAGATTGAGACGATAAAGTGGAGCACATGTAACAAATAGTTTTGCGTAGGGACATTTTGAGACTTGGTATAGGTGTGAGACATGTAGGTATTTAATTCCCACCTTTACATTTCTAACATTTCATTCAGTTCTTCGTCCTATCTACCAAATCAAACTCCATCAAGTTAATAACCTAAATATTGAAAAAAATAAAATAGAAAAGCTCATTTGATGTCACTGTTCATTGATGAAACCTTTGGATTTTCTCCATTTTTTGGACCCCTTTAACCACAAATTACACTCACGTGAAAAATGTACCTCCCTCAAACCCCTTCTTCAACACCTCTCTTCCTTTTCCATTGTTTCACATCCTCCAGTTTCACATCCTCGATGAATCCCCTTCGGCGTTTCCATCACACATTTCCCCTACGATTTGCTAGTAAAATATGACTATTATTGATGTGTGAAAATATAATGTAACCGTCAAAATGACATTTATGTTTAAAATTTAACTGTCATACACACCCTCCACACACACACGTGTGTCTGAATATCATCATACTAAACTTATAATAATTATGAAAACTACTAAATTAAATATTACACTACATACTATGATGGATTTTGCAAAGTGTTTAGACGTTTTTAATCATTTAGATGTCAAAATACAATCACTTTTGAAATATGACCGTCATGGTTGACAAGTAAATATATAATTTTAACATCAATATGACATGTATATTCAAAATATACCATCATATATATAAACTAATTAATATAATTTGTATATTAAATATTACACACTACACATTATAAATTTGTGAGATTCATGACAAATATAACATAAATGAAAGTGAAAACTTTGAAATGTAAATAAAATAAATATAATAGAATTATTTTAATATTTATTATGAAATATAAAAATCTTCATATCTTATTAATAAAATAGAAACATCTATTAATTTTGATTTCTTTTTTAGTTTTATTTGATTTTTTGTTTACCTTTATTTTATTGTTTTTTATTTGTAATTGGTTTTTTTAATTCTTATTTGTTTGACTTCTTACAAATAAAGATTGGGCAGTGGACTAGATGCATTGGATTTGGGATTTTGCAAGAAAGGTGAAATTTCAAGATTAAATTTATCAACCTAGAATTTGGAAGTTGGAACTCATTTTATACATAATTAGAAGCTTGCGTCACTTATTCGAAGTGAGTCATTTCAATCATTTTCTTCATTGTTTTTTTGTTTAAATTGTAAATTGAAATTTTATTTTAATATTCTTATAAACTTTAATGATGTTTATGGATTTTCAAATTAATTAATGCAACATTGATTTTTATGGGAAATTTTTTTTTTGAAAAACTATGAAATTGATTAGTCCAATCTATTATCATGAATTAAATAATGGTCACATAACTATGAAAGAACATTACAAAGAATAACAACATCCATTTAAAATTTAACTCAATATATGTATTTTGTAATAGTTATTATAAAAACAAATTTGACATGCATATTAAATTTTGAACGCTAATTGACATCCATATAATTTTTTAGACCATCAAATAATTTTATTGTGACATGTAACATTGAACGTCAAAATCCAACACTGTTTAAGATAATTAATATCAACAAAAAATTGGAAACTTTGGAATACAAATAATAGACATATCCTTATATATGATTATCTTAAAATATAATTGATAAAATAGAAACATCTATTCATTTTTATTTTTAATTATTGTTATTTGATTTTAATTTGTTTGATTTCTTATAAATTATAGTTTAAACTACTTATTCGGGATTTTGCAAGTTGGAGGTCTAAAAAGTGGAAGTTAGAATTCATTTTCTACATAAATGCAAGCTTGCACTAGTGAGTTCTTTATTTAAATTTTTGCAATATTTTGCCTTTTAAAATTTTGTAATTTGAAATGGATTTTTAATGCTCTCATAAATGTTAATGGTGTTTCTAGATGTTTTAATTGATTAGTGAAGATCCAATTGATTAATGTATAGTCAATATTTATGGGGGAAAATGTATCTCTGACAAAGTATGAAATTGATCAGTGTAACATTGTTTTTTTTTTAAGTTCATAACCATGCAACAAAAGTCCAAAGATTTATAAAGATTAAGTTTGTTTGAATCATTTAGAGAATCCCACATACGTTTGTAATTATAATGCAATTCAACAAGTACAAGAATTGGAATCTACAAAAGAAAAAAACTAACAAAAAAAAGTTTATGTAAATTTTTTTTTTTAAATATACCAATAATGGTCGCAACTTGTGGAATTTTTTGTCTATGTTGTTCTCTCTACGAGAATAGAGAGAAGGATTCAATTCACATTTTTTGGGTTAGCAATGGGAAGACTAATCGTTATTCATGGAGGTGTAAGGGTTGTCAATGGGATGCCAAGGGTTTATAAAATCAGTTATTTATTTTCAATCTCCCAAATGTAGAATTTATGTTAATATATGTATTTTTTAATAATTCAAATTAATTTTTTTGACATGCATATTAAATTTTGAATGTAGAATGACATTCACATATATATTTTTAAACCGTCACCAAATTTTATTGCGACATGTAACCTTAAACGTCAAAATCTAGCACTGATTGGAACACAAGTCTAACCAAGGGGAGCCAACTAAGAGGAATTGTAGTGAAGATCCCCATCCTTTAGATTAGTTCTTTCTTCTTGTGTGTGTTCTTATATTATTGCAATTTCAATACATAGTGTGTTGTATGTTATTTCAATTAATAAGTAAGCTTCCTTTCGATTCTTTCATTTATACAAGTTCAACTTAGTGAGTGCGTGGTAAGCTTCCAACTTAGTATAGATTTCCAATTATGCAATCTCTCTTCTAGCAAGTGTGACTTTCAATTATTGCAAGTGTTTTTTCCTATATGCAACATTAAACACCTCAGTCCTCTACATAACTAGTGTTGCACATACAATTTTGACTCCTAGCCAAGTATACGCCTCTGGGTTGACAATTAGTAATTGTAGCATTATCAATAAGTCATACTTGCTACTTTAAGGTAAATCCTCCATGTTATATGTCATTTTAATCTCCACCTCCAACTTGAAATGAAAGGGTTATAGCATAGCTAATTTGCACCTTATATTGAGTGCTAATGATTTGATTTTTTTCCATTAGTCATTGTTTCTTGTGCATGATTCTTGTTAGATTGGACAAAATGTCCATATAAAGGGTTGCTTGTCATAGAATTTTTGTGATTATGGGAAGTGAAATATGTGTGATTTGTTCAAAATTGTAACTCATTTATTCGAGAATTGTTACAATGTCCAAGTCCCTTTTTGATTGATGAGCAATTGGAATGATTGGCTCTTTGAAACCTTGCTCATGTTTTTTTAAACCTTTGACCTTTGTATCCCATTTGTTATATATATCTTTGAGTCCAAATCCATATTGTTTCAGTGATACTTGAATAAGACTAGGAGGCGTTCGTGTTTTATTAGTATCGCAACTAATGTCCTTAAAATGTTCTTTTCCTTCATCCTTGTAAGATTGTGTTTCATTAAGCACATATGATTGAGGAGGTTGCAATATAGTTTATCAATACAAAAGGTATGCATGTAATCTTGATATTCCCCTTGATAGATAAGAGTAAATGAAATCTTGAACCATTGGAATAACATGTTGAAGTGCCCAAATAGATGGCTTTGGTATATTGGTGTGCAAGATAAGTTTTTCTTCGGCTTTTCCATCTCACATGTCATCTTCATCTATATTTTCCTTATTTTCCTAAACTGGAAGAGTCTCGTTAACAAGTTGGCTCAGGGGCAAGCGCAGTCTTTAGGAGGCACCCCTCAACTCCAGGGTCAAGCCCAATAGAACCACCACTAGTTGAAACCTCCTAGTAACAACTCCATTGATATAGGGCGCAAGGTTGTGGCTTGATGGTGGGGCCTGAGTGTTCGCCAACCAGCCACCCAGGTTCTAATCCCCCAGACCCAAGGGACCAGTTACCCTTGCATTTACACAGCCGGTTGCGAGGACTCGCCCTGCATTAGCGCACCACGAAGTATGCCAGGTCGTTGGGTCATTAACTCCTATAGTATTAAAAAAACAACTCCATTGATATTGACCCCACCAATTAGGCTTAGAATCTCTAGGGAATGCTCCTAGTGAAATTTGTTGGGATCCACGTAGCCTTACGAAGGCCTTACGACAAACTCCCGTATTGGTAGAAACATGGGCCAAGTGGAAAAGAAACTCTTTCAACAATGCACTCGAAAAGAAGGCTTTTCCCTACACAACTGTGTGTCGACTCATTGGTAATTAGGTGTCCCAAAGGCTCTTGCAAGGTCGGCTACAACACATCCCTCTCCAATTTCCAACCCTGGAGGGCTTTCTGATACAAAGGGAGTGCCACATCTAGGAAGTTCGTCACAAGCACGAAGCTTGCAGTTCCCTTCCGATGTGAGAGATCACCTAACCAATCTGATAGATGTCTTCACTGCACTCCCCACCGAGGAGTAATATTAGAAAACCTTTCTCACGGACATCCATTGGGGCAACGCACCACAACTCCTACAAGACGTTTTGAAACCCAACTTGTGTTCTTGCTTCATGCAGCCTAACATGCTAGCACTTAATGAGGGTGAAGAAAAGAGTCGCATCCAACATCCTCACACAACAAGCACTGACAACTAATGGAGGGATTAACCAACGCAATCCTAACAACACAATTACTAAGGACAAACCCTCCTACCCAAGCATTGAGAAGCCAACAAACATCTTTCGCCGACACATTCTCATACCAATGAGCCCGCTTGATGTAGCTTTGAGTTTCCTTCAACTTGGCTTGTTTAAAGAATCTCAGGAATCCTGCGATCTAAACTTATTCTCCCAAGGAACCCAAGCCTCCTCACACACCAGTAGGCTTATGCCTTCTTCCCTAGTTACATTCTTCTTGAGCCACTTGGTCGTTCTATAGATCCAAGACTAGATTTCACCTACTTTGCAAGATGGGTTGTTCTTAACAAGATCAACAATGAAAGTCTTTAGTCCACCATACTTCTCCAAGGCCCAAGCCCTTTGTCTAGTGTTGAACACAAAGACCGGGCATATGTTGAGTTCTCGATGCATAACAACTTGCCCTATCAAGTTGGAAGTAGAGGCCTTTCCAAAGATCCACTTCATTCCCTCCAGTACCACCCTTTGAAGGGACCGATCACCTCATTGACAAACATGAGCACAGGGTAAACCAATGCCTTAAAAGTTAGGATCGTAGACTAGGTGGGGATTCTTCAAGAGGCCAAGAAGTGGCAAACCCCATGGAGGGTCCTACTTCCTGACACTGCTCTAATTGATGATTCTTTCCATAGACAACTACATGTCAATCTATATCCCCAAGCCCCTGTAGTTGTCACACACCCTAATTTTTTTGTTCCTAATTAGAAACTCATGTTGATCGAGCTTTCCCTAATCTCCGAAGATTTTCATTACCTTGCATTTGTTGATGCCACATTCCATACCCCACTTATTGCTCCAAATCTGAATCTTTTGAAGCACATCCTTAAGGTCCTCAACTATCTCCGTCATGGCCACCAAATAATTTGCAAACATCAACCCAACAATTCCCTCCACAAAGTCGGGGACCGCTACACCCATCCCTTCAAGATCCTTCATAATGTCATTTATGAAGATATTAAAGAGAGTGGACGAGGCCAAGCACCCCTGCCTTACACCTCTTTTCACGGGGATGGGAGATGACAATAAGTTCTCATACCATCAATTGTGTACTTGGTCCATTGGAAAAACATGCTTAGGTGCACTAATAGATGGTTGCAGTATATTGGTGTGCAAGATAAAAAAAATCATAGGTTTTATTATCTTGCAAAACCAAAAAGGAACATCATCTGCATGACAAGTGTATATTTAACCCTCACAAACAAATTTAACACATCTATATTATAGAGAGGACTCCATTCAAAGCAAGAATGCATAATCTACCATGTAAAAGGTTGTAGCTGAAATCATTAGGCATCACTTTAGAGAGTCCTAATCTACCATGTAACATAACTCTTGGACCACATGTAACGTTTGTGGTCCAAGAGTTATGTTCAGTGTAATCTACCCTAAAGCCCTCCTTGAATCAATTGTTTCTTTTATCATTGCAGTTCATTAGATAATCTAGAAAAATACAACCATAAAGTACCCTAGAGCCACTATCCATACTTCTAAATTATCATTTTTCCAAATAGTTGCACACAATTAATATAATATTATGCTGTCTTCCTCCCTATTCTTCTGCAGAGTGCTTACAAGTTCTTCCTTAAGAAGGGAGGAAGAGGAAGAGGAATGGTCTTCTTACTAACAGAATCGTATATTCTGCCTCAACTCATATTTAGTCTACTCAACTCTACATGGCTATTGTTCAATTTTCTCCAAAGACGAGAACAAACTTCCCCTCTTAGGTTCCCAATGGACCTTAAGAACATCATCCATTCAAGTTCAAAACTTAAGAAGTATAAACTTTACTCTGGGAAAGTCAAAATTTTCACAGAAACCAAAGTCGTAAAAAAGACTGACAGTAAAAGCTATAATTTTGTCCCTTGTTACACAAAAAATGTCATACACTACTTCGCTTCCTTCGACAGATGTTTATACTGTCAATTCTTAGTACTCTATTTTCGATCAAATACTGACAACTTACAAGGTTGATCTGTACTAGATTACATGTACTTGTATTTTAAAAAATGCAAGATCTGAGGAGATCCGGGAGCCAACCCAATTTATAGGGTGTGCCAGCCAAAATAATCTCATGCAACTCTATGCTAACTTTGACACCAGATATTTGCTACCAGTGTACACTAGTTCTGTTACCTGTATGCTGCTTCTAAGCACTCCTTTGCCTTTTGAACCTTTGATTGAAGATAAAAGCTTCCTCTTTTTGCATTGTTCTCAAATAGTGACTCATACTTCTGCATCAAAGGCATGAAAAATGAACATGCATCAATTGTTCAGTAGCAGTAATATATTCAACCAGAAGTAATATTTGGGCAAGAAGATGCTATAATATTTTATTTTATTTTAAATACTGCACTTGATTAACGTAAGTTCTCTAATGGAAACAACATAAATGTATTAGCAATGCATTTATTCAATATGTGACCTCGCCAGAAGCCAGTGGTGCTGATCCATTATAAAGAAGCTACAGATAAATGTTGAATGCATATAACATTTCAATAATAGTCATTGCAGATAAGCACTATCAGCTCAATGTATAATATATTCAACAAGATGATTAGAACTTCACAACTGACCTTCAAAATCTCTTCCCATGAAGTGCGTTCACTGACACCCAAAATTTGTCTAGCTTCATGTTCTGTCATGGCTTTACTCGTCTTGTGAACAATATTCTGCATTGTTTCTTGAGCAACACCTGTCTTAGAAGCATCTGCAATATTTTCATGCATGTATAAGAATACAACATATTTGCAGCTGACAGCAGCAGTCTTATTACATGCAAAAGCTAAGGAAAAGGAAATTCCAAAACTTATTAAATATATAAATAAGTCATGCTCGATGCACACAAAAAATGGTAAAATTTAGGTTTTTCTAGGTCACAGCCAAGTCAAGCCAATTTGGTATATGAGACACCCTTTATCCCCCACCACATACCGCCCTCCCCACAACTGCCCGGCCCGCTTCCTCTCCTAACCTCCTGTAGAAGCCCATAAAGAGATTTATTTCTATTGAACATTCATATTTTGTACCCTAGGTTGTCCTCATAACCAAGCATGGAATTAAAACAGACTTTGACAAACCACTAGCACCCGGAGTACAAGGTCATTGTTTGTGACAGTTATACCAGTTTAGCTACCTGAGAGACAAGTTCTGTACGTTTTGGTTGAAACTGTTTGCCAATCTGATTCACCAATTTAGCTATATCTGACAGCCTAATTATGTGGTTCAATTATTTATTTCATCCTGCCTCATAATAACAAGCCCAGATGATTCACGCCGGATCTATTACTTTTGATTCTTATGTTGTCAATAACTTGGACAATGAACAGTGAGCAATCCCGCAAAGTGGTGGTATCGTGATCCTAAGTAGTTATCTGGTTGTGGGATGTTTTTTGATTGCGTGCCAAGATGTGCTTGTTTACACAAGACTACCAAGTTGAAGATCAACAAGTAAAAAGTATTACATAGTAAAGAAATGGAAATTTTGAAAACAACTTCCAAATAACTCTCAAGAAATGTTTGGGTGACTTCCATTGTAAAACATCCCAGTAACATCCATCTGCAGCCTATAAAGTCCATTGTCATTCGTAGCCTGCACTAATAAATACAAAATAAAGCTAACGAGAAATGAACAAAAATTCAATCAAAATCCTCAACTGTACTATGACAGCCACTAAATAGCATGTCCTCTAAATAGAGTTCTAAAGAGATTGATCCTGAACTAGGCTATAAATAGTAGATAAGTAGTCCCTGCTAGAAAACCATGAGCTATTATACTCTATTCCAATTATAGGTGGAGTTGTCATAGTGGAATAAACAATTTTAACTAGGTGGAGTTGTCATAGTGGAATAACAATATTAACAATGTTAGCTAATGTCTCCTTTATTGTAAATTTTCATAAAGTGAATTAAAAATATTATTCAATACCTCAGGGATTACTTTGGAATTAACAAGAGCTTAATCATATATAATCAGATACGTTCAAAATGTATATTAAAAACTAATACATAAATTTGAACATGTTCAGATGAGCACAAAAAAGGAGTTAGATGTAAAAAAATTTAAATTACTTGTTTAGCATTTTATAATTTGTTTATCAACCTATTTACTCCAAGAAAACTGTATGCAATTAGGAGGCATATCTGAAAAATATTTTTGATTTGCTTTAGGGCTCTTGTATTTAGAGAGTAACTCTTATAAACTTTCTATATCAAGATGCTCTTTTTGGTCAGTACCAGCATCCTTTTATGCAGCTTGCGTGGCACCACCAAGAAAATTTTCCAGCAATGACACCAAGAAAAGCAAGTTTGAACTAAGGCAATAAAAGAATCGGTACTTCAAAAGCGATATTATTTTATGTCATCTAGTTAAATATGAATTTGATGTCCATGTTTTTTGAGATAATTTTAAATTTTAATATGTCTCTGACTCCCTAACAACTCCAAAAATACCACATCAAGATCACAGGAGAGCAATCTTAAATAGAAAGAATTGGCTTGCTTTTAGCCTTTGCAGATTCTAAGCATCAAATAATTAATTCTAAAAAAAAAATACTTCAAGATAACTGCTGTAATTCGGATGCTTGCTTCTACTCAGTGGTGACATCCAGTTTGGACACCTGTACCTACCTGTACTACAAATTTGAGCAATAAACACCCCAGCCATGATATAACAGAGAAAAGATTGATACATACTTGCAAGAGCTTGGCGGTAAGCTTGAAACAAAGCCCTAACCAAGATTCCAGAGCTCATCACAATCAAGTTTGCTAGCAATTTTGCAGCCTGCCATTGTATACACCAGATGTAGTTCAATACATTGATTCAATCATGTTGCAACATTTGACATAGAACAGCACAATCATACATTCTTCTGATGAAAACATCTGCTACATATGAGGTTCCTAAGAATTGCAACATCATAATAAATTATGTCACAGAAAATTAAGGTAAACAGCAGGAGTAAATTGAAGCCTTAATTTTTAATGATATCCTGTATAAAACTTAATTCCTAATGCACCATTTCATGACAAATAATTCTGTGGGATATCGATACATCACCAATGTAAGTCTCATGATACAAGTCCAAAAGCTTGTTTGTCTTGTAATCAGTTTGAACAAGTTCTGAACCAACTGATTATTGTAAAGTTACACATATCTTCTAGAGACTTGACATTGCTCCAGAAAGAATTTAGGGTTGAGCTATAATGGTACAATGCATCTCACATATCTGCCCTACAGCTGGAAAGATTATCAGATTGGTGGATTGGAAACATAACGAGCCCCAAAGAAAGTGACAGTTATAAAGCCTTTCATAGCCCTATAATACTAGTATCAAGTTGTAGGAAGGATTGGTGAGGCTGCATATATGTTCTTCCCATGTCATGCTTTAAAAAAAAAGTCTCTTCCAAACGATGATTGCATTATTATTTCTTTGGTTCCAAAATGCAAAGTGGAATTGCTCTTTTAAACATATCAAACAGGTCAAAGAATCTTTTCACACCAAAATGGCTCTGGCCGCTAAATTGTCTTAACAATTGCAACTAGGATTCAAAATAATTGAGCGATAGGATACAAGATTTACATTGTGCACAGTAAAAGCATTTTTGAAAAGTGTGACTTGAGAAGCAGTTTTGTATAGAAATATACTAGGTAGCCGGTACGGTGCGGGTACGGGTACGGGTACGGGGATCTGGTACACTGGTACGGCAAATTTTTTGGGGGCCCGGGTACGGCACTTGGGTACGGCACTTGGGTACGGCAGTACAATATACATATAAAATATTAAAAATATAGCCAAATAATCAAAAATTCAGCCTTATACATGAATAGAGTAAACAAATTAATAATAAAGTGAAATAGCCAAATAATGTATTAATAATTCAATGCATTTTGTCATGATATTCATTGATTGAACTTCGAACAAGTACATTGTTCAAACTCCAAATGTTACAATGTCCAATTATTAACATAAATAATAACAAATCACATAACTGGACTGGAATTCTGGCTATTACCAGCTCCCTTCAAATCTGGCAGTTCAGATTCCTTTGGGGTTTCTCTTATTATTCCTGCATTAGTCGTACTTGCTAGTGGAGATGCTGCCACTGTGTTTTTTGATCCTACATTACCCAAATGCATCTCAACTGTTGCAGTTTCAGCCATTGTTTTAGGTACTTCTGTGAAGTTTTACCACAGTTGAATCATTTACCTAATCGCATCTATTGACCTTTATTGACCCCCAAAAAATAGTTTTTTTTTTTAACAAAAACGTATAAAATAAAAAACAAAATAAAAATAAAAAAAATAAAAAAATTATTGTTTT
Source organism: Taxus chinensis (assembly GCA_019776745.2). Taxonomy (NCBI): domain Eukaryota; kingdom Viridiplantae; phylum Streptophyta; class Pinopsida; order Cupressales; family Taxaceae; genus Taxus; species Taxus chinensis. Next base: position 525,898,276 of record CM034152.1, read on the forward strand.
TACTGGTGGGTACGGCTGGGTACGCCCTGGGTACGGCCAGGGTACGTCCAGCAGTACCCGCGTACGTTTGGGTACTTCCTGAGAAGTACCCAGACATACCCGGGTACTACTGGCTGTACCCAAGGTGTACCGTACCCATACCCATGCCCTGCAGGGCACGTACCGGCTACCTAGGAAATATATTGAGGCTGGCAAATAAAAGAGAAAAAAATGCCATTTGGGTACCGACTACTCATGGAGGTCATCTCGTGATGTCTTAAACACACAAATTAAATCCACAAGTATTAATAATCTAATTAAATTGCTTGTGAAAGCCTTTAATTACTTAATACAAATACATGATTGGGTTATAATTGGGTAAAGCCCACATCAGTAAGAATTGGGAGACAAGGGTAGCTTATGAGGCATTACAAGCTCCAAAGCTTTGCCAATACAAAAAGAGGCTAGACGGTGAGAAGCCCAAAGAGGTGGATAAGATTCACCATTCCTCCCCCTACTAACAAATGCTTACAGCCCCTTGCCTTGTGATTATTACTAAAAACATACAAGGCAAAATATGTCATCAAAGTAATATCCCACACACGAGTAAAATCCCACAAACATTGATAATGTAATTAAATTACTCGTGGGCCCCTTCAATTACTTAACAAAATACATGACTCGATTGCAATTGGGTTAATCCCACATTGGTAAGAATTGTGAAACAAGAGTGACTTATAAAGTTATAAGGCATTACATGCTTTGAAGGCTTTGTCAATGGAGAAAGTGGCTAGAGGGTGATAAGCCTAGAACAGCAGATTACATTTACTGTTTCTCCCCTTACTGACAGATGTTTACGATGCTTGTGTGCTGAATGGGTCCCGTTCTCTAGTGATTATTACCAAAAATACGAAAGATACACGAGGTGAAAAAATGCATGCCTACACATGGAGATCATCTTGAGACGAAGTAAGCACACATGGATAAAAATCCACAAAAAAATGCTATTAGGGTAATGCCTACACATGGAGATCATCTTGAGATGACATAATCACGCATGAATAAAAATCCACAAAAAAATTAGCAATCTCTGATTAAATTGTTTGAGAAAGCCTTCAGTAACTTAACATTAATTCTAATTAAAGCACGCCACTTCTAGAAACAGCTCTGCATGCAGCTAACGACATATATGGGATGAAAATGCAGTATTTTTAAAATTCAATGAGTCGCGTTTTGGGAGGAATTGGGAAATGTGCGAACATTAAAAGGGGACACCTAGAAGTACCTCAAAATACCAAAGAACAATATTTGAATAGGAAAATAGAATGGGGACAGGGGATGAGGAGGCGCCCCCATAAAACATAGGAATGTTTTGGTATTAAGGTGATGATGCTGAGGATTTGAATCCTACGCCATGCTTATTAGGGTGCCTGAATTCATAGCTCGGCTGCAGATATATTCTCTAACAGGGGTACACGCCAATTTCCGGAGGCCAGACAATCTCATAAGTCCTGCAAACAGCCAAATTGCAATAGTCTCACATTTAAGTATCCAAGCAAATGTGTTTGCCTACAATGACATCCGAGTTAGCTATAGAGACACCTTGGAGGTTAGCTTTATGTCTGCTCTCTTTGAAGAGGAGTGTTTGGAGAAAACAGGGAAATTTCTGACAAGTACTACGAGACAGTGCACCATACAAAAGAGACAAACAACAATGTCTAAATCACAACTCATACTATCTCCGTCTGAAAAATTATTTGTTGATGTGACACTTATACAAGCATTATGCATAGTAACTAATGCAATTGTATTTGTGGGTCCATAAACCATTTTGGTCTTACGGTCGTTAGTAAAATCCATTTATTTATCTAAAAAGCTACTCATCATTTACAGCCCCTAATAAGGTAAAGCTTGTACAATGATGGGATAGATTGAACCTACAGCAATCTCTCCCACCCAAAAAAGAAGTGACAGTTCTATCAATTGAGAGAGACAACATAAAAAGGAAAACACAGTTTCTGCATGGATTCATAAGAATAAGCATAAAATCAAATGACAATATAACTTCCATGAATTCGCTGATATTCACTTTTGTGATTATAGTGGTGGCAGGACACTTCTGCAGAAATCCTCTTAAAATATATGCCATCTTTACAAAAGCCCTGGAGTTTATTGACATAAATTCGTAAGGAGCCTGTTTAGACCCAATTTGCACAAATAAGCTATATCTATATACAATGCCCAGATTCATGCTACAGCAATAATGGACCAAAATTTTGAATACCCAAATTGTATCAATCCAAAAAAAATTATGCCCCTGTTGTATCACTCCACAAAATTTAAATACAATTCATGAAAAAAAACATATCCACTCCCAAACTGAACTGCTTACAATCTGATTATTTATTACAAAATCCAAAAGAAAACCCCAAATCACATGAATAAACGAAAGGGGCTCCAGGCAGAGTTTCAAAGATATAGAGATTAATAAACGCAAATGGGTATTAACTGTTAACAAGGAGCCCAAAAAAACACTCACCATGGCTCAAGAAAACCCAAGTAAGGCCCTTCGCACGTATTGGTATTTCTAAATCCTGAAATATAATTTTTTTCTCTCAATAGACAACAGATTTACATGGAAGATGGCATATCAGAAATAAAAACTGATGTTTTTAATCGTTTCCACGGTGCCTCCTGTTTATGTGCCCCGCACGCATTGTACATTCTAAAATCTCCAAGGAATGTCATGGTTTTTCATGTCTAAAATTATTATAACTATTATTACGACCGAAGGCGGTCTATGTTGCAATTGCTCCATCTAATAATTTAATTGTCCCATAGTATATTTTCTGAAAAATGTAAAGTTTAATACTAGCAACCGCACATAAAATGAGCGATGGAAACACGGAAGGGGAATCGTCGAAGAAGTCAAACTCGATGAAGTGAAACATGATATGAGGAAAAGGGATGATGAAGAAGAGGTTCGAGGGAGGAGAAAGTTAGGGGTGGGGAAATGCTAGGGGGAACCAATGTGAAACTCTTCTTTCTTATAATGGACACATATGTATGAGATGTCATTTTCGTCAATCATTTGAAGGAGAAATGGGGTGCAAGGTGTAGGTTATTGACTCAATATACTATGGAGATATCTCAGAAAGAAAGGTGTGGTGGATGAATACTTCCGAGGGAAAGATGCATATGTTGTAATCCTAAACTCTTCATATGTTAGATATGGAAAATATACATTTAGGGTTCCTTATATCATCGATTACATGCACATTTGTGATTAAGGTTTCTCTTTAGTGATAAAGGTAATCAATAGGGTTTTCCTAATCAACATTCATGATGACATTGTCCAATATTAAACACTGCCACCAAACCTTGATTTCATTTCTTCGATGTATTTCAGGAACAACTACCAAGACTCCCATTTGGAAATCTATATCATTGTAATTAATGTTTGAGGCATTGGAAAAAGAGGAAAGTTATTTTTAGCTTGTACGTTTAGGACCTCCTTCGATTGTTTAGCTCATCCAATTTTATAAATAAGGAGCATTTCCATTTGAAGATTATAATTTGGTTAATTGGTTTTAAGATTGGTACAATATGTTCACGAGCCAAAAAAAAATGAATGCGAGGAATTTTTTGAATGTGTGGATGTCAGTTAAGGACAATTGGAAGAGATGACAACTCGTATGTTGAGGCATAGGGACACCTATAGCTTGCATCATCCAACCTTTTACAGATTCAACCAATGTAAGGTTTAACTATCACATGCAAACCAAAATAGTGGGTGAGTGAAGGGAAGATGCAAAATTGATTGATCTTGACAGTGTTGCAAGTAGCTTCTAGATGCGAACAAGTTTGAATCACGATACTTAATGCAATATTTATGTTGCAAAATGATGTTGATCTTGGAGGACCATCAATGCAAACACTAATCCATGTTGATCTCGACACCAACTGAAAACCTAATATAAATCGAACTCAAGGGACTAAGTTAGGTTCGGTGATATCATAATATTTAAAATTCAGGTATTAAACTAAGTGAAGCATAATAAAGAGATGAAGTATTCATTTTATAGGGGTATAAAGAGCAGAACGTGGCAGGAAATATAACAAAAGGTGCACTCCAAGGTGGAAGGAGGAACATGTGACCCTTCCATGGGGCCTCCTTGCCTAAATGATAACATCTCTAAAATCATATAAGAGATCCTCAATAATGACCACTCAGGCCAGTGGAATGCAATGACACATATTGGTCGTGAGAATTTAAAAAAGAAATGATTTTCCCAGTTCTGATGTGGTTTGGGTCAGGCACACACTTTTACGCACTCTCCTACAACTACCAAACATCATGTGTATTTTACTTTTCAAAGGTTAACAAATCTGCAGAGTGGTGCATTTATCCTCGGCCCTAAGTCGACCATGTAACAATCAATGATCGGATAACATTTGGAATATGATGGTGTTAGTTTGTGGAATGACATTTCCTCCCACTCGTGGCTTGTTTTTTCTTCAAAACATTGGATGAAATCCTTTTTGTAATAGATCATTGGAGCAAGTGACTATGGGAAGAAATGATAGGTCCCATGAGAACCAAAATCATATAGATGACATAGATATTTCCATACAACGACGAACAAATAATCAATAGCTATCTGATATCTATGCCTTGTCAAAATTTTCTCCAATCAGTCTAGTTTGGAAGAATGGAAATAAAAATAATTTCTTGCTAACACAACTGGCGAGAGATGATGTTTTTTCTTACACAACATGGCATTATCATTATTTTAGAAATTTAATAATGAATTGGTTCATGAGATATCAACATAGCAGTAAATAGGAAACAATCTTGACATGTTATGAATAGATGGAAAATTTTTGTATTAATGTTGGGCATTGCATTTTTAGGGTATCCATTCTTTTTCAAAATAAGAAATAAGGATAGGATGTCCTTTCCACAGTATACATATGGTTAGGTATTTCTAGCGTAGGTAGAGCCATGACACTTTTTAATATACTAACTTTGAAAGGATAACATAATTTTCTAAATTTTCTAATTTTTAAGAGATGGTTAATCAAAAAAGATATTTTGACATATATCTAGAAGGTCTAGTTAAAATATTTTCCATACCGAGGAGAAGAGAAGGATATGATCTTTTAGGGGCAATGAATGGATATGGTCAAAAGAGTATTGAGTAACATTAGTCAACTTAATCAAAAATGGTATCAAGCTAAAGAACTAATGTTGTATTGCATCTATTTTTACCATATGGAGGGGTCGATAAAAAAAATCATTAACTTGTTTGTGAGTTATAGGTCATCGAAAAATGGTCATTGCATAAGTTAAATAAATGGAAAATATGAGACAATACGTGGAAAATGTGCTTCGCTAACAAAAAGTAACTTTTTTACAATGTTGAAGTTTTCAATTGGATGTTGTTTAATTTGTTAGATCTAAGATGAAGACGTGAATGGAAAGTTGGGAAGAAAAATGTGAGGATTATATGCCTACATATCACACATCTATTCCAAAGATAAAATTGTTCTACCCAAACAATATATTTTATATGTGCTCCACTTTATCATCTCAATCTTGAGCACTATGTAGTGAGTGCAATTTGTGCAAGGGGCCAAAATTAAAAAAAGTGAAAATTTAGTAGGTTTGTGTTGTCCATTTTTGCACCCTTGCAACAATTGAACAACTTGGATAGCCATGGGCTGAGGTACAAGAACCGTGGAAGGAAATAACAAGTCGCGGAGGGGTTTGCATGAGCCACGGCCAATGGAGAAAATCCGTCGAAGTATGGAGCTAACCGCGTAAGGATTTGAGCATACCACAGAGGTTAAGCAAGCCGCAATGCATGTAAATCCAAATCTGTGCATAACTAGAAGACGCGGGATGAAGCGGAGGAGATAGAAAAGCCACGGGTTGAAAAAGACAACCATCAATTCAAAGAGCAGACCGTGAATATGTTAAAGGGGCAGCAAAACACTGGAAAGTCACGGCCAGGTGAACAAGAGCCTCGAAACATGTGGAAAAGTCGCAGAAGCCAACAAAAGCCACGTATCAAAGGAAAACAACAATTTTCCGCGGGGAGCTAAAAATGGATATAACTTTTGATCCAATGATCTAATTTTACGAATCTTATATCATTGGGAAAATCTCTACTTCCTCTATGAAATGAAATATGCACTTCTTGATTCAAATCGAGGTAGGTGGGCAAAAAAGAGGAAGACATCTCCAACACACAAAAACACAATTCCAGGTGGCGCAACCACCATAATTTAATGCAGTATGGGCACCCATTTCTTCTCCAACAAGGCAAATGGCATGGGGAAATGAATTTGTAGAGGTACTCAGATCTTTTCAGAGAATTTAATTGAAGTAGTTGTTGGGTGGAAATTTTCTTCTTCTTCTTCTCCCACTTTTCTATAAATTGTAAAATTATGCTTAGTTGTAATGTTGGATACTTTGGGAATGTGAGGGCATCATTTTAATGTTGCACAATTGTTCTAAGAGTTAATGCCTTGGATTATGATTCTCTGAATGTTTTACATCTTCTTCCCTCGTTATAATAATCTGTGCATAATCTTTGAGCAATAAAATTACAAGTTGTGTGGCTCGTTCCTACCTTAGCTGGTATTTCATTGTGTTTCCTTTCCCTTTCATTTACTCATGGGTATGTTGTGTGTGTTCTTCTAGAATCTGTATCTATTGTACGTCGTGGAAATGGGAGTTTAAGCGCTTTCTTGAACTGCGGTTATTGTTTAAGCCCTCTTCATCATCTTTTTCTCCCATTTTCTCTCTTTTAAAAGTATCTTTCCCCTTATTTCTGGTGTTATCACATTCTCTAGTTTAGGATTTTTATTTTATGCATCTTCTTCTCACCCTGGTCCATTGGAATGTTAGAGTAGAGTTAGATAGTTGCATTTCAATTCCTAGGAGTAGTTTAGCATTAGAAGTAAGTAGAGGAAGTTGGCCTTCTCCGGAGGTCCGTCTCAGTTCGAGTGCCACAACTTGGAGATAGTCCCATGTTGCCTCAAAACCCTAGATTCTTGTGATTTAGGACAGGTGCAATTTTGAGCTCCAACAGTTCCAATTTCAAAACCCAACCACAATGTTGGTTTCTTGTAGCACTTTGTATCCCTCTTTTCAATTTTAAGCTTGACTAACTACAGGAAAATAGGTGATGTGCGAACAATAACTGAGAATTGAGCCCCTTTTGTCTATTTCCTCTCAAATTTGAAAAACTTAGTGTCCATGAAGAAAAATTATGCTTTTTTGAGAGTTCCTCTCATATTGAATGTTGTGGAATTAAGTTTTATGAGTTCCTCTTTAAACCCCTCCCCACCTTTGAGGAGAAATTCGAACCTTGCACCATTGGCCAAGCCCCACAGATGGAAATGACAAGGGCATGGGGGTATAAATACATAGTCATGAGCATTCGATTAGTACTTTGTATACATTTTACCGAAAATTGTTTTTTTTATTATAATACATGTTATTAAGGTGTCTATTAATCGATTATAAAATATAGAACATATGCCCTTGTCTAGGTTGTGCTAAAATACACCTATCAAACTATTCAGAGGAAGACAATCACTTACATTGCTAAATATTGAGACTGACACATTACATTTTTCAAGGTATTCATTCTTCTCCAAAAGATGAAAGACAAAAAGGGTGGCCTTTCCACAGTTAACAGAGGGTTAGTTATTTCCAACTTAGGTAGAACCATGATAATTTCTAATATACTAACTTTCATACGCTGGTATGATTTTATACTTTTTAATTTTTGAGAGGTGAAAAATTTGGAAAGGTATTTTGACATATCTAACAGGTATAATTAAAGTATTTTCCATATCAAGGAGAAGACAAGGAGATAATATTTCAAAGGCGATGAATGGATATGATGAAATAAGTATTGGGTAACATGATTCAATTAAAAAATGGTACAAACCTTAAGAATAATGTTATAATACATATTTTTTATCCACTTGGAGGGGTCACTCAATCGGTGCAATTAACTTGTTTGTGAGATTGTAATCCTTTATTTCACCTAATTGCTATGCATGTTAAAAATTGATTCAAAAAAATACGAACGCTCACCTGAAGCGTGTGAAGCTACCAGGTCCCTCCTTTGCGCTATCTTATCACGATGTTAATATGCATATCCATGAGTGTCATTATCAAAGTATACATTCATGTGAAATTCATAACAAACATCATATCATGAGCATATAATGGAAACATATGTAATAAGGAAACACACCAGATCAGATAAGCACTAAGATCAATTACACCATGAATTCACCATGATCAAAGACATCAATTACCATAATCCATCCTCCATAATCCATTACATGAAAGTATTTCATAACAGAAGCTAAATACATAACAATCATCATCACAGAGCCATGCGTGCAAGAACATCATAGCGGCATAACCCTATTACATCACAACGTGTCTAATACAATGGACTATAACAAGTATATATAGGGGTGGGGACTTTCTCTTCATCATGTATGTGTTCTCAAAATAGACTGCATGCTCAAAATAGTCACACATACATAAAAAAGTAACTATAAAACATGCATGATTTCCTAACAAGCCTAGTAATAGATTAATTCTATAAATAAACTCTGTTTTAATCCTATTATTAGTTCGATCCATGCATGACTTTTCATCTTCACTTTATCCCAAAAATAGCTCTTTCTTGGCATTCAAGTCTCCTTTGTGTAATCCGCACTCCAACTTTTTTTTTTCTATTTTTAGCCCGTGTATGCAAAATCGGCTAAGTCTTGGAATGTGTCTTTCTAGGTGTGTGCCACTTCAACTTGCCCTTACACGTGTATGTGCACCCCACTTGCATGCCTCAATATTCCACATGCTCTCTTGGTACTTAGTAAAATTTTCCAATCCAAAATTACCCCACACTAATAACATTTCCGCCCTCGGCAATGGGGTTTCTCTACTTATTTCTCCACGATACAAAGAATAAAGAATGGAAAAAGAATAAGGAATGAATCTAAAAAGAATGAATAATGAAAGAATGTGTGACCTCCTAAGAGGCTGAGATGGTCCACACCATTTCTTTCTATCTTAGGCTTTCTCCTCAGCGTTCTCTGATACCCCTGATCACCTGTGTCAACTTCTTCCTTTTCTACTTCCTCGGCCTCAGGCTTAATTATCACCTCCTCTTCTTTTTGTCTAGGATGAGTATCCTCGTACAACCTCTTGTTACCTACATTTATTTGTCTCCTAGTGCCATGATTCAGTGTACCAATATCATCCACCTCCATCTCTTCCTTGTCCTTAATATGTTCTTCTTCTTCTTTCTTTGGAGGGGTGGGCTCGTGCTCTTGCCTGGTACCAACTGTTTTCTTCCCCTTTGGCAGTTATGGGAGCTTGAATTCATCTTAAATGTATTTCCCATTTACCAATCTAGGATTAAGGTAGATGTATACCTTATCCGCATCAACCTTTCCTACCACTAAAGTCATAAAATTTATAATGATATATATCATGGTTTCAATGTAGGTCAACTTACCTGTATATACATAAGTTTTGCGGAGCATATGGTCATCATAATCAACTTTATCTGCGTCAAACATGATCTTTTGTGTGTTTGAGAATCTATTTATAGAGGCCTAAAAATAACACATTGTAAATGTATATGGGAGCTTACACCAAGGGCTCCACTTACCAGTCTTCATGTGGAATCTCCCAATGCAGTAGTGCTGGTACACCACAAACTCTGCCTCCCCATCTACCATTGCAGGAAAGTATTTTGGTATGCATCATTCATGTTCAAAGGCCTCACCCATTCTCCTATACCATAACTACAACGTAAGTTTGTATGTTCCACCCTTTACTCCATCACAAGTATATTTTTTAAATCTTTCAGCCAACGAATTTTTCTTTGGCGCATGCTTCCACATTTTTTCCTTGGGGCCATCTGGTACCCCAATCTCTGTAAACACAATTGACAAAAGGATCATGCCCCAACTAATCGTCTCACCCTTGTACACCTCCTCAATAATGCCTTCTACTATGAATGCAACAAGGTTGTAGACAGACCCCTCCGCCATTTTCTTTGCAATATGGAGCCATTTCTTATTCACTTAGCCCCAACGCTCCTGGTTATTAAACTTTGTCAAGAGGCAAAAAAAATATTAACCATATGGTTAGTTATCTTTGAAACATCCATCACATGCCCTCCTTTCTGATAAGATAACTCCATAGTAGTGGCCTCCACACCTACTTCATCATCAATATCCTGAGCAATCTCTATGCCCAAGCTCCGCAACCCTATAAGTTTCCTAATCAAAGGTGCGGTGATGCACACTTGCCTTCCTACGAAATAGAAGAAGTCCTCAGGGACTCTTGACATCATCCATTGATAAGGTATTTCTAGTTTTCCAAAGTATGATAACTCATAAATCTCCAAGACTCTAGCTTTCTCCAAGGTCTTGTGCCCACCATCATCATAGATTGGTTTGTCATCCTCAGTTTACAAGTTGGTAATTTTCACCAGTTCCTTCTCTATCTAATCCTTGTTTTCTTTGGTGTGATGATTATAATCAATCACCTTGCTTTTCCTAATGTGGGACTCCCAAACAAGCCCTATAATAGCACCCTCGAGATACTAAATTTCGAAGAATCTTTCCTTGGGTACGTCTTCCACTTCAACCTCTAGTTCATTCCTCTTTTTTCCCCTTTTGTTTGCTTTAGGTGCTCTCTTTGGTGCCATATTGACCTTTCACAATTTATCTTTACCTTTTGCTACCTTTTACTACTTTTTAAACCCCAAATTCGTGTGACCTAGCTATGATTTGTGTGTGCATGTGTTGTTTTTTTAAACTAATGCTAAATGTGAGTAAAAGACTAACACATAAATAGTCTTAATTAGTAAGAATTAAACAACATATTAAACACCATAATGATATGAAATGAACAAGGGTTAGATGTTAAACATTCATTAATACAAAACTTTGAACCTAAGAATGTTTAAACATCTACAAATCATCTATTCTCTAACAACATATAAATGAAGGAACCTGGATAGGCTCCATGGCTATCAAAAATGGTTATCCTTGATGTTCCAAGAACCTAGGAATGAGGGCTTGTCAAATTTTGGCTACAAGACCCTTTTGAAACCTCCCATATGACCTAAGCACTTAAGAAAGAGGCTTAACTCTTCAAGATGATGAATTCTCAAGAAAACAAAAGACAAGCTCTTAGTCTATTTTTCTATATGCTTTGCATTTGCTTTCTCAAGAAGTTTAGGTGTAGGTATAAAGGTAGAAGGAGGGATCCTTATATAGCCCAATGGATAAAGGAAACACTTCATCCCTTTGCATGTGGGATAAAGGTAAAAAATGATTAGGAATGGATAAGGTTGCTTTATTAAAGGCAATCTCACTTTAGAAGGGTTTAATTTATGCTTAGCAAGTCATGGGAGTTGGGGGGTGTTTTAATTAATCAAAGGTGATTAACTAATAGGTAGATGTAAGCTTATAGAAGCTAATTAGAGGAATATTAGTACAATTTAGGCTATTAAAAGGGGATTAAATCAATTAAATATTGATTTATTGGTTAAATGGAAGGGAAAGCTATTTAATTAATAATAATTAATTAGTCTAGGTCGAAGGGGTGATTTATTAACGGAAGGTCATTAATTAGGGTAAGTCACATGCACCTATTTGACAGATTTTGAAAATTTTCTTGCATTAATTGCTCCTCACCTACCATTGTACTTCAAATTTAATGACACTTTTTTTTTTTATTTTTCTGCGCTTTTCATTGCTTTCTTCCGCGCCCAGTCGTAACCTTCTGGCACTCCCTACTACTTCTCGACCACAGACCTCTTTACACGCACCTCCATATGCCAAAGTACACAATCCTTTGCACATAATACCAATTAGTTTACCATGTCGCTTCCTACCTCATGTTACATTATGTGAACCTTTTCCTCGTGTGGTCTTCGTCCTGAGAAATTTACTTACTAACACCATCATTCCTAGCACTTGTATTACATTTTCCTTATGTGACACTTATTCAAAGAACACCTTCGAACGCACCAAATTATATAAATCCCAATGCCCATAAATTTATTTTGTCACGCACTTGCACCTAGCTTAGTTCTACACATTAACTCGATAGATAGTAATCAACTTGTTGTGTGCAAGCACGCTTATTACAACAAAACAAAGAACTAAAATAACAAAACATAACAACAATTGAAAGGAAACACATGGAAGGGAAATCTAATCTAAATGACAATACTGCCTTATTACAAACTCTAAGAAGCTCTATTTATAGTAAGGCTTCAACCTACTACCATTGAAGTAACCGTGCAACATGGTGTCATCTAGCGCATGTAATTGACAAGTGCCTGATTCAAGTATCTTGGTTACTACAAAAGGTCCCAACCAATGCAATTTCAATTTCCCTAGGTGGCATACAAACTTAGTGTCATAGAGAAGGACCATCTTGCCAACCAAAAATATCTTGTTTTTAATGTACCTATCATGTTAGGCCTTTTGTATTGCCTTCTCAGCCTTCCGACTCCAACGTGTAATGGCGCACGACTCATCTGATCGCATTAGTTTATCAACGTGATCTTCCATAGCTTGTCTATCATCTAATCCAACTATGAACATAATACACAGTGATGGTAACTGTTATCCAAAATTCACCCCCAGGGTAATTTTGATAACATGCATTAAATTCTCAAGTCCCAGGCAAATAGATTGATTCAGGGAAAAAAATCATGTTTCTAGGGTCCCCTCAGATATTTTTCTAACTCTCCCTGTCCAGGTTGAAAAGAGCAAGTTCTGAGAAAAGGTGAAAAAGTTGCAGAAAACAAGCTTGGGCCAGAAAAAATCATGAAAATTGACTAAGTCCTAGTCCTCGCACAGTCAGGACATTTGGGACATCTGGGTGCGAATCGGCCGAAAGGCCGCCAGGCAGTCTGCAAAGCAAAGGAACATCTGGGCCGTCGGGACGCGAGGGACGCGGAAAGCCGGTTCGGCCAAAGGAGAAGAAAATTGACTAACTGCTGAGCGGCACAGTTGGGACATTTGGGCCGTGAGGACGCGAAGGACGCGAACCGCCCGGATCGGCCGAAAAAGGAGAACTTTCAGCACTGGGACAACTTGGGACAAAGGGACGCGGAAGACGTGGATAGCCGAAGGAGCCGAGAGCCAATCAAATTACGCCACGTGTCATCGGCAGATAAGGGACAAGGAAGCCCATTTCGGGTGGATCAGAGGAATTTGTCCAAGCAGTTTGGGACAGCCGGGCCAAATGGACGCGAGAGACGTACGAAAATCTGACAGACCCGGAGACCAATCAAATCACGACATGTGTCACAAGGGGGAAACGTCCAAAAGTTCAAAGGGTGAGGTTTCAAGCGTTGGCCCGAGCCAATCAAAAGAGGACACGTGTCCAATGGAACAAGGAAGTGCGGAGCTCGGGGAGGATTTGGAAAATTTGGCCAAGTTTTGGCCAAAAAACCAAAAAGCAAAGGTCTCCCCCACGCCCCTGTCGACCAATCAATGCATGCCACGTGTCTCAAGTGGCGGGGGGCGCGGAGGAAAAGTGGAAAATGTTCCAAAATCACAAAAAAGTCAAAATTCTCAAGGAAAACCCACAGGTAAGTGAAGGAGAGAGAATTACGCATCCAATCAGTGCTTGACATGTGTCATCCAGATGGCAGAGCGCGGGAAAAATCTTCAAAACACATTTTCACCTGTTTTGTGCCCTAAATCTTCAGATCGCCATATCTTTTGATCCAGAGCTCGGATTTGCACGTTCTTTATATCAACAGAAAGCTTATGAAATTCTCTACATGATTCTGGGGTTAATCTTGAATTTTGGTGTAGTATAGAGAGAGAAAGTTAAGAAACAGCTCTGACGCGTGTTCATGGCCAGAAGTGACATTTCAGCGACCAAATTTAATGCAGAATGGGTCGCATTCTCCTCCAAATCGGTCAAAAATGATAGGGTATGGGTTTGTAAGGTATCCCATGTTGTTTTAATGCATCTGCAGTCGAGGAGGAATGGGCTCTCATGTTTTTGTACGTTTCTGTCTCCTGGGCTCGACCCATGCAATGTAAAAGCCAGTTTTGGCTCATTTTCAAAGGGGGAACACATTTTTGGACATAGGAACTTCTTCTTTCACCTCCAGCAAGTGATTGTTTGAAGAATCAGACCTCTCCAAAGACTGTAACAGTTTTTACCTCTCTGAGGTTGTAATGCATTGATTTTGACACTGGAAATGATAATGCAAGCTTTGTGAATGAGTTTCAGTCCTTTGTTTGTATTGTTTGCTTCATTTCAGATCCTAAATTATATCTTATCAGTCTGTGTATGTTTTATGCTGCAATCTTGGTTTGTGTCTATTTGCATGACAGAAATGTTTCACCACTCCTTTTGGTGCATCACCATCTTTAGTTAGTTTCAATTTTTGCATTTCTATCCCTGTCTCCTTGCAGTTTAGAGTAGGATTAGGATCTGAACCTCTGTAGTTGTGCAAGCATTAGATCTAAATCAGAGGAGTTTGAGGAACCAACCTCTAATCTGGAGATTCCTCTCTCAGTTTCACAAGTCCCCACACTTGGAGAGAGGTTTCCATGTTGTGCAATCACACTGGATGCTAGAGTGATCAACCTAGAAGCCTGGTCTGCATCCAGGGGTGCTGTGAGTCTGCAACAATAGTTTTGGCACACCCGGTGGGACACTAGAGGTCTCATTTTTATTGCAGCAAAGTTGATGTGCATCTGCTGCAATTTTCTTGCTTAAAAAGAGCTATTATTTGCATATCTGGCGACTCCAAGGGGAAGAATCGATTGGTTTCAAGTGCAGGCCTGAAAACTCATGAGAAGAATCACCACAAGGTCAAGAGTTGGAGAAGAAGAAGTGCTGTTTGAATACCTGCAATTATCTCCAAGAAGAAGGAAAAGAGGAAGAAGGATTCAAAGGTCTCCATCTCCACCAAACAGAACTCTCTCAACTCCTCCACCTGGTAGGCCTTTCATTCAGTCAACAAGGGTTTTAAGACCAATCAGAATGGCTCAAAACAATCCCTACGTCAACTTCACAGGCAGCAGCCCACTTGCCCTCAATGCACAACATCCAATTCCTATTGCAGCCTTGAAGAACATTCCCTACTTCACTGGAGAAAATCAGACTACTCCAGGTGATCATGTTAAAGATATTGCTAACCTTTGTGCAATCCATGAAATCAATGAAATGCAAGTGGCTGTCAAGTTGCTGGCATCTTCATTCAAGGGTAAAGCATTGCAATGGTTTAGAAGCCTTGGAGCTGGTTCTATCACAAATTGGAATCAGCTGTGTATTGCACTTCATGAGCAATTTGGAGAGAAGGGAGACAACTTGTCTCTTTTGGAGCAGCTGACAACTATCAAGAGAGCTCCCAATGAGCAGCTGACCGATTTCAACTTTAGATTTCAAAAGACTTGGGAGAGGATTCCAGTGGCAGTCAGGCCAACAGTAGAAGGTGCTTTTCTCTACTATCTCAAAGCTTTAAATTCTGATATTTCTATGTTGATTCAGTCCATGGGAGGCATAACTATCCCTATGGCTTATAGCATTGCCATTAGGGCTGAAAATTATTTGATCCAAGCTGGCAAACTTGCCCCTAGACCTCCCATGCCATTGTTTCCAAGTTTAGAGAATCCAAACACCAGTCAAGCACCTAGTTTGGCTCCTTCTCCCACTCCTAGAAATCAGAGTTCAAATGAAGCTTCCACTTCATCTCCAAGTGCCCCAAATGAGCTTCAAGAAGTCATGAAGCAATTGCAAAACCTAGGCAATGAGCTGGTTACTCTCAAGAGGCAACAAGCCCAAGGTTTTAGACCTTCTTATCAACCCCAAGCTCAGCCTAATAGGCAGCCATACCAACCACAAAGGCCACCTAACCCAGCTGCAAATATGAATCAAACAAGGCCTCCTGCCAATAGACCATTTCAGCCATATAATCCAAATGCCATATCTGCCTCTAAGGCATTGGTGCCAACACAAAACAACATTGCTCAGGAGTATGACTGGTGTTTTCCATGCAATGAGCCTCATAACCAATCCATGTGCTTCAATGGTGCTTTGAATCAAGCACTAATGGTGACAACTACTGGTGTGGAGGGTGAGAGCAGTCAAGGAAATAGTCAACAACAAGAAACATTCCAACAGCAATCAGCCCCAAATGACACCACATTGGTGAACTGGCAAGCAGAAGATTTCTGTGGCATGAATCAAGCAGTTTCTCAAGGTGTTGCAGCCAACACAAGGTCAAAAAGGAGGAATTTGGGTGAAGAACAGCCATTAGCCCCAACCAATCCACAACCTTCCATGGCTCCACAAATGGTTGGCAAGCAAAGTCCAGTTTCAAATGCACAAGGGCAGCCAAGAACAGCCCCTAGGCCAACTCAAATACCAGCTGTTGCTGCCCACATGCAAGGAGTGAATGTGCAAACCAAGGGACAGCAAAGAGATCCTTCATCACCATTCAGTATCATTGATCAGATGAAGAAGACAAACGTCAATATATCAATGTGGGAATCCCTATCTATCCCAGGCCAAAGAGATCTGCTACAAGCTGCCATGAAGGACTGGCCAACTTCGAATCAGCAAGTTCAGATGCAAGACAAAGTGCTTACAAATGCTGCCCAGCCTGAGGGAAATCATGGAGGACAGCAAGGTAAAATGTTGAAGCCCCCTCCTTTCTATGTTTCATTAATCATTGGAAATCAGCTAGTGCACAATTGCATGATTGATTCTGGAGCAAGTAGTTCTGTCATGCCCAAACAAATAGCTGATCAGCTAGGGCTCCAGTATGAAACAATATCCAAAGGGGTAGTGCAGCTAGATGGGACAGTAGTAGCAACAGTTGGAGTGATTAGAAACTTGAGTCTTACCTTGCATGCATGTCCAAATGTTGTTGTTTTACAAGATGTATCAGTCATAGACCTTCCACCACTCTTTGCCCTTTGCTTGTCAAGGGACTTCACAGCCAAGATTGGAGGATATTTGTCTACTGATTGGTCACACATGCTGTTCAGAATGAGATATGGAACTAAGGCTACAATCAGGTCAGAACCTATTGCAAACTTCCATATTGAGCCTTACACTCCAAGTCAGATTAATGCCAATTGCTCAGCATTTGATCAAGAAGATCACCCAAGCACTGATGAAGCTGACACTAAGGTTGGAAGCATCCCAGATCTAACTCTTGATGAATGGGCAAGCAAGGTGCATGCTTTTGATCCTTATCAAGAAATAGAAGAATCTGAGCTAGGAGTTTATTGTTTACATGAAGAGAATCAACCTCTCCCCAGCATCACCAAGCCAGATCATAAGGACAAGAATGAAGTATGGCAATTGTTCTTTGATGGGTCAAGGAGTAGACAAGGTGCAGGAGGAGGAGCTATGCTCATTTCACCACAAGGTATAAGGTATTACTCAGCCTTCCATTTTCAGTTTTCTTGCTCAAACAATACAGCTGAGTATGAAGCCTTAATTCATGGACTGCACTGGGCAAAGAAGAAAGGCATCAAGAATTTACAAGTATTTGGTGATAGTGAGCTGATCGTAAACCAAGTCAAAGGAAAAAATGCTGCCAAGAATGATCTACTCAGATGCTACAAGAATCAGGTATGGGATCTTATTGAAGATTTTGAAGCTTTTAGCATCAATTCCATCCCAAGAAAAAAGAATGAAGCCGCTGACAGGCTAGCAGCAATTGGGGCTGCATTTGATGTTGTAGAAAGTATCAAAAGTGAGAAATCTCAGCCTCATATCAAATTGGTTGTGAGACCAGCTGTTCTAGATAACAATACAAGTTGGCAAGTCTTCGAGAATGATCAGCAAATTGTTAATTTCCTCCAAGAAGAAGCTGAGTTCTCCACCAGGAATCAAGACAAGCTGCAGCAGCAGTATGGTGACCAAGTGGTGCAGCTGAGAACTAACAAATTACCAAAAGGCCTCATAACCTTGGAGTCAATCTTCAACCCGAATGATCAGTTCCGGAAGGAGAAAGTGAACATTCAAGTAAAGGGTGAAGATTCAGAGCCTATTTTAGTGGAAGAAGGCAAAACATTGCAAATTGGCAAAGTAAGTACCTCACAAGAGAAATCTGATTTTGTTCAGCTTTGTCAAGAGTTCCCAGATGTCTTTGCTTGGACTTACAAAGATCTAAGAGGTTTCAACCCAAAGTTGGCACAACATACTATTGAGCTGGATCCGGAATCCAAGCCTGTCAGGCAAAAGCAAAGGCCAGTGAATCCCCATATTGAACCTCTCATGAGAAAAGAGTTAAGCAAGCTTATTGAGGCCAGTATCATCTTCCCCATCAAACACTCAAGTTGGGTTGCAAACTTGGTGCCAGTAAGAAAGAGAAATGGAGAAATAAGATTGTGTGTGGACTTTCAGAGATCTAAATAGAGCATCACTCAAAGATCATTATCCGCTTCCATCAATGGAACAAATATTGCAGGTTGTAGCTAGTTCAGAAAGGTTTTCATTGCTAGATGGATACTCAGGCTACAATCAGATAATGGTGAAGGAAGAAGATCAATTCAAGACGGCCTTCACTACAAAATGGGGCACATATGCTTACAAGAAGATGCCATTTGGACTGTCGAATGCCGGAGCAACATTCCAGCGAGCTATGGATATGGCATTCAAAGGCTTGATCAACAAGATAGTGTTGGTATACCTAGATGATATCACTGTCTTCTCAAAGAATGCAGCAGACCATCTCTTTCACCTCAGGCAAGTGTTTCAGAGGTGTAGGAGATTTGGAGTGTCTTTGAATCCTAAGAAGTGCATCTTTCTTGCACATGAAGGAAAGCTCCTTGGCCATATTGTCTCCAAGGAAGGATTAGCAATTGATCCAGAGAGGGTTGAAGCCATAAGAGCACTACCATTGCCAAGCCACAAGAAAGCCCTTCAGAGTTTCTTGGGAAGGATAAACTTTGTTCGGAGGTTTGTCCCAGATTTTGCAGCCCTTGTCAAGCCCATCACCAAAATGTTAAAGAAGAGCATGGCTTTCAAGTGGACAGCAGAAGGCAAGGAGAGTTTTGAAGCAATCAAAGAAGCCATCTCCCAAGCACCAACTCTCATCAACCCAGACTTCTCCAAGGATTTCATCCTCTATGCATTTGGAGGTAATGACACTATCTCTGCCATTTTGGTACAGCAGAACAAGGATAATGATGAGCAGCCAATTGCCTTCTTCAGCCAGAGCCTAGATGACTATGAGGTGAGGTACTCTTTTATTGAGAAGCATGTACTTGCAGTAATCAGAAGCTTGAAGAAATTCAAGCATTTAGTCTCAAACAACAAGGTCCAGTTGCTGGTCTCACATGCTGGGGTTAAGGACTTCCTCCTCAACAAGGATTTGAATGAGAAAAGGGCAGGTTGGATCACCCGTGTCATGGAGTATGACATTGAGATCAAGATCACCAAGCTGGTAAGAGGGAAAGGATTGTGTGAGCAGCTGGTTTTGGGGAAGCAAAAAGAAGTATGCAATGAAGAAGAGGCTGTTTTGACAGTCCAGGACAGCCATGAGCCAAGTGGCAATCAAGAAGAAGACAATGCTGCCCCCACTCCTTGCTGGACCCAAGATATTATACACTTCCTAGGCACAGGCCTATGCCCTCCAGAGATGAACAAGACCCAAAGGAGACACTTCAGATTGCAGGCTGTTCCGTATGCCATTGTTGATGGAGTTCTGTTCAAGAAAGATGTGAATGGAGTGCTGCTGAGATGCATTAGCACAAATCAGATTCAAAGAGTGTTGGAAGAGTTTCATGGTGGACCAGCTGGTGGCCATTTTGCACCAAGAGTGACAGCTCTAAAAATCATGAAGGCTGGTTATTATTGGCCTAAAATCTTCAGTGATTGCTATGCATGGATCAAGAGGTGTAAGAATTGTGCATTCTTCACAGGAAAAGAGAGACTTGCTGCCCTTCCATTACATCCAATCTCAGTTGACCAGCCATTCATGCAATGGGGTTTGGACTTCATTGGAGTCATTAATCCCAATTCAAGCCAAGGGCACAAATGGATTTTGACAGCCACAGACTACTTCACCAAATGGACAGAAGCAGTAGCACTCAAAGAGGCAAATGAGTCTAGCATCTTAGACTTTTATGAGGGGATAACAACCAGATTTGGTGTACCTGCTACAATAATCTCTGATAATGCATTGGCATTCATTGGATCTAAGGTGACTGAGTGGGCTGTCAAGAATGGTATCTACCTAAGCACTTCATCAAACTATTACCCTCAAGGTAATGGCCAGGCCGAGTCTACAAACAAGAACTTGTTGAGGATCATTAGGAGGACTCTTGACGAGAATCAGAGGTCTTGGCATACCAAACTGAAATCAGCCTTATGGGCTGATAGGATAACTCCCAAAAGATCCACAGGTAACTCTCCATTCAGGCTTGTCTATGGAAGAGAGGCAATCTTGCCCATGTCACTTGAGTTGCCAACATTGGAACTCATGAAGCAGCTGGAGTTGCTTGAATTTGAGCCCATGGAGGTGAGGTATGCAGAGTTGATGGAGCTGCAAGAGATCAGAAATCAGGCATCCCAAGCAATGGAAAAGGATCAAGCTTTGATCAAGAAGACCTTTGATAAGAAGGCCAAGGATAGATCTTTTCAAGTTGGAGATCTAGTGTTGAAATGGGATGTGGATAGAGAAAAACTGGGAAGGCATTCAAAATTTGATGCCATTTGGAGTGGCCCATACATGGTCACGAAGTGCAAGAACAACAATGCTTTCCAATTGGCCTCATTGGATGGTGAAGAACTGCAGATTCCAGTCAATGGAATCTATCTCAAGCGTTGCTTCTAGAGGGAAATTCACTACTTTGTAAATATTAGATTAGATTTCATTCCTCCAAGTGCTTGTGCACATTGTTTTGCTGTAGGTTAGTTTTGTTTTCCCTAAGTGCTTTGGCACAGCTTGCTGTCCATGGAGATGTTTTGCAGTCCTTGCTTCCATCAGGTGATATTCCATCTTCCTCCTTACACATTCTGAGTCAGTTGGGGTTCTAAACTGAATATTTGATAACTCCATGCCCAATGGACTGCTTCAGGCTACTGGTATCTTCTACCTAGCAGGCAGGTAACCCCGCTGAGTCACCAAATTGTTATCCAAAATTCACCCCCAGGGTAATTTTGATAACATGCATTAAATTCTCAAGTCCCAGGCAAATAGATTGATTCAGGGCAAAAAATCATGTTTCTAGGGTCCCCTCAGAT
Source organism: Taxus chinensis (assembly GCA_019776745.2). NCBI lineage: Eukaryota > Viridiplantae > Streptophyta > Pinopsida > Cupressales > Taxaceae > Taxus > Taxus chinensis. The sequence continues at coordinate 525,919,559 of CM034152.1, forward strand.
TTTTTCTAACTCTCCTGTCCAGGTTGAAAAGAGCAAGTTCTGAGAAAAGGTGAAAAAGTTGCAGAAAACAAGCTTGGGCCAGGAAAAATCATGAAAAATGGCTAAGTCCTAGTCCTCGCAACAGTCGGGACATGAGGGACATCTGGGCGTGAATCGGCCGAAAGGCCGCCAGGCAGTCTGCAGAGCAAAGGAACATCCAGGCCGTCGGGACGTGCGGGACGCGGAAAGCCGGTTCGGCCGAAGGAGAAGAAAATCGACTAACTGCTGAGTGGCACAGTTGGGACATTTGGGCCGTGAGGACGCGAACCGCCCGGATCAGCCGAAAAGGAGAAATTTCACACTGGGACAGTTGGGACAAAGGGACGCGTGGGACGCGGATAGCCGAAGGAGCCGAAAGCCAATCAAATTACGCCACGTGTCATCGGCAGAAAGAGGGACAAGGAAGCCCATTTCAGGTGGATCAGAGGAATTTTTTGTCCCAGACAGCACTGGGACAGCCGGGCCAAAGGGACGCGAGAGACGCGAAAAGCCGGCAGACCCGGAGACCAATCAAATCACGACACGTGTCACAAGGGGGAAACGTCCAAAAGTTCAAAGGGCGAGGTTTCAAGCGTTGGCCCGAGCCAATAGGAAGAGGACATGTGTCCAATGGAACAGGGAAGTGTGGAGCTCGGGGAGGAATTGGAAAATTTGGCCAAGTTTCGGCCAAAAAGCTAAAAAGTAAAGGTCTGACCCCGCGCCCCTATCCTCCAATCAATGCATGCCACATGTCCCAAGTGGCGGGGGTGTGGAGGAAAAGTGGAAAATGTTCCAAAATCACAAAAAAGTCAAAACTTTCAAGGAAAACCCACGAGAAAGGGAAGGAGAGAGAATTACACATCCAATCAGTGCTTGACACGTGTCATCCAGGTGGCAGAGCGCGGGAAAAATTTCAAAACACATTTTCACCTGTTTTGTGCCCTAAATCTTCAGATCACCATATCTTTCGATCCAGAGCTCGGATTTGCACGTTCTTTATATCAACGGAAAGCTTATGAAATTCTCTACATGATTCTAGGGTTAATCTTGAATTTTGGTATAGTCTAGAGAGAGAAAGTTAAGAAACGGCTCTGACGCGTGTTCATGGCCAGAAGTGACATTTCAGCGACCAAATTTAATGCAGAATGGGTCGCATTCTCCTCCAAATCGGTCAAAAATGACAGGGTATGGGTTTGTAAGGTATCCCATGCCGTTTTAATGCATCTGCAGTCGAGGAGGAATGGGCTCTCACATGTTTTTGTACGTTTCTGTCTCCTGGGCTCGACCCATGCAGTGTAAAAGCCAGTTTTGGCTCATTTTCAAAGGGGGAACATTTTTTGGACATAGCAACTTCTTCTTTCACCTCCAACAAGTGATTGTTTGAAGAATCAGACCTCTCCAAAGACTGTAACAGTTTTTACCTCTCTGAGGTTGTAATGCAGTGATTTTGACACTGGAAATGATAATGCAAGCTTTGTGAATGAGTTTCAGTCCTTTGTTTGTATTGTTTGCTTCATTTCAGATCCTAAATTATATCTTATCAACCTGTGTATGTTTTATGCTGCAATCTTTGGTTTGTGTCTATTTGCATGACAGAAATGTTTCACCACTCCTTTTGGTGCATCACCATCTTTAGTTAGTTTCAATTTTTGCATTTCTATCCCTGTCTCCTTGCAGTTTAGAGTAGGATTAGGATCTGAACCTCTGTAGTTGTGCAAGCATTAGATCTAAATCAGAGGAGTTTGAGGAACCAGCCTCTAATCTGGAGATTCCTCTCTCAGTTTCACAAGTCCCACACTTGGAGAGAGGTTTCCATGTTGTGCAATCACACTGGATGCTAGAGTGATCAACCTAGAAGCCTGATCTACATCCAGGGGTGCTGTGAGTCTGCAACAACAAAATCTAAGGATAGTTTTGATAGCCTTCACTTCAATTATTGAGGCCATCAGAAGCAAGAGAGTGTCATCAGCAAACTACTGGTGAGAGGAAACCTGATTACCAAAAGTAGGTTGAAAGCCCTTTATCATACCAATATGGATATCTTTTGAAATAGATCGGCTTAAACTGCCAGCCATTATAATGAACAGCAAAGGGGAGATGGGTTCCTCTATCCTTATCGAATTCTTCTATTGCTAGCCATACCTGCTAATAATATTATCCCAATCTTGGTTCACCATTGTACAACCACTGTAGGTGTCTTCCTCTATCCAAGATATACAAGAGTGTATACATTTTTATGAATGTTATTTTGAAATCCAAACTTGGTGAAATAGGACCTACAAAATCAATAGCCCACTTTTCCGGGCTCACTACTTGTCAAAATCCCACAATGCATCTCATAACTTGATTTCCATGCTTCCCTAAGCTTTTTTCACTTTTGATCCATTGAATGAATTTTTCATGGTCTCCCATAATAACTCCATCCATTAGAATAATTCTACCTGTTGTATGAATCCAACGTAACTGTTCTATTCCACCAAAGCTTTTCCATAATAGCCTCAGGCTCATGCTCTATAACACAGTGGCATAAAACTTTATGACAACCGATAACTTGTACATCCATCTTCCACCAATCAAATGATAAGGTGTTGCATTGTATAGCAAGTTGTTTTTATCCAATGTCTTCATTCCTTCAGGTGCATTGTCATAATGCTTTCAACAAATCTTCGGAGCAATTTCCTCAACAAGTTTGTGGGCATGGTTTAAAAAAAGTTGGGCATCATGGGATTTTGTCCTAGATGCCTACATCCCCTCACTAGAAAATCCTTGATAAATGATCAGGCCCTGAATTGCTTTTTCTGGGTTTCACCAAAACTGTGAAATCAAAATCCTAAAATAGAAGTATCCACCTAAAAATGTGCCCTTGCAAAATAGGCTTGTTGACTAAGTACTTGAGAACCATATGATCTATATAGAAAATAAATGGAGTTGCCAACAAGTATTTTCTAAACTTTTGCAGCACATAAATCATAGACAAAGCCTTGAGCTTTGTGGTGGTGTAATTCTGTCTCTACGTAGGTGTCAACTTCCTACTTGCAAACAAAATAGGATGATCCACAATTCCTTCTCGAGGTTGCACCAATAATGTGCCAATCGCCAAGCCAGAGGCATCAACATGAACATGAAAAGGTTTTTCCCATTAGAAGGAAAGTGAAAATAGGTGCAGTAGTGAGCCTCTCCTTCAAGTGTTTCAAATGCCTTGTTTTTACGCGTCACCCCAATAAAATTTTCCTTAGCTTTCAAAAATTCTTCTAAGGGTATGGAAATATTTTCATAGCCTTTTATGAATTTCCTGTAATAGCCTGTATGTCCTAGAAATCCATGTACTTCACTCTAATTGGTAGGCTCTTCTAAACCCAAGATCATAGTTATCTTAGTTGGGTCTACCAAAAATCCTTCCTTGCAAATTATATGCCCAAGTGTCAAAAGGTGTAGCAAAGATGCACTTCTTAATGTTGAGAGAGATGCTTAACTACTAGCACCTCTCAAACATGAGCCTCAGATTATCACAATGATCCTTGACTAAGCCATATACTATCCATTCATCCAAATAAACCTACAAGAATTTATGAATAAATTTTTGAAATTGCCTGTACAACAATGCATGAGAACATTGATGGCACATTTTTTAATCCAAAATGCATAACTGTATATGGAAAATTCCCCATTCAGTAGTGAAAGTTGTCTTTTTTGGTCTTCCTTTGCGATGCGCACCTAGTGATAACTAAAAACCATTTGTGAAAGAATATATCTTGCACCCAACAACTCCTTCAATAATTTATTCTGTGAACGGGGTAGGAAAAGGATCAGTCACACATGCAACATTAAGTTCTCTGTAGTTCACACAAATCCTTATCATCCCATCCTTCTTTATGCGTATAACCATGGGGCTAACCCATTTAGATTCTTCAATAGGATCAATTATTCCAGACTTGAGCATCTTGTCAATTTCCACTTTCACCTTCACGTGTAGATTAGGATTCATCCTATATGGTCTCTTCCTAACTAGGCACATGCCTTCTTTCACCTTTATTTTCATCTCACCCAAAGAAGGGTGTGCCCATTTTAACTCATGATAGCCCAGGGATAATAAGTCCTAGAAGTCTCGCAAGAGTTCTATAATCTTAGACCACTTCTTGCTCTGACCAGTAATCACCAATAATGGACCTCCTTAGGCTCGAGCCTTCTATACCAATGTTAACCTTGTTTGTTCTTCATAGGAACATGGATATGCGTGTGCCTTCTCATCTGTCAGTGTCCATTACCTCGCGCATACCTTCAGTGTGGCTAACATCCATGTTATCAACTTCATCATCATCTATCATATATACTAGTTTTCCCTTTTCTTTTTCCTTCCAAGCGCAGACAATCTCTGTCTTCCTCTATTTCCTCAAGATCAAGGCATGCCTCAAGATCATTTTTCCCAAACAACTCTAACATGATTTCTTCATCCTTCGCATTATCTCCCAAAGTAATGCACTTCATAATCTATTGTGCTTCATGGACTAAAGGCTTAGTAAAAAAATAAACAAAATTTTGAATCATACCTGTAGTCATCTCTTACCAATTTTCTGTTTCCCTTTTTAACTCAGCATGGACATGCCATGTGCGTGTAATCGCGTAAATTGGAGTAAAAATTATGTACCTAAAGTGATGGTGGTAAGACCTCCTTTCCATGTGCCCATGTTCTCTCACAATCATGGATGTGATGAGAGTTAGGAGACTTCCTATGAAATTCACATGTTTGTGTAGGTACATTGCTCTGAGTAAACCTGGTGGAAAAGGTGATTCTCACTTCTCACCATTCCAAGAGGTTATCTCTATGTGTTTCCCACCAACACGTTGTTGTCCCGTGTAAAGTATAGACTAACCTATTTATTCTATCCACTTCATTCCACCACCGAGTCTCCATGGCGTGCAAGAATGCATCGGGGTTCCCTTCACAAGTATACCTTGGTACCTAAGTTATTCCCAACCGCCTCACCATGCGCGGCCTAATCATTCTAGTGACTCCTCCTTTAACTTACACCTGACCATATCATATGTTCCATGAGTCCAGTTATCACAAGAAACACTAGTAGTGTCACTTACAGATTGTGTGTCTTCCCACTAAAGGATGTATTCTTTTGATGGTTCTATATTCTTTGGATTGTGCACTATCTGACGCATAGATTCTATTAATTTCTTATTCACTCAAGGGCTCAACATAAGGCTCTACCTTCTTATCTATAGGGGTATGATCATGTGCTCTTCTTGTTCTCAAAACTGATGTACCTTTTATTAAACACAGATAAACATTATTCGCATAGCACCAGGTTCATCCAAGTAATGCTGGAAATTTTTCTGCTTTAACAATCTCCAACACCTCAAAGTCTCCAATAAACTTGGCTCCCTGAATGGTAATGGATGCATCCTTTAGTACCCCAATAGGCATGGACCAAGTTTTTTTTTCCATATATAACACATTTGAAGATGGCTGCAAATTTGGTCTACCCATATGATTCCATGCATCTAGAGTCAACACATTTACTTTCATGCTTGTATTAATCAAAATGTTGTGTAACAACCACCCATCAATTACTACATCTAGTGTAATCTCCTTGTCAAATTCATGGTTCTGAGGTGGTAGATTTGCATGTAGTATTTGCCTCTCGTGCTCAACTCCAGCGTGCGATACCTTTTCTCGTATCCATTCCCCTAGTAGAGGAATGATGGTCTCCTAGAGCAACATCCTACACACCTCCTTCAGGTCATCGACATCCTTCTATGGGAGCTCAATATTCTTTCCACATTCTCTCTCGCACTATTGCTCTTTCAAGCATTATTATTTCTCCCTACAATTCTCTAATGACTCCCATGGTTTCTTGGTAGACTTCCTTCTGTGTGCACAACATCTAGATACTTAGCATGTATCACTTCTTCCCTTGTAATGAGTGGCTTATGACTTTTAGAGGCTCACATGTGCATGCAACCTCAGGTACATGTGTTGTAACCATCACATTTGATAACTCAGGATCATGTATCTTCTTAGGCATCCATTGATCAACAATGAGTGCGTTGTACCTTGATCATTCCTACACCCTTGTCCTTCTTATTCTTACTCATGTGCTCATACAAATATTTGGGAATTCCTTCTAACTTGTGTTACTTCCCACACCATGAGAAAGATGCATTCTAAGGTAAATCACACTGATAATGATAAGGGGAACCATAAGTATAACCAGTTCTCTTGCATGAACCTACCTCTACCACCACTATGCGACCTCAACCTCAATATCCTCCTCAAAAGCCTCCATTCGTATTATCCCCATTGTTGCACCCTTCATTATTTTATCCTTCTTGTTCCTTTGATCCACTCGCCACACTAGTCTAGTGCACTCCTATCTCAATGGATTCATGAATGTGATCAATCAGTCTATAGTCAACAGTATCATATGGGACTTTAAAGATCTTATAGTACATAGACACCTTCTTCTGAATGGTGTGATGTAAAAGAGGATAATCTGGAACATCATGGTTCAGGTGATAGAACTCACAATCTAATAATAACATGCACATTGACTTGCATGGGAAATTATCCTTAGTATGTCCTTCAACCTCACAATCTGTGCACCATATACCACTGCGTGTCTCATGATCTGAATTAATAGAAGCTTCTCCAACTACTTTTCCATGGCTACAATCTGTACCTCTAAAAATGGGCTCACTCTAGTATCAACACTCCCAATTACCTCAGTGCACATATCTACTTCCAAAGCCTCACATGGATCGACATAAGTCTTATGAGATAGTGCTCTCTTGGAAAGGAGTCAACAAAATCCACCAACAAACCACTGTGCATGCTGACTTAGGATGGATATCATAGGAAAACTTTGACAACAAATTTTTGAAACATGTGTCATACTCCCTTACGCTCTCAGATAAACCCTGCTTGATATCCTTGAGTGCATGCTGATACTCTTTTGCTCAAACTCCAGAATATGAAACTCAACTAGAAACATAGAGTGCAAAGCATCATAATCCACCATAGTCTGATGTGGATCATACTTCTTATACCAGCTATGTGCGTGCCCTTAAAGAGTAGTAGAAAATTGACTTGCCTTCCTATCTGAAGCTGTAATTCCTTTAGCGTGCCATAGTAGCTCACACTTGTGCACATGCTCTGTTACATCTTCAATACCCCTATACTCTGACAAGTGAAGATACATCTCATAGAAGACTTGAGGTGTCTGTTTTGGTTTTAGAGGTTGTTGAGGTGGTTACTGTGGGTGGACCTTTCCCACTAGATCTAGAACTAGAGCCTCAACCTGTATTTCCTCTGCTTCCTGATCCACTAGATCCGATCCTAGATTTTGATCCTCCTGATCCTCTCGTGCCTCCTGTGTGGGAAGCAGAACTAGTTGATGTACTTCCTTGCATCCCAACTGTAGTATTGAACTAAAATCCCATGGTATGCAAAGTCATAGTACTCCCAGACATAATTTCAATATTCTATGTGCATCCACACTCTGTCCTGATGATGCACCTGAAAACAACCCTGCAATTGGACCTCCAAACAACAAAGTCATCTACACTTCCGTAGGTGTGTTTGTTTTCTAATGCACTTCTAAATTCAATGTAAAATTATATGTACCCATATATAATTACTTACCTACACTAGCCTTCTTCTCAATGACTACCTCTAGACTTGGAAAACTGAGCGCAAGGGCTAGGTGGCTAGGTGGGATCAGATGCACACTTGCAGTCCTCATGTTCTCCTTTGACATGTTCTCATATGAAGCTAAAGGGAATTCTCTACTGCGATTACCCAATGTGGGGAGTACATGATTATACGGCTCCTCATCTTCTACAGGAGCTTCAAAACCTTTGCAAGCCATCATTCTCCTCAACTCCATTTCCTCTGTAACTTCCCTTACATGCACCATGTTCCTTTCTTGAGCTTCATTATACTTGAGTCGTCTTTCCTCTCTATGCCTTTCTGCTGCTAGGTCTGCCATCATTCACCACACCTTCTCCTACCCCTATGGGTGGTGGGGGATTTAACTATCCATAGTGATGCGCTCTAAATCCAGTTCTATCATCAAAATCTTAATTGCCAAGGGTATATCACACAAATATGATCCTCTGGGTTTCACGAAATAGTATGAACTCAGCTTCCTCTGGACACAAGTAAGTAGAAATAGTGTACTCCAATGTATAATTGCATAACACACCATCCCACCAATGATCTACAGCTCTAGTCCACTCCACATCAACATCAAACAAAGTCTGGTAATCTTCCTACATCCAAAGCTTCAGCCTATATCCCCAACTCTTTCCTAAAGCATATGCTTCTAACCACTCATACAATTCTACTAGAAAGATGCTGAAGAACATCTCATAGAGCTCATGATAAATATTGTCTTCCACCCACCTTCGTGCATTGAAATCAGGTCCAGTGTTGTACCTCAGTGTAAACTTATCTTGTCCATCTTCAACCCATATTTCAATTCTCTCAAGAGTCAACTGATACACCAATGCATGCAACATCCTAACCAGATAGTTTGAAAAGAGGTCCCGGTAACGAAACCAAAATGTAGTCCTTTATTTCACCTAATTGCTATGCATGTTGACACTTCATTTAGACAGATCTGAATGCTCACCTGAAAAGTGCACGAAGCTACTAGGTCCCTTCTTTGCATTATCTTGTCAATATGTTAGTATGTATATCCATGATTACCATTATCAAAGCATACATTCAAGTGCAGTTCATAACAAACATCATATCATGAGCATAGAATGGAAACATATGTAATAAGGAAACAAAACAGATCAGATAAGCACTAAGATCAATTACACCATGAATTCACCATGCTCAGAAACATCAATTACCATAATCCATCCATATTGATCCATTAATAACCAAAGTATTGCATAACATAAGTTAAATACATACAATCATGTGCATCATAGAGCCATGCATGCAAAACATTAGAGTGACATAACCCTATTACATCACAACGTGTCTAATACAATGGAGTATAACAAGAATATATAGGGGTGGGGACTTTCCCTTCACCACCTATGCATTCTCAAAATAGACTGCATGCTCAAAATATCCATGCGTACATATAAAAATAACTATAAAGGGTGCATGATTTCCTAACACTCCTATTAATAGATTAATCATATAAATAAACTCTACTTTAATCCTATTATTATCTTGATCCATGCATGACCATTCATCTTCGCTTTATCCCAAAAATAGCTCTTGTTTGGCCTTCAAGTCTCCTTGCTTTTCTCCTTTGCGTAATCCGAACTCTAACTTAATTTTTCTATTATTAGCCCATATATACAAAATTGGCTAAGTCCTAGAATCTACCTTTCTCGATGCGTGCCACTTCAACTGGCCCTTGCATTCATATAAATGCCCCACTTGCGTGCCTCAATCTTCTGTACTCTCTCTTGGTACTTAGTCAATTTTTCCTGTCCAACAGAGATCTAGGGAACTAAAAAATGGCCCTTATATAAGGGAAAGGAATGGTATTTTTTGAGAAAATATGTGGATAATGGGCTTTGCTAAAAAACTACTATTGTGTCAAGGTTTTTCATTGAATGATGTTTAATTTATTAAAGATAAAATTAAGATATGAATGGAAAGTTGGGAAAAAAAACATGGGGTTGAAAGACATGCATGTCACATACCTATTCCATAGATCATATTGTTCATTTCCAAACACTATATGTTATTTGTGCTCCACTTTATCATCTCTATCTTAATCACATTATATACGTGAGTGTAATTTTTGGTTAAAGGAGTTAAAATAAAAAACATGGAAAACTCAATAGGTTCTAGGTTAGAACCAAAACAACACTGTTGGTTTTTTGTAGCACTTCATGGCTTCCCTTTACAATTTTAAGCTTGATTACCACACGAAAATAGGGAATATGTAAACAATTACCCTTAATTAAAACACCTTCTCTCCATTTGGTCTCATATTCCATAAATTTAATGTCAATCATGCGTTATCCTTTTTTGAGATTAAGTTTTTTGAAGAAATCTTGAAACCCCTCCTAAAGTTTGAAGAGAAGGTTGAGCTTTGCTCCGCTAGCCGAGCCGAAAGCCAATGGTGGAGATGATAAGGTATGAGGGTAAACATATACATAGTCAAGACCATTCAATTAGTACTTTGTATAAAGTTTTTAGGAATAATTTTTTATTTATTATAATGCAAGTTGTAAAGGCATTTTATTAATGGATTAGAAAATAGAGGCATGTGCCCTTATAAAGGGTGTGCTAAAATACACTAATGAAACTGTTGAGAGGAGTAAAGTCATTTGTATTGCTAAAATTTGAAGCTCACGTAACCTAACAGGGACACAAGATGCTTGATCAAATATAATTAAATTATCAAAATTATTGAGAGAAGTAAATTAATTTGTATTGCTAAAAATTGAGACTGACACAACTTGACAGAGGAGGATTGATGAGATATAATAAAATTATCTGCAATGTGCATCAAGTTTGGGATTACCCCTCAAATTTTAACCAAATTATTGTTTAGATAAATGAAATTTTGTATATTTATTATTTAAAAATTATAGTTTCATAATCAACAAATTTATAAATTTGAAATTAACAAAGAGCTTAATATTTTGAGTGGGGCAACCAACAAACAAAAAATGACAAATTAGCTAAAGATAGATTATTGCAGGTACTAACAATAATGGCTAATAGTTTTGGGCATATTCACTCTTCCACATGCATCGTCCCCTTCCATTCTAGGTGTTGGAAAACTGTGTATCTTCCAGGTTGTATCCAGATGTGGCTACGAAATACCCTGCATATCCTAAGCACTGCCACATCACTGAGAGTGTTAATGACTCACAATTACAATGTGCATGGGAATAGGGAAACCAAATGGATAAAAATAATGCCTTCATTTTCAACAAATAGGGAGTCATTAAAGGTTCCCTAAATCTGCCTTGGAATAGAAGGAAATTATTTACAGGATGATTCCCTAAATTTTCTTTGAAATAAAAGGAAAATTAGAGGATTAAACCAAATTCCATGGTGAAAATAATAAATATCAGCCAAAGAAAGGGAAAATTTCAAGTTATAATACATGTATATTTAGCACAACAAATTGAGTCCTTTATGATAATGGTAATATGTGGAACAAAATGCTCATGATTGCATCTAGGAAAACAATAAAGGGGAAGGGGTATTGAATTGAAGAAAGGTTATCTGAAATCGTTTCAATACTGAATTGATGAAATGGTAAAAGCCTCAAATATCACTCATTTATGCCCTAGTTATTTTTTTATGGAAGGTTGACATCGGCCCTATTGTTGTAACACCATAAACCATGAGAGACCTCTGTTGTGTCCCTTCAATCCTTCCATAATGGGTGTGTGAAGAAATAGTAGTTGAACATTGAGAATTTTTTATAGCTTCAACAACTAAGACTTTCTTGCAGGACACACACTTACATGCGAAAGGAACAAGAAAATACAGAATTTGAAAAGACGTCACATTTGCAGGTGTAGGGAAAAGAAAAGGAAGAGAGGAGTAAAAAATAAGATAAACCACACACCAACTCACCATAAATAGTGTTATGTAATTGGATCAATAATAGACGGTGAAGATTCATTTGGGCATTGAAGTCTGACCTAGATACAACCATTAGATTTCTACTAAATTGTCGGATTTTGCTGGGGTTGATCCCATTTGGAGAATTCCTTTGGCGTAAAGAACGCGCCTTGGGCGTAATTAGAAATTGAAAAGAATACTCTTGGAGGTATTATTTTACCATATTATTTTTATTCATGTCAAAACTTATACACGTTAATAATTAATATATAGACTAATACATAACTTTATAATATAAACACACAAATAAACTAAACACTGTATAAATGAACTAGGTCTTGTATTATAATAATTAACTATAAAAAGTATCCATAGGTGCTTGTGAGATGCCGATAGGAATATAGAAGGATTTATTAAAAGTATTACATTGCTAATAATTGTACTTAATATGTACTTTATTAAATCAAAAATTGAATTCAATTTTATTGTAAACAAATAATAGTAGCTACTATGGATTGATTCATTCATTTGTGACAATGGATTTACATGTAGAAAAATAATTATTTATTCATAGCAACATCATCCATTAGTGTTTATGGTAGGCAAATACAAAAATATTTATTAGTGTAAAATAAATAATGCACACAAAAGAACACACTTAATGATATAGATCATGAATGAATTTATGAAAATATATTAATAATAATAGTAGTGTTTTTGACAATTTGGATTCTACAAAGCAAGGTTATGTCATAAAAGTGTATTTAAAGGTAGTTAATAATAAACAATAATTTTCTTGATTTTACAAAAAATAAAGAATTGTGAAGTATTGATAGAGAGTAAATACTTCTTTTAAATTCTGTGGATTTATATGTTTCCACATTTTCCATGCACCTGTAGCATGACACATGCAACTTCACAACATTAAAAAATATAGTGTGATGCATGAATATATCTGTTTGTAGAGTTTCCAATTTTTCATATGTTGGTAAAATTTTAAGAGACAACAATCCACGAGAAATACAATTATTTTACAATATTTAAAGATTTTTCTAAACACCATTATTAGCACATGACACAATTATAATGTATTCCAAGATCCCATACCTATTTAAAAGGGTATTTCACTAAAAAATTCACAAAGATTTCACTTTTTTTCATATAGTAAAAAATATCTAAAAATTCTCTATTTGATTGATAAAAGCTCTATTTTAGCATAAACCAGAAGTGTTCACATGTGTCTAAAATCCTATTTCTATGTTCAAAATGTAGCTTTAGACACACAATCTTTCATAAAAGAAAGAAAAGTTATCATATCTTGTCAATCTAGCTTCATATAAGTATTGATCATCATATCCAAAAAGAGAGATGAATTCCCACAACCACATTCAATAAAAAAAATTCTATGCTTCAACGCAAATGAGAAAAACCACTTGTGGCACTTGTTTCAATATATATTTTGGACAACTTCCATAAAATCTGACATATAATTTCAAGATAACTACTATTACAAACCTGTCACAATAATTGCAAGATCACAATATTTTTTATGTTTGCTATATTATAAAATCTAATCTGAGTGATTATATATAGAAATCCATTATATAAAATTCTTAGTTATGGACAGGGCTTAAAATTATATTTGAAATCCTAGCATAGAAGAATTTTGAGAGTGATTTATGTGTTGGGTAACATACAAAACCTCACAAATATGATACATGAGCTTCGTAGCACCCAATTATTCCCAATATGGCAATACAGGGTTGGCCTTTGGATGCTTTACCAGAAACAATGTGGATTCAATGCTATCTCATACTCCTATAGCGATTATGTACTTCCCGTCCATGGAATCAGAGAATGAGAAATAAAATATACCTTTGAGGCCGTTAAAATAATATCTAAGAATTGAAAGGTAGGAGTAGGAGAGCAATTCATGTGTTTGAAAGTTGTACTATATTCTTTGGATGTTGCAGTATAATGTAAAAATCTATTTATCAGTAGAAAAGATTTCCACAAGAAAGGAGGGCCAAAACAAATCACAAAATCTCTACATTATGAACACCTTGAGATGGAGGAAAAATGCTTTAGATTCTCAGCGCAAGACTTGAACACTTTGCACAAGATCCGATTCTTGCAAAAATATTATCCTATGTTTCTTGCATGCGCCGTTGGGAGGGAAGATTTTGGAACAAAGGACCCGATTTGAGGAGTGCAAGATCTCCAATGAGAGGAGATAAATTGCAAGGGAGTTGAGATTTGTGACGATGGAGGATTGATGTCTTCACCACTGATTCAGTGCCCGAGGAGATGTAAAGGATAATTGAGAAGGATATTCATTGAACATGGTTTGATATTTTTTAGGGATCTAGGTTCACAATGCCAAGATAAGATGGCTTCAACTATGCTAAATATGCAAAAATGTGGACAAGGTCTACACTAATCCAATGAAAGAGGATAAAAAAAATGAATTGGAGATGAATCATAGAATGAGAAAGAAAATATACCTTTGAGGTTGTTAAAATAATATCTAAGAATGACAAGACAAGAGTAGGAGAGCACTTCTTGTGTTTGAAAGCTACAATATATTCTCTGGACGTTGTAGTATAATGAAAAATTGTGTTTATTAGTAGATGTAGAAACTAAATCATGTACTTTGGGTAATTATCTATCCATGATTACATACTTCTATTCATATGATTCCTAAGTAAGAAAATTACTTATTAACCCAGTATTTGGCCACCTTTCTTTGGTTTATGTTGCTAATATTTCTCTTGCACCATTATTTTCTCAGTCTGCCTTTTTATACTTCAAAATTTATCATCCTGGGCTCCAGCGCCCAGCCAAGATGACATCACTAGGCGCCCTCATCCCCTCTAGAAGCCCTTGTCCCTTTTGTACTTTGTTCACACTTTTTGGGTCCTTTCTATCCATTTGAGCATATTATCTTTTTGTTAGTTGGAATTTTCATGGTTAATTATGAAATTCAATTAAAGGAATCATATAAATATAAATTTATGTGATCATAATAAAGGGACCGAACACTAAGCATTAGCTACCGCCACCTAAGGTTGCATCCATAAAATATCTAAGATCTCCATTGCATCCATCTAGCACCATCCAAGGGACACAAGAGCTGGTTATTCTTCTTACACTTCATATGAGGGAAGTTCATTCTATTCCATGCACACATCTATTACATTTCTTTACATTTATCTTACTTTCACGCTAACAAGTGTGATACGCACAAGAGCCACCTAGGGAACGATTTAGCACACACACATAGAAATACATTAGGTATGAGATGTAGTGCAATGCTCAGTCGTAAGTTCGCCATTGCAACAGTTGAGGACAGTCTGACCCCTCATTTTGCATCTTTCTTTTTTAGGATTTGATTTCTATTTGAGGGTTTTGTAGGTTCATATTTCATTGCAGTTTTCCAACGACCTCAAAGATCTTGGTGCGACCTGATAGCGATAAAAGGTGACCAACTGCAAATAACTTGCGACACCTTAGAGGAGGTTTTCTGAGCATTTTCACAAACCCAGGAACCCAAAAATAGGTCTAAGGCACCTGCAGGTGCCCCTGTCCCTCTCACGGTGCCCCAGTCTAGCCTATTATTCTAGAATTGCATTTTTATGAGCTCCAGTGTGACGGTCAATGCTTCATATTTTCCAGTTTTTCAAACTATATGCATCTTCTAGATCTCTGCGAATCATCTAAGGTTTCTCACCTTCTCTTTGCACTTAGGGTTTCATATTTACTAACTTAATTTGATTAGATCTATTTCTGTACTCATTTTTTAATTCATTTACTACTGCAATAACAAATAGATTAGGCTTACATTTTCACATTTTATCTTAATCATTTTGGTGAACCTAATCTTTGAATCCACTTTCCATTTAGTTTTCTTATCCCCTCATCACTATGGCTCAAATTTATGGTAAATTTACTAAAGACCATTTTAAATCCCTTAATGATCATATCACTGAGCATCCCCAAGATCTAGATTTTCTTTTATTTGTTTCTCGTGTAGAGGCCACCAATCTCGTGGAGCTTAATGGTTTTTCTGCTATCCCCACTTCCATTGCTACTCAACTACCTTCCTCCACTCTCCCACCTATTTCTATTATTCATGTTTACATTCCTACTCCCCATAACCACTTCACTCTACCTCTTGTTTCACACACACCACAAGTTTCCTCCAATGGTTCCCACGATTTAGCCTCTCTTTATCAAGACCTTCAAGCAAAAATCTGTCGATTGCAACATGCTACTTCTTGTGTGTCTCCATCTTTGGATTCCAATTTATTTCTTCACACTCCATTCACACCTGCCATTTCTGCATACTCACTTCCTCCTAACTTTGTCACCCCTAAGCTTCCCATTTTTAATGGGCATGGTGACCCACAAGAGCATCTCCAAGAATTCCATGTGGCTTGTCTAGATTTTGCAGATAATCACATTATTTTAGCTAAGATTTTTCCTCACAGTCTTCACGATTATGCAATGCATTGGTTCTATGACCCACCTTTCCACTCGGTAACATATTTCATGCATCTTGTCGATAAATTTCTTACTCATTTTTCTATCAATATCAGCTCTAAGATCTCATATGCTCAAATTGCACAACTCAAACAAGGATCTAATGAACAACTAGTGGACTATGTCTTACAATACAAACATAACATAGATAAGATGTCTAATGTGCTTGCAGACTCTGAGCTTCAAGATTTATTCATTCAGAGTTTATTTTTGCCTCTCCAAGAGAGTGTTTTCTTCAAGACATCTCTACCATTTGATCAAATATGTCACACTCTCAAGCTACGTGAAACTAAACTCTTATATATAGGAAAACTTAAATATCAGGAGCAAGCTATATCCTCTACACACTTTCAAAGTAAGTCAAATTTTAAACCAACCACAAAACCTGCTGATGCTAAGGTCACCATCAACACTGTATCTAACACCAAAGAACTTCAATGGAAACCGCCTAAGCATACATTTACAAAGTTGACTATTATTGCATAACTTATATTACAACTTCTTGAGATCCATTTTATTATGATTCCTGATCCACTTGACTTATATCATTCTCATCCAAAAGGTCAAAATTACAATGATAAATTTCGATGTGACTGTCATCAATGTGTTAGACATTCTGTAAATAGGTGTTTAAAAATTTGCAATATCATCCAAGATCTCATTGATGACAAAAAACTTGAGCTTCTAGAGTCTACGGCCTCTACACCAGTCAATGAAAATCATAAGCTCAAAATATTCAAAAATCCGCTTCCAAAATAGGACAAGAAAGCGGCTTACTCCTCAGCTAATCATACACATCATGCGATGCCTCCTCCTGCATAGGGAACTCTTGATTTCCTAGTTACTCATGCTAACATTTCTCTGCTAATCGTCTCTTTCTATGATCATGATTATCATGTTGCATTATCCACTGATCACTTACACATTCACACTACTATTGGATCCATCCCTATCAATAACACCAAAGTTTATCCATCATGTCTTGTTAGCACATGTTGTATTCCACTTTTTGTTTCTATTGGATATCCACTCTCACAAATTTCATATCCAATAGATAACTCATATGGGTTCATCCAACTTCACGTTACTATTGGTCCTCTCACCATGCTTGTACCCTTACTTATAACAAAAAATATTGAAGGGTGTGACATGATCTTAGGTCTTAATTGGATTCACAAGTCTAAGTCTATTATCTCCATGAACTACTTACATATGAAGTTCTTTCACAACAATCAAGTTATCTCTATTAATGGGGTACCTCCATCTACTCCATGGTCACAACCTATTCTTGAGGGTTCCATTGCATCACCTAGTCCATCTAGTGCCTCATGGTCTATCAAAACTAGATCATAATCCACTCCTAGCTCACATGTTTATACATGACCTGCACAGTCTCATCACTATGTTAGTCTGGTACATTAGTCTAGGTCCATCACCAAGATAAATCCTATAACTAGGCACACTTCACCACCTCATTTTACTCCACATCGGTGCCCATCACCTTTGCGAATTGCTTCACATAGGTCTCCATCGCCTCCCCATTTTTTTATACATAGGAACCCGCCATATAGTAATCAGTCACATGCATATAGACTTCATTCACCCACGCAAAACTTATCTCATATACCACCAATCTTAGTGCATGGCCACACACCTTCATCACCACAAGCATCGGGTAGAGGAACTTCATCCTTTAATTTTATTGGATAGCTCATTCAATAACACACACTTACGGGGGGAGGGAGAATTACATTGATTTTCCCCCAAGCATCAACACATGTCCTATGTTCACATCATTTCACACCTATATTTTAACATATACATCTTCACGCATGCTCGTATTGTTATTCCCCTATGACAAATTCTTGTACTAAGGTTCACACTTGATTGTTGAGGGCATCCTATATACATGAACCTCACACACTACATGCTACACATATTCAGCACTATAAAATCAACACATTTGTGACATATTATTCTTACCACACACATTCAACACCACATACTATGAATACAACACAACAAATTCAACATTTCTCTCACACACAACCAATAAGACACACTACCCTATGACACACTCTAGTTCCATGTTCCATACTCGATTTCTGAGAGTTTAATTCTCAAATTGACCTCGTCACACTCACATTTTTCATAAAATAGTTCATTCATTCACATGTTTACACTATAAATTTTGCATTTTGATGATCACATCTTTCTTGTACATGCACTCAAACCATTTCCTGATGACGCACTCTCAATTATGGTTCATTCTTGATTATTGAGGGGGCATAAAAAAATGAACGTCATTGTATACATACACATCCACTCAGGGGGCATGTTTCTCTTATCATTCATACTACATTTCATTCCATCTCATCCACGACATACTACATATCTTGGTTGCATTTACTCTTGCTTAAATTTACTTGTACATGTTCACTTTATTACACATGCTAGATAGATATCTTATATGTCATTATATTTATCTCACACATATGCATGTCCACTTTCCTTTCTACATATCTATACATACATCATGGATGTTTGGCATGATACCTAGTACCAGTCCTAAAATGGCTCCAGGGGGCATCCACTTTGGTACACTACAGGTGTTGTTGTTTCATAGCAAACTACTTTATTGGATTCTACTTGATTTGACATACTTTTTATCTTTTCTAATATGCTAATAGGTGCTTCATGTGTAACATTTTTTATGCATGGCTATTTTCTTCCATGGTTGTTTGTTACATTGTTTTCCATTACTTGCTCTTTGTATACTCTTGATTGTGGTATTTTCCCTTTGTATTGTGTGCACACTTGTCTTCTTGCAGCCACTATGGCCTTTATTTTATTGTGACATCGTGAATGATGTCTCATGTTTCCAACCCACTTTTAGTGGTCTACATTATCTTCTTGCATGTTTACACTATCTTCTTATGTCTTAGCTTACACATTATCTGCACTTTTATTTTACATGCATGTTTGCTTATACTAACACTTATCTCCTAGCCACTTTGTTTGCATGTGCCTTTGTTTCTACCAAACTCGTTCCCTTCCCCCTGTAGGGCACAATTTCAGCATAATGATTATTCCTCTTTTGGGATGCATACTCCTTCAGTGACGTCGCATATGTCCCAAATGAGGTGGGAATCATTTGGGTGAATCAGTCACCCCATACAACATTATACATAACACAACACAATATCGGTACAACACTATTAGTTTTGTATAGGGCTCAGAATCAAACTTGGGTCCTTAGCACAACAATTCCTTTCTTGGATGCCTAAAACTAGGGGGCAGTTACATAGTTATTGGTAGTTTTGAATAGTCTACAAAACTACACACGATGGCTTTTACATGGTATATAGTCCTTATCAATTATGTTTGTACACACCATCTTCATTGGTGTTCCATATTTTGGGAAGTAGTTAAAGGTTGTTGAACCCTGGTCATTGGTTTTGTCATTGATGTCCAAGTGGAATTTATGGAAAATGTGTGAAGGGTGAAGTGAATCTTAGTCAGAGGCATGAATATTGTTTGGTAGTTCCTTATTAGTGGTGTATTGAGCATTTAGGATGGTTTCAGTGTTTTGTAGGCTTGGTCAATGAGGTAGGAGTCCACTGAAGGTATAGACATGGTTGGTAAGCTTTGAACAGGTGTTCTAAAAATCATACATGATGATTCTAGCATGAGAGAGAGCTTATGGAGTGAGTAACAGGTCAAATGTTGGGATTCACATTTGTAACTGACTCATTTAGGCCTAGTACAAGAGCCTAATGAGGTGTAAGAGATAATTTCAGTGCATGGAAATAACAGGTAAACATGGAAGTAGACTAGGAAAATTTCCTAAGGAATGTATAAGCATCCAAAATACTTATTTCATCTCCTGGAGGTAAAACTCAAAAGTGCACTAAAACTGGCCTTGAGGGCTGACAATGTAGATCGAGGTAAATGAGATAGGTTTGAGTTGTGCAAGAAAATTTGTGACTGACCAACATATAGAGAGTGTATAGGGAGGTCTTTTGGTACTTCATGCCAAATTTCATCAAGTTTTGAAGAGGTATGTAAAAGTTATGCAAGTTTTCCTAAAACTAGTTTCTTAAGGAATACAAATTGAGCACCCTGGCTTATTAGAATTCAAGAACAAATTTCAAGCCTTATTCAAATAAATTATAGAAGTAATTTTGGAAGAGCACTTTGAGTTCGAAGTTTTTAAAATTTTCAAAGGGAAATTGGTTGAAAAACAAAGAAGTTATGAGCATTTTTTTGACATGATCTTTCTCCTTCCAGACCTTCTTTGTGAAGTGGTAGGCACAAAATGTGTTGTGTTAAATTCAAATGATTTGTAAAATTTGTGGAATCACTTAGCGGTGTATTAATATTTCTATAACTCAATATTATGGCATAATTAACTCTTCAATGTGACTGTGTTGTACGGTATTTCCCCTATTTTAATAGGCTTTTGTGTGTTAAGTCAGGGTTGATTAGCTCCAAGATGAAATATGTGACATGAAAGGACACCTGAGTCATAATATAAAGGTCCAAGAAGAATAAAAAGTGTGTCATGTGACAAACTAAAAAAAATAGTAAATATTTGTCATCCTTAAAATGGAAAATCATGGCAAGTATGATCTTGTTGTTGTAGAGCTCATGTCCAAGGAGTTGGATGCCTCTGAACAAGGTATAAAGATCCCATCTAAGATGTTTAAGATTTTAGTAGGTCACATGTGTAAGGCCATGTTAATGAATATATTCAAATCAAGTCTTCTTATCGATGCTTTGACAACCATTTTACTGAATGCCATATGATGCTTGTATTTCATGCTTAGGTTCCCTAACCTGGTGGTTGTCACAAAACATTATAGCTGGTATTAAAAAGTACTCTATCTCAGAAGGTTACTTTAGAAAGAAAATCAAAAAATTCCCTAATCAAATCAAATCATTTTTGAAGATTGTGCTTGGTGGTGTGTAACATTGGTGAAAGACTGTAGTATTTTCCTATAACTGTGTGTGAATGAACTCATATGATTTGAAAATCCCTGCTAAACCATGGTCTCTATTCAATGTTCATGTAATTTTTTTACACAATAGGTTGTCCATGTCTTGGAGGTTTTTCTAGGTTTTTTATATGCCAAGGAAGATGTCTTCCACATTCAAAGTGATTTGTTACTTTAAGACCATGTTTATGTTTATATCACTCATGAAAAGTTGAAGAAAGGTTTCAAGTTATGAATCATATCCTCTCATCTTGAGAAAATGGTTTCCTAAAATATGTAGTAAAATCAGTTATTGAAGTGGTCAAGTGGTTATGATTGCATATCAAGGAATGACAGGGTGTTGAAAGTCTCAATTGACTAGCTAGGGTTTTGAGATTCAAATCCTCACTAGAAAAGTTTGGAGAATTGAGATTATCCGTTATAATTCCCTGATATTAGATAAGAAAATGAACTTTGAGAAGTTTCCAAATGATCATGTCACACCTTATGAATAATGATTTTTTCACAATAAACCAAATATGCTGGTAACTTCCTCAAATCCATCATTGGTTGATTTTGTATGAGGAAAACTGTGAATGATCGGTCTAATGTTTGAAAATAAATTTGTTTGATAAACTGGTGACCTCTTAAGCATAACAGAAGGTGAAGTACACATGTGTGGTCATATCCCAAGCTGTTGAATGCTAAATTTTCCCTCCTTTGTGAAGTGCAATGTCCTTGTTGATTGAGACATAATGCCTTGTGACTGTGAACCTGAAGACATGACGAATCAATGAACTCTCCTCTTCATTTAATATTCATAAGGTTTGAATGAGCAATGTGAATCTTCTATATTATTCACAACCTCTTTACAAGGTCAGAGACAAGCTTACATGTATTAATAAGCAAATAGTGATGAATTATTTTTGAAAGTGATGGTTGGCTCAATATAACAAGATTGAACAATGATGATGAAATAGATTCACACGTCATTCTGATGAATAATTGTCGATTATACATTGTTGAATGTGCTTAAAAATATGACAGTGGTGGTTAATGATATCTTCAAATTCTATCTCCATCCTCCAACACACTCTGAGTCTGTAACTAAACCCTTCAAGCTTTTAAAACATTTTATCTTCAAAAAATAAGTATGGTCATCAAATGATTTGAGTGTAAATGAATGAGAAGAAGAAGTTTTGGGTTATTTGCAATGTGTAACTCCTCTGTGATGTGTCAGAAGTCTTTGTAACTGACCTGCGCTCATATAATTCAAAAAGGTAATCTTCACACGTTGAAAGAACTAGTCTTAGAGTTGGAAATAAAATTTAAAAATGAAAATGAATCAAAAAAAGGTGCCACTTGTCAAGCTAAACATCCAAGTTTCATGAGAGAGTTCAAAAGGTATGCAAGGAGACAAAAAGGGAAATATGCACTAAAGACAAAATTTATAACAATTATAATGTGAGATAGAGAAGGTTGACTTGCTCAAGAAAAAACCAAAAGGGAATATGAAGTGTTTAGTTATATTCTGAGAGAAAATGAAAATTTTCATTGGAATGTGAGAAAATACATATGAAAAGTACTGTGTGTTGTAGTGTGGATTTGACTTGAGATTGAGAAGGGTCTATGTATGAAAGAGATTTTATTGTGTAAAAGTTGAGCTTCTAAAAAATGAAAGAAGGGTGTATATGACAGGGTTGAAAATGAATGTGTTAGTGAGAGATTTTGAAATATGGACAGATTGAAATGGCCATTAGACTAAGACAAGAAATGTAATGAGTTGAGTACAGAAAAACGGGTGTAAAAATGGAAGAAAGAACCTTGAAGAAGTTGTAGTTAGTGAATGGCAAGAAAGATACTATTACACGTGAGAAGAGGAAAAGAAAGGTTATTTATGAGATTGAAATAGAGTTAAGTGGAAGCATGAGGTAATTCTTTAGAGAGATTCATTCATGAAGGTCTAATCCTCATGTGTGAGTTCAAAGGTAATAAGGTGTTGTAGTTATTTAAAAACTTGAGGCTATTGAAAAGGAGCAAAAATATGATGATATGCTAGGTGAAAGATCATGATATAGGATGTATGGAATTTTTATTGATAGCCTTGATTTGAAGGTACATAAATTGGTGTCAATAAAGAACAGTTTGATATGTTCAAAGAAGAGAGAAAATGAAGTAGTGAGCTAAAATAGCGATCATACTAGGTTGATATGAGAAACTAGGTGAAGAAGGTGGTCAAACATTACCTATATGATTTGAATTTTGAGTTGTAGTTCAGCAATATAGGAGTTAGCTTCTTATAAAATAGGTGCTTGTAGAATAGCAGCCAAGTGGTTGCTTGGCACAAATTGAAGTGGGTACTTCATAACAAGTGGGTGCTTGCCAAATTACTCAAGCGGGTTCTTGATTGTATACTGGAGTGGGTGCTTCATAATTGGAGTGGATGCTTCAAGGTGAGTAGGAGCTCACCACATGGTGAAATCATTATAACTCCATAGGAAAATTATACAAGCTAGTTCTCTAGTTTTCAGTGGTTTTTGTCCCTTATGTGTTTCCCACATTAAATCTGGTCTCTTCATGTGTTCATGTTTTCTTGTCTCTCTTTCTCTTTCCTACTTGAATGTGTATGCTAATCATGGTAAAATGAATAACTAGAACTTTCTTCAAAAGTTTTAAACAAAAATGATTCACCCCCCTCTTAGTGCCTAGAATTTCCAAAAAAGGTTGGAGGATAACCCTAAACTTTTCTCCCTACACTACTTCTGTTGTGGCGTAGAATATCCCAAAAAACCAACATTTAACGCACTCAATTATTCTAGGAAGTAGTCAAAGGTTGAAGAATGACACTAGACCTTTCTCCCTACACTACTTCTACCATGGCATGAGATCACCCTAAAAAATCTCCCTTCATCGACATCTTTAGGATCCTTTCTACACTCTTTCCTCATCATGAATTAGCTGCACATGTTCCTTTTTCACATGTTCAACATTTTTACATACTTTTTACACATATACATGTGTATTTGACTACTTGTTTATTATTCTCTTTTGCAGGTCTATCCGTATGGGAAGTGGTAGTCGACATCATCATCATCATTCACAACACCAACAACAACATCAAAATTGACAATAGGTACATAATGACATCTACACATGCGTTTCCTCCCTAGGTTCATTTTCATCATCACTTTTTAAACATTTTCTCCTCCGTAGAATCCACACTTCACACTTTTATCACTCCACGCTTTATCTTGTCCCTCAGTACACTATTTCTACATCAATATACATAATTATCAGGTACATATCTCTATCTACTTCATGTTACTGATCTTTGTGCTCACCAACATAAAGTGGGGGCAAATGTAGACACTAAATCACACACTTTGGGTAATTATCTAGTGCTGATTACTTACTACTATTCATATGATTCCTAAGTAAGAAAATTACTAATCAAACCATGTCTTTGGCCACATTTATTTGCTTTCTATTGCTACTTTTGGTCTTTCACCCTTATTTTCTCAGTCTTCCTTTTTATACTTTGAAATTTATCATCTTGAACACCATCACCCAGCCAGGATGCCAGCGCCAGATGCCCTCATCCCCTCTTGACACCCACGCCCCCTTTATACTTTGTTAACACTTTTTAAGTCCTTTCTATCCATTTGAGCATCTTATATTTTTAGTGGTCAGCCTTTTTGGGGTTAATTATGAAATTCAAGCAAAGGAATCATATAAATATAAAGTTATTTGATCATAATAAAGGACCAAGCACTAAGCATTAACTATCACCACCTAAGGTTACATCCATCAAGCATCTAAGAGCTCAATTACATCCATCTAGCACCATCTAAGGGACACAAGGGATGGTTATTATTCTTACACTTCATAGGAGGGAAGTTCTTTATATTAAATGCACACATATCTTACATTTATTTACTTCTAGCTTACTTGATCGCTATCAAGTGCGACACGCATATGAGCCACCTAGGGCACAATTTATGCACACACACAAAAAACTACATTGGGTCTGGGATGTAGTGCAACACTCAGTCTTAATTTCACCATTGTGACAACTGAGAATAGTCTGACCCCTCATTCTTCATCTTTATTTTTAAATATTTGATGTCTATTTGAGGGTTTTGTAGGTCTATACTTCAATGCAAGTTTCTAGTGACCTCGGTGATCTTGGTGCGACCTCATAGAAAAAAAAGGTGAACAACTGTGAACAACTTGTGACACCTCATAGGAGGTTTTCTGAGCATTTTCACAGAACCAGACACCTAGAAATAAGTTTAGGGAACCTGCAAGAACTCGTGTCCCTCTCCAGGCACCCCAATCCAACATATTCTTTCAGATCTACATTTTTCTGAGCTCCAGTGCAACGGTCAGTGCTTCGTATTTTCCAATTTTCCAACTCTATGCATCTTCCATATCTCTACAAATTAACTAAGGCTTCTCACCCTCTCTTTTCACTTAGGTTTTCTTATTTACTAGCTTAATTTTCTCGGGTCTATTTCTGTACTCAATTGTTTATTCATTTACTGTAGCAATAACATATAGATTATGCTTACCTTTTCACATTTTAGCTTAATTAGTAGAAATACTTTGCACAAGAAAGGAGGGCCAAAATACATCAAAAAATCTCCACATTGTGCACACCTTGAGATGGAGGAAAAAAACACCCAGTAAATTTACACTATATTTATAGATTAGCATTACTAGAATTTCACTTGGTTTAGTGCACAATTTTCCCTTTTACACTTCCACATGGTAAACATTGAAAAAAACAACAACAATGAAAATGATTTCAATAGGAAGAAAAATGAGTAGTAAAGTTGACATGATGATCCTAGATGGATTTTATGGTTATCAAAATGCAAAACAAAAAATAAAGGATTAAAAATAGTATCAGTTAAGTCCATCTCATAGAGAAAAAGTAGTAAAGTTGTAGTCTATTCACTAACAAAAAATTTGTATGTATGTATGTTTTGTGGGTTCCATCCTTTAGAAGACACTTAGTAAAAATTATGTATTTTTCATTGTGAGGGGATAAGATTACATGCACTTTCATTCTTCGGTGAAATGAAATGAAGTCTTTGGATATAGAAAAGTAACTACAAATATAATATCATGTCAAATTAGGCAATTTGGAAATGCCTGTCGACATAAATATTTTAGGCTATCTCTGTTATTTTTCTATCATGCATTATTACTTTTGTTTTCATATTGAAAATAAAATGGAATAAAATAATGGTTCCCATGGGAGAGAATAAACTGACAGAGAAGAATCATGCAGTAAAGTTCATTACAAGGAACTCATCCTAAACATTACATATGTTTACAAGGACGATTGGTCAACCAACCAATGATAAGTCCCCATAAAAGTGGTAAATTACCCATTGGTTAGTTGACTAGTTATCCTTGCAAACACATGTGATGGATAGGATCTTTTGCTGTAAAGGAGAGTCAGGAGGTGAGTGAAATTGTTCCAAAAAAGGTAACTTCATCCTCTATTGTTTCTAAGAAGAACCCCAAGGAAAAGGCCTCTTCCAAGTTGGAAAGAAGATATCCAATTAGGGCACTATTGAATCTTAGTATAACCTCTACATATTTTATTTTAAAAATATGTGTTTGTTAGTATAATTTTTTGGTTAAGGGATCATGCATTTAAATGATTCTATATATTTTCATACTTTTTCTTTTTT
This sequence comes from Taxus chinensis, assembly GCA_019776745.2. Lineage (NCBI taxonomy): Eukaryota > Viridiplantae > Streptophyta > Pinopsida > Cupressales > Taxaceae > Taxus > Taxus chinensis. The sequence continues at coordinate 525,946,372 of CM034152.1, forward strand.
AACATTTTTTAATAAATATAATCTTACATAATTTTTGTAATTAGTTTTCATTTTTGTGGGTCCATTTGATTTATTTATAACTCTTACTTGTTAAATAATACTCCCATGTATATGTAGGAACTTAAATTTGGAAATGAAAACTTTGAATTCATCCCTAAAATACGTCTTGTGCATGCATCGTAAGCCAGATTGTCGTATTCATGTTTCTATTTCATGACTTGCTCTATCACACAGTTTTCTCAATCATCAATATACCCAATCACATAAATACAAAGTAGAGTACAAATCCCATACATATTTCCCAAAACTCCAGATTAATTCTATGAACTTCTAGTACAAATTTGTATAATCCTAGACCAAGCCATATTATGGCCTAGAAAAATCCATATGAACTTATCCTTTCACATCTAACAACTATTTTTTCAATTTAATATCTGTCTTTGGGTCATTTCTTATCACATAGGTTGGCTTTAGGGAAATATATTGATCATGGACACCTATATAAGCAAGTCTAATTCAACATTTGAAATCACTAAACACTTTGAAGGAATACTATTGTAAAATACAATCCTAAAGCACTCTTAAACTCTTCTCTCTCCATATACAACAACAATACACCCTTAGAAGTAGCAAACACATTAGGCTTAAAGGACACAACTAGGTAAAAGATTCTATCTTATCTCTCCTTAAACTAATATATAGTCAAGGTCAAGCCAAGATTACATGTTGCTACACGAACACCAAAATGGTAAAGAACATTCATTCTAAGTTTGTATACAATTACATAATCATAAAGGATACATTCTTATCTATCTATAGCCACACTCAATATCTTTGGGTAAAGAGAGTCAAGGGAATAATAGGGTGTTGTATTAGAGTTGAATTTAAACTTTCACCTACACTAGTATAACTACATGGTGTTCTCTCTCACTCGAGGGGATGCAGTATAATGCCTAGATTGGTTTAACAAGGGTTAACTCTCAGGGTCAGTCTAGCCCCACCACACAAAGATTTATCATTTTGTTAGATAATGTTTGCATGAAGTTTTCTATAGGTATATAAGGTTTTATACTTGTTATAGGTCACTACAAACATTGTCACGTTTATGCAAACCCTAATCTGTAACAAAAAACATAGTTCCTGATCAACAAAAATCACCTTAATTACTAAAACCCTAGCATAAAGAGGTATGAAACCATACATAAATGGTCATATCCATAATCCATGTATTCCCAACATGTATGGCCACTAAACTCACTAGAACAATTTTATAGTTCCTTATCGCCATAACAACTAGTATAGCCACCTGCCTCTCAGGCTCCAGCCACTTGTCTACACATTGAAAGGTTGGCTTTTGATACCTAGGTTAATGCGCTTTCCCTGCTAATCATTTGAGCAGTTGTATCTTATATTTTACGAAGGGGGTAGGTTACCACTATGCCCCCTATAATATAAGTTTAAAATGTTGATAACTTCATTAATAAGCATCCACCTCATTTTTACATTAGTTTAGGGACCTTTATATATTTATGCCTATGTTTATAAAGTGAGATTTAGAGGGTCCCCCAACCTTATTACAAAAGAGCCCTTTCAGGCATAGATTTAGCAATATATCAGGCTTCGAATAGCAAAACAGTACCCTAGCTTAAGATTCAAAAAAAAAGGCCTCAATTCATATTAGGACAACAGAAGGAAAGATTTATAAACATCAGAGGAGCTTCTTTGAGGGTGATCAAACATCATCCCCTATATGTTAGATATAGCCTAATGTTATTCAAAGTTCAGGTATTGATTACAATCATAACTTTATTTTTTAGCACATAAACAAGATCATATTGGCAATGCACATGTATTCCAATTTGCATATTGTAATATTATCATCAAGACCCAAGGTAAGTTGTAATAATATGATCATGGTTCACATACCTTAGCCAACAAACTTTTGCCACTAGTAACCATATCTTCTCTTGTCTGAGTCTCTTTAACTTTAGGATGAACTTAATCCACCATATCATGCTAAATAGGATCAATTTCACTCATTTAGACATCAAAATTTCCATGCTAAATATTCTCAACATCAACAATTTTCTCCTCTTCCACAACAACAAGCTCAACATCAAGAGAGTCTGGATAAAGCGTAGCTAATCTCTGGAGGGATTTAAAAAGGAGTTGCTCTGAGCTAGACACTGGGGAAGTGTTAGGAGCAAGAGTTGAGGGGGTGTCAACAATAGAAGGGTCAAGACATGGATAACCAGAAGATAGGGGAGGGGAGATACTACCACCAGGTGAATCAGATCCCTATAAAGAAGATCCAATAATAGAAACATTGAAATAAGAATTTGAGATAGTATGTAGTCGATGTCTATTGTTGGAAGAGGGGAGGGAAGCGGGGGAAGGAAGAGGTGATGAGGTGGGAGTGCTGTGATGTTTTCCCGTCTTGGGAGGAAAGCGGATAAGCTCAGCAGGGGAGACTGCAAATTAAAAGAGAAGGTAAAGGAGACATTGGTGGAGAATGGGACCTTCACCATCCCTGGCCAAATTAATCAAATTATCCAAGGATTGATATAAAAAATCATAAAGGTTAATTTTCTTACCCCAACAAAGGTGTGAGAGCATGAAGAGATGTGTCTCGTAGACAGGTATGTAGTGTCTGTTAATGGTGAATTAGCACATGATGACCTTTGCTACTTTGTTCCAAGGGGGTCATAGAGACTCCCTCACATAACTCAAAAGGTATTTTGTTAGGTTCTCCCCCTTCTAAATAAAATCATGCAACTACATCTTCAAAGAGCACTTGAAATAAATAGCTCTAGAGGCTGATAAACCAATCACCAAAGAAATGGCATTAGTCGAGATAGTAAAGCAGGTATTCCTAATCTGTACCTTGCCCCTCGACCAAGTAGCTAAGACGTTGTACGAAACAATGGCCAAGTAGCCCGAGATCCTCTCTAGGAAGGTGGAGATGCCATTTTCTTTCAAAATCTCCCACATCTCGTCATCTTCATGATAGTTAGCACAAGAAATAGGTTCTATACACTTAAAGTGACCACCCATAGTGTTTTTCTAGTTGAAGACAAAGGTGGAATGAAGGGCTTTGAATTTAAAGACCTTGTTTGCTTTTTGTGAGGATTCCACATCATGAGTACACTTATACTTGAAATGATGAAGATGTGAAAAGGCACATCTTAACCCAATAAATGATCGCGTGATATTACATATGTCACATATGCAAAATATTTTCAAGTGTCACATCGTAATAATGTAGAAATTATGACCACCATCATCAAAAGGGAAAGATTTTTTGATACAAATTCTGCTGACACTAGTAACAATAGAAAAAAACCAAATAATGCTAGCTAATAGAAGAACAATCATTGTGAATAACTTGTAGCATATCATGAGGGAAATTTCCCAGCCAAGTTTGTTGATTTTCCTGTAAGTCACCCATATTAGGAAGGCGGTCAGCCACTTTATTTCCTTCCCTATACACATGTTGAAACTTGACTTCCTGAAAGCGGTTTTAAAGGATGCAAATGTCAACTATGATATTCTTGATAGTCCAATGACCAGGGTCATCCGAATTTAGGAGTTTTATTATGTTGAGAGAATCACTCTCAATTATAAGATGACCACTACCAATTCGAAGAGTGAGCTTGAGGCCCTTAAGAACAACCAAAGCCTCGGCTTGATGGTTGGTTCCTTCACTAAAATTAGTTGCAAGAGTAGCAAGAGGGGCACCATAGTCATTATGAAGGATAACACCCCCACCATATTTCCTAGGATTCCCTTTAGAGGAACCATCAATGTTGAGCTTGGTCCATCCAGGATGTAATTAAATTACTTGTATAATTTAGATCATGAGCAGAAATATAACACCAAATGACACAATATTCTAGAACAATGATCTCAATATGTAATTAGAATAGCTTTGCCACTTCGAGTGGACAACCTCCAAACCATACAATAATACTCAAATGCTCCAATCATGATGAATTACTACCTATAATCCCCTATATATAGTATTCATATGTTATGGCCATCACCAAGGATGACCTATTAAGCATGAGAAAGTATAAATGATATAATAAAATGATATGGTAAGCCACAAGTCAGCTACTCATATCCTAATACAAGTAATAGGTTAAGGGCGTAGCATGCCCTTCCCCTTCAAGGAAGCATTTTCCCCAATGTTGAGAAGCTCTGGGTGCTACTGCAGGAATGTCATATCTTCCCATGTTGCATCTTCATTGTCCATATTCTTCCACTTGATCAGGTACTCAGTAATAACCCGTGTCCTCAATCTTTTATTGCATGTTTGAAGGATGCATTTAGGTTCCAAGATGACCCTCCCCTCCTCATCGAGCTCAGGTAACACTATTTGGGCTGATACTCTCTATCCAATTACTTTCTTTAGGCAAGAAACATGAAAGACTGGATGTATTCTGGTGGATTGTGGAAGTGCTAATTTGTATGTTACAGTACCAATCTTCTGTAATACTTGATAGGGACCATAATAATTTGGTGAAAGTTTGTTATCCTTTTGTTGTTGTTTCAAATACATTTGCTTATATGGCTGTAACTGCACAAAAACCCAATCACTGACTTCAAAATGCCTTTCTGTGTGATGTTGATCATCCTGTTGCTTCATGTAGTTTTGTGCCATGACCAAGTTCTCCTTAAGACTATAGAGGACCTCTTGTTGATACTGAATGTGTTCTTCTACTACTCTAACCCACGGTTTTCCTCTCAATGATGATGTGATCGATGGTGGATGGTACCCATAGAGTGCCAAAAAAGGATACATTTTAGATGAAGTATGGAAGGAAGTGTTATGCCACCATTCTGTAAGTGGCAACCATTGGACCCATCTTGCTTGTTTATCTAACGTAAAGCAACGAAGATATCCCTCTAAACACTTATTTACAACTTCTGTTTGCCCATTAGACTGGGGATGATAAGAAGAGATATGAGCTAACTGCGTACCCAAACATGAGAATAAATTAGTCCAAAAATTACTAGCAAATATAGGGTCTCGGTCACTTACTATAATCTTTGGTGTCCCATAAAGCTTCTGAACTGTGTCCATGAAGGCTGTTGCTACCGTGCTTGCAGCAAATGGGCATGTTAAGGCACAAAAATGAGCATATTTGGTGAGTCAATCCACCACAACCATGATGATATTTGTCCTTTAGATTTAGGTAATCCTGTGATAAAGTCCATGGAAACCTCTTCCCACCGTTGGCTAGGAATAGATAAAGGTTGTAGAAGACTTGGGGATCGAACTGTTTCACCCTTATTTTGCTGACAAACCATGCATTCTGCCACAAATTTTGGGACATCCCCTTTGAGCCCTTCCCAAAAGAAATATTGTTTGACTCGATGATAAGTTTTCAAGAATCCAGAGTGCCCCCCTACTGGAGAAGAGTGAAGCTCAGATAGAATCCTATTTTTAAGAGTGGAGTTCTTACATAGGTATAATCTATCTTTATACCATAAAGCATCCCCTTTTAATACAAATTTTCCAGACATGCTTGGATCATTCTAGAGATGATGAATGAGGTTTTGTGTGGTTGTGTCATTTCTCCATTCGGACCTTGCCTCATCTATCCAATCTTCCTATAATATGGATTGGCACATAACAAGGCTGTAGTTGAGTCATCTTTCCACGATAGAACATCCACAACTACATTCTCCTTCCCTTTCTTATAGATAATCTCAAAATCATATCCCAACATCTTGAAGACCCATTTTTGTTGTTCTTTAGATGATAAATGCTGCTCCAAGAAGTATTTCAGACTATCATTGTAGTGCCCACACTTTACACACATAAATACAACAATTAAATACCAGGATAATTTTTTTTTACTTACATTGCTCATTGCAAAACACCACAAGGACACCAAGTAGGAAAACTCAACAACATAAACGACACTTACATAATTCATCGACCCACATAGACACGTGATAACACCATATACATGACGATGCCACATTTTCCCCAATGAACAAATGCTAGAAATAACACAACCACAAGAAAAGGGACTTACGTATTGACAACCCACAACACATCATTACCATGGTTACATCTAGGATACATTAAACATCCAATAACATTATTATGTAAGCGTAAATTTCTCCCTCTTTCCACCTACATATTCTGAAAATTCATTTCACATTTCGCTTGTTGTTCAACCATTTAATTTTGCTCTTTACCCTTATGACAATCTTCATAACTTACATAAGTATTTTCCATATTTCAAATTTGCCTACAAGATTCTAATTCTCTCATTCTTATGTTAAGAATTTTCTTCCCAAATGCTTATTCAATGTTTAAAATTTAACCTTGCTACAAAAGAGAATCTAACGTGATGTCAAGATGAAATCTTGGGATTAAGGAAGACATAGATTCGAAATAGCTTTTTCCCAAGAACATCCTTCGATCACGGAATAGTTATTTCACTACCATAGTTAATAAAGTTCAATAACTTATTGACTTCCATTTATATTTATATATCTTTTGTTTTCTCGAAGTTTGGTCACACCAAGGCAATTTATATTCTTTGCAACACATGAAAATGTTTAATTAAGTTATAAGGACTCCAAGAGTGGCCTTAATGCTAATCTCCAATCACATTTTCATCTTATATGACATGCTCTTACATTGCACTATGGTCCCATTCTTAGCATCGTCTCAAAACAAAAGAGTTACGAAAGCACTTGTCTGACATATTAAGGAAGTACATGGTTAGGAGCATTATAAACTACACATGAACACAAGTGATCTATGTTCACAAAGATCCCATATATTTGCATTGCATGATTCCACATAAGAAATATTCCTTATTCCTTAATGCCACAGAATGACATAATAAGGGATTATGGGACAAGATTTCAGTTTCTAAGGTTCTCTAGAATCAACATCTTTCAACTCAATTTCATATGCAAGGATTTAAATTATAGTTTTCTACGCACAAGTTAACATCCTAATCCACTAGGGTTTAGTTCCATTCCATTTTTTTTCACTTAGGGCTTTATGCTCCATTATAGATTAGAATAAGATTCAAAACATATTCACTCTATAAACCCTCCGTAACAGATCAAGCACTCTATTGTCACTAGCCAAAGATAGTACATATAGCTAAGAGGATCTATTCCTTACCAAAATTTTAAGTGATAGAATCACTATTCCACTAGCTCCATGATGTCATTTGGATCCCACAAGAAATTCATTCGATGCAGAAGATTTATTTGAATTTGTTGCTCCTATATGTTTGGTTTATGTCGGTGTCACTAAACATACCTACTAGGGCGATACAACCCCTTTCTTGGGATCATATTTACCTAACACTAGGATGTTCCATCGAGTGTAAAGGTTCATTTGAAGGTCATAGTTTTCTACGCTAAGGGATTAACATCTGCAGGTTAGTTATATATACAAATTTTGAACTAGGGTTAATTGTTGTGGTTAGGTTCCTTTATTACATTTTCAAGGTAAGAAACACAACACCAATTATTAAACCAATAATAGCACAATGAAAGTTCACTACAAGGTATAAATTTCAATTCCTTTTGACAATTGTATTCCACTTTTACCATAACAGTTTTGGGATCAAAATAACATCCATGAAAGAAATACAAATTTCTCAAGCACTTATTAATCTAGCAAATTTTACATACTACCAATTTCAATAATAAGTCTTTCAATATAATACCAAAAATAAACAATGAATTACCCAATGCCTTTATGTCATCATTCTTTCATCCTACAAAAACCACGTGAGCAAGATATTAGCAATAAATCGCTGGCATGGCATCCACCCTAATCAATCATAATTACCATTTTTCAATTTCCCATTTACATAAGATAAAAATTACAATTTGCAATTGAAATAAAAAGGTTTAGAGACATGTATTCATTACATTTCATTTTGCTTCTTTTTGTAACCTAGGAGAGAGAAAGAGAAGGGTAGAGAGAAAATACTGTTTTGTCAAAAATTCTAATGCACACAACAAGTTACATTATAGTGTTTTAAATAGTTATTTACATGTGTTAAAAGTTTTCAGGGTGATTTGGAAACCCTACGAGGGTCCTGCAACTTTCTATTTTTACATTTTCTCACTAGTTACAAAATGTTCAAAATGGGTTCGGAGGCTAAGAAACCGCTTCTAAAAGTTATCTTCCGATGAGAACACACACCACGATTAACTTTCTACGTGTCCCCAAATATACCAAGAATTCAAAGCAGCTGGAAGAATTGAAAAAGAGCAAATGGTTTGCGTTTGGCGGATAATTTTTTGGGGCTACTGATCGTAGTTGACCCAGTTGTAAAAGGACAAAAGTTAGCTTGAGGGCCCAGAAAACCGCGTCCATAACTGACGTTCGATGGAGGATCACACAACAAGACATATCCTACTAGTTCCCCTATATAAGGAGAATTCATCAGAGTCGACGGGACTGAGAACTAGAGAACCATTTTCAAACGGTGACAAGTTTTCTGGAGCAACAAGATGAAATTGGTCTAGTTTGACCTCGACAAACTGCGACCGGAGGCCTACAAAATGGCTTTGCCAAACTATCCCAAAAAGTGCTCTTTCATATACTGAAAGTTCCATGAAATTGTCTAGTATAAACACTAGAGGTTTGCAAAGACGGGAACAAATTTCTCCATCCAGGTTTCAAATGGCAGTTCAAAATGAAAGCCAACTTTCTAGATTTAACAGCTTTCTACTGCTGTAAACCAGTGTAACAGGGCTCCTATAAGAGCGTCAAAAGGATGTCATATGTTCGTTTCGGGTCAAACCAAAGGTCGAGGTGACTCCTCGTATACCAAGGTACACAAATGAAACTTCACATCTCATTTCCAAAGTTACGAAGGGTACTTAATGAGTCTTTGAAAAATGCAAAAAAATTAACTTCTTCTTTCCCTTTTTTTTACAGGGAATTGGTCAACATTATTTCTGGAAAGTAAGTTTCATCTGGTCGATAAAAAAATACTGGAGAGATCAAGATGGGTAAGATTTTTCTAAATCATCTCAAAGTGAGGGTGATAGTTCATGGTTTAAAGTAGACAAGTTATAATAACTTCGTGAGTTACGACACAACAATTTATTGTTTTGTAATGAGTTGATGGGACATTTAATTGTATTAAAAATACTGATAATTTAAAATTCTATTTAGTTGCAAAAGAGAAATAAAACATGAGAATTATGAGAGGTAAGGGAAGAAGAACCATGCCTGGAGAACGAAGTCGGTCGAAGCCGCAGGCTTTGGTTCAGCATCTTGCTTGGGCACTTCGTCAACCAGTTCACGAGCATCCACAACTCCACCATTTTATATACACGTCTATCAATAAAATCTGTAACTACATATTTGAAACCATTCCACTACTCTGATCACATTTCTCCTACCTTCTGGATTCGACCCCCCCACTTGTTGAGCATGATCAAATGGTTTCTTATTGTTGTTGTTTGGATAGGATGAGATCTTCCTCCTTTTGTGCATAGCCTCAAATCTTGCCACCATTAGACCATGATTTTTTGAAGGTATTTAGTCAAACACTTCACATGGCTTAAGCATGCCTCCACATTTTGCACATTCTCATGTGCTCATCAAAAACCAAGCAAACATAATGATTAATTCTAGGCATGATTCTACAAGAGGCACTCATGCCATCGAAGTATTTACAACCCTCATGCACTGAACCTGCATGGCTAAAAGCTAATTAAACAAAAATTAAGCTTACATGGTCAGGGTATGTTCCATAAGACCACATCTCTTTGAGGCATTCTGTCAAACAGTCCAAATGCCCTTTTAACAGACCCTTTTTTTTGCATATCCTGTTATCATTGCATTCTAGGAGACCACATATCTTTCAGGTATTTTTTCAAACAGTTCACATGCGTTGGGTATGCCTTCACATTTTGCATACATGCCTATCTAGGCACCTGACAAGACATTTAAAAATATTATCTTTCCATGATGCTTTGATGGATGTCCATGCGCTGTTCTAATTTTCCCATCTTGGCATAGGTTGGGAAGATAGCAGCAAAGGTTGTGGGGTGTGGCTTCAAACCTGCCAACCATATTTTGCTTGAAAATTTCCAATGCAGTTTCAACAAAACCATTTTGTGCATATCCCGCAATCATTGCAGTCCATGGAACTGCATTTCTTCCATGCATTTAGTCGAATGGTTCACAAGCCCTGCGCATGCTTCCACATTTTTCAGACATATATCCCAGGTCACATGCAACTAAAACATCTGACAAAATCCCTCCTTCTTTTCATGCATTGAAGATGCACACGCAGGTCTACAACTCATTTTTTTGGTGCAGGCTGGGAGGATACTGGCACAGGACGCAAAAGGAAAACATGGCACTCCATGGGATGACATTTGGCGATGCATTTCTTTGGAAAAAGGAAAAAATGCCTAAAGCAAAATGACTTGAGTAAAAACCTGCGACCCAACATCACACAGAACCACGTTTCCCTTGCCATGTGTGTCCACATTTCATAGTATTTACCCTGTGCATGAATAGAGGAAAATGGGACAAAATGCCCCTGGTTTTGCTCTGCCCCCCCCCCCCCCCCCCCCCCCCCCCAAATTCACCCCATTACCAAATGCCAAAAAGACAAAACCCTAATAGTAAATGTTTTAGAGCTTTTCACCCTAGCCTTCATATTGGTTTTATTTAATTTTATATTAAATTGTATATGTATTTTTATTTAATTAAAAGATTGTGTAAGTTTATGTGTTTTCCATACAATTTATTATCGATAGATAACAAGTTGATAACTAGTCGACGATCAGATAACGAAGTTGTCGTTGATTGATAAATATAATAATAATAATAATAATAATAATACCACTTATTAATACTTTTTAATCATATTAACAAGAACAAACTTATGAGCCTGATAAATCGAGCACACCATTTTCCTTTAATAGGAGGAAAACGAAATGGACGAGGCGGGGCCAACCGTAGAAAACAACAACACGACACGAGAAGACATGATGCAATGGGAGAATTCCAATTGTTCTCTATGACAAGGGCGAAGCCAACAAAATATCCACAAGAGCACCACAGCGTTAAAAGCTTAGTAACAGGGTCGTCATGACAGGGACTGGGGAAACATCGAATGGGGCATTACAATCATGATCTGTCTTCACTTTAAAGTGTCTTCCTATGAGATATGGTCTCCATTGCTTTACTACATGAAGTATGGCTAGCATTTCCTTCTCATAAGTCAGATTGGAAAGATTATTACCTTTGAATTAATGGCTCAAAAAGGCAATAGGATAGCCTTCTTGCATGAGAACTTCCCCCATACCCACCCCTGATGCATCACATTCAACAATGAATGTTTTGGAAAAATCTAGAATAGCCAAGACTGGAGTGGTGCACATGGCCTCCTTTAGTTTCTCGAATGCTCTGGTTGCATCCTCACTCCAATGGAAGGAATCCTTCTTTAATAAAGTTGTGAGAGGTGCAACTATGCTTCCATAATGCCTTAAAAATCTTCGGTAATAAATTGTAATCCCCAAAAAATTTCATAGATTCTTTAGGGTTTTTGGAACCTTCCACTCCATCATGGCTTTGATCTTATTAGGATCCACTTTAACCCCTTCATGAGAGACAATGTAACCCAAATATTGAACCTCCTTGAGTCCAAAAGAACACTTAGAGGGCTTTGCATAAAGTTGATGTTTCTCAAGGGTTTCCAAAACATTATTTACATGATGCAAATGTTCCTACCATGTTTTGATATAAACTAATATATCATCAAAAAACACTAAGACAAACTTCCGCAGGAATGACTTGGTGCATTTATGAGTCCAAAAGGCATTACCAGGAATTCATAATGGCCTTCATGTGTCCAAAGGTGGTTTTATGAACATCCTCATCCTTGATTCTAATTTGGTGGTATCCCGAATGAAGATCAAGCTTTGTAAAATAAACAGCACCATGCAACTCATCAAGCAAATCATCAATTATAGGAATAGGAAACTTATCTTTGATTGTGTACTTATTAAGTTCCCTATAATCAAGACACATGTGCCACATGTCATCTTTCTTCCGTACCATCACTACTGGAGAAGAATAATCACTCTGACTATGGTGGATGATTCATGCTTCCAACATCTCTTGTACCTTCTCAATTTCACTCTTTTGCACATATGGGTACTTATAAGGTCTGATGTTAGGTGGTTGAATTCCTGGTAATAACTAAATAGCATGATCATGATCTCTCTTTGGAGGTAAGCCCTTTGGTATATTTTCAAATACAACAGAGTGTGCATCTAACACTGCTTGCATATCTGATGGTATAATGTCCTTAGAATGATGAGCCTCCAATGAAAAGAGTTGTGCCACAAATCCCTCTACACCCTTTTTAGCATTTTGTGCATTTGATGAGAACTTACTATTTGTGGATAACTTGCTCTTAAGTCTCTTAGCTCAAAATTCCTTCCTTCAGAGTGAAATCACATGAACGGGTCTTGGAAGTTCATCTCAATGGTTCCCAAAGTGGTAAGCCATTGAATCCCTAACACAATGTCTGCTCCTCCCATAGAAATGGCATACATGGGACTATTTAGTATGTAATCTCCCATGGAAAGCTTAATGCTATGGAATTTTCCAAAAACAAGTAACATTACCTCCATCTGTAATCATTACTTGACATTCAGGAGATGGATAAATGAAACAGTTTAGGCGCACTGCTAACTTATGATTGATAAAGTTGTGAGTACTTCCTGAATCAATCAACACTATGACCCTTTATTTTTTAGGAATCCAACCACCTTTAGGGTTTGGGGGGTGCTAATACCTTAAATTTCATGGCATGATATCGTTGGCTGAGGATCTCCTGAATCCTCCTCTAGCTCAACCAATACCTCAGACTCTGCATCTTCATTATTCTCTTCATCTTCACTAGGCCCATCAATATAGAACAACTTGTTTTTAACACATTTATGTTTGGTTCCAAATTTACTATCATAGTTAAAACATAACCCTTTTTCTCTTTTTTCTTCAATTTGTTGAGGTGTCAATCTAACTGGCCGAGGGAGTGTTGGGGCCAAGGTGTTGTGATCTCTAGTAAAAGTGAAATGTTATCTCCTACTTGAAAAAATTTTCTCCTCTGCCCTTCTTGCCATAATCATCGAATAAAAAACCTTAAGAGGATTAAACATACGCACCTCATGCTCAATGTGATCCTTAAGACCCCTAAGAAATAGGTCATTCAGATTCTCTTCAGTAATATTTTCCACCCACAAAGAAAGGTTTTGGAAGTGATGAATGTAATCCTTAACAGATCTTGTCTGCCTCAACTTTGCTAATTGGCTGAAGTAATTATCTGACACACTAGAACTGTAGTGTAATTGCAACTCTTCAGTGAATATTTTCCATGTAACATTAAGACCACTCTTTTTCCTTTGAGCACATAACCATCAATACATATGAATTGGTCAGGTTCGAGATACAAAGATGCCATGGTCATCTTTTTTCCTAATGGAATTTGATGTAGTTCAATGAAATTATCCATTTGGTTGATCCAATTGAGTGGATCCTTTCCATCAAACTTGTGCATCTCTAGTTTTGGAAACATAGTATGGGCCTGCAGAGTGCTCGTATTTGGATTGTGCACACTCGAAGATCCACTCTGGCTCATGTGTTTATTATGTTGACCTGAGAATCCACCTTGATTGACATAAGTATGATTACCCATCATATGTGTACTAAATTTTTGCATGAAATCCTCCAATCTATGTCCAATCCTATCCACATCTTCTTTACTGGCCACCCTAGATTCGAGGTCTCTCAGGTTAAACTCAAGTTGGCTTACTTTATGGTCTGTCGAAGTAAACCCTAACCCTGAGGAATCTGTAGTTATATCTTCTATCTCCAACTCCTCAACTACTATCTCATCCTTTTCTGGTGTTTTACCTAGAGTGATGGGATTCTTTTTCCTCTTGTGGAAGGCCCCGCCATGATGCCCCAAAATAGTAGGATGTAGGGATCACGGTCAAATTTTAGGGTTTTGGATTTCGATAAGAATTCGACCAAATATAAAAAAAACTTAAAGAACAAACCCCAAATAAATTTTGATTTTATTTCCGAAATTTTAACGAATTTGAAAAAATTCCACAATTTGCACCCTAGGGAGTGATTTTATGAAAAACCCTAAATTTTTAATAACTTTTGAAAAATAAATCAAAAAAGTCTGAAATTTTCAAAGAACCTTGAAATGTTTTACAATTCTGGTAAAAATATCTCCCACCAATTCGCTTGTTTTTGCAATATATGGCGTAAACAAAAAATTAAGGTTTTTTGCCCTAATTTTGGCCCAGATCACAGCTTTGATACCACTTGTAATGAAATTACTTGTATAATTCAAATCATGAGAAGAATATAAAACCAAATGACACAATATTCCAGAACAATGATCTCAATATGTAATTAGAATAGCTTTGCCACTTCGAGGGGGCAACCTCCAAACCATACAATAATACTCAAATGCTCCAATCATGATGAATTACTACCTACAATCCCCTATATATAGTATTCATATGTTATGGCCATCACCAAGGCTGACCTACTAAGCATGAGAAAGTATAAATGATATAATAAAATGATATGGTAAGCCACAAGTTGGCTACTCATATCCTAATACAAACAATAGGTTAAGGGCGTAACAAAGGAGGGGTAGGAGACTTATGACCCCAGCATGTGCCATAACTAAAATTTTAGCCTTAAGATGTAACACTAGTTTTTGATGTGAGCACAAAACCAGATTTGATTAAATCAACACAGGAAGATATTCTATTCGGCATATGCATCATATTACAAGAACCCATATAAATTGGAATATAGCTCTCCTATGATTTAGGAGGTAGCTATAACAAAAATCTAACCTACGTGAGTTGTTAAAACTCATTCACCCGTATTTGTTATAAGTTGTTTTATATAAAAACTATATAACAAAATACTAACATATTTACAAACACAATATTACATGATAATAATTACTAACGTAATTATTATTTACCAATGGAGCACTAATAGATTGATTTCCTAACATTCCCCCCCTTTGTACGAACATGGGGAAAACCTGCCTTTGTACTTTCACCTACTCATGATCTGGTGATTTTCACAGGATGATAAAAAACCTCAAGGATGGTTTTGCAAATGGTTAACCAAAAACTGAGAAAGGTGGTTTTGCAATTGGTTTACCACAAACCAGAAAGTGATGGTTTTACAAATGGATTACCAACAACCAAGAATGGTGGTTTTTCTATTGGTTTACCACAAACCACAAATGAAGGTTTTCAAGTGGTTTACCTACAACCACATCATGATATGTAAAGTACTATTCTCAGCCCTCATCACATCTCACTGCAGGGAATAACATAGGAAATTCTGTTAAAATACGATGCTCATACATACATAGAAAAAGCTGACATACTAGAAATGAAACATTGGAATCATGTTCCCCCCCTCAATGTGAAATTTCCACTTATTGAAAATAGGATCACTGCAAATTGAAGCAAACACACAACTGAAAACAAATGCCACCAAATCATCTGTGGCCCCGTCGTTGGCGACTGACAAGAGGTCGCTAAATGACCTCCAACCTCCGATGCCTCCTGCCTCTGGTAGATGGCTGCTAACTCAGCCGAATGTGACAATGAGACTTAATAACACGCCTTGAACGTCAGATTCCACTGAAAATGCGTTCGTAAGGCATTTTTTTTGTGACAATTTTCCTAATAATCACCTAAATGACGATAACAAAATGACACAAATATATTTTTGACACTTTGACTTTGACTATTTCAACTTGGATGAATCTTTTGACAAATAACATTAATAATAACATGACTCTTTTAAGAAAAATGTGACTAAACTGATGAAGAATAATAACTCTAACAACATCCAATTAAATATTGGATTTAATAAAAGACTCTCACTAAATAAATGACTTTTTATCTTGATGGATATACATGACACATTATAAAATAACCTAAAGTATTCAGTTATGACAATTTACAAACATAGAGTGACAATGAAATAAAAGACAAATTACCTATGGACAAATAAATGGTGGCTATACATGGAGACTCAATCAAATTACACGGACTATAAAAACATAAGATATATAATTAAATAAAACAAAACTTGAACTTCTAGATGGAACCTATAAAATAAACTTTAGCCAAAAACTTAAAAATGTCTCAAACTTAAAAACTTATGACGGAATTTGTAATTAATCTGAAATTAATTTGACAGCAACAACATATATACGTGGCATATTTGCACATGGAAATTCTAGCACCAAGCATGGCATTCAAGGTGCTCGCACTACCATTTAGGTTTAGTGGCTTATGTGGATCAGTAAGTGTTTGTCGTTGCAAATACGAAATAATCCAATGTAATGTCAATGCTGGGAACGCAGAATGAAGAAAAACCAACACTTAGATTGATGTTAAGCCAAAGAAAACCAGAAGAGATGGAATAATTCACGTGATCTATGCCATAGATGTAGGTATGTACATTGGACTGTGTGGGCTGCGTAAGAACCATTGGTGTAATAATAAACCGATTTGTTAGATCATGGACATATCAACTGGGAAGACTGTCGACCAGTCAACTCTATGGAATTTAATATATTTATTTTTCTTTGGCCTACACCGCTTCCTTCAACAATTGGGCATTTTGATCAGGGAATCAATGCCTTACTAGATCCTTTAGCAGTTACACTAGGTCGGGCTTGTTTTGAAGGCACCAATGTGAAATGAACACAGATCTTGTTTCGTAGGTTTCCACATGACTGCACAGGTATGTGAATGTGCGCACCAAAAAAACAACTTCAGACTCTCATCAAAATGAACCTTGCTCTGATACCAAATGTGAGCATGGAACCAAATTTGATTAAATCGGCACAGGAAGATATTCTATTCGGCATATGCATCATATTACAAGAACCCATATAAATAGGAATATAGCTCTCCTATGATTTAGGAGGTAGCTATAACAAAAATCTAACCTACGCGAGTTGTTAAAACTCCTTCACCCGTATTTGTTATAAGTTGTTTTATATAACAACTATATAACAAAATACTAACATATTTACAAACACAATATTACATGATAATAATTACTAACGTAATTATTATTTACCAATGGAGCACTAATAGATTGATTTCCTAACATTTGATACCATTGTTTATTTATGCATAACTGAATTTTTTGCTGATATTTTTTCCAAAGGCAACTGTTAAGATTATCTTGGAAGAGAATAGCTATGATTTTGGCAACTTGAATAGGGTCCATACTTTGATCCTTGAATATTTTCTGGTTTCTTTCCTTCCAGATACCCCAGAGGACATGAGGGAGGATAAGCTTCCAAGCTAGGGAGAAGATTTTGTGAGAAAAGGGGGAGTACCATTGATTAAAAGTGTCCTAAAGGGACTCGGGAAATATCTAGGCAACTCCTAAATGTTTTAGGAGCCAACTCCAAATGGTTTAGGAAAAGGGGCAGTGGAGAAGCAGGTGGGAGGAAGACTCCAAATCCTTGTAGAAGAGAATACACCGAGAAGGTAGAGATAATCCTCTTCTTTTAAGGTTTTCACTAGAAAGAAAGGCATTTCAGTATGAGAGCCAGGAAAAAAATCCAGTTTTAGGAATTACCTCCTTGGGCCAGATGAAGCTAAGAGGAGGGCTGAAGCTAGCATGAATTTTTGAGTCAAAAGTAACTTTAACAGAAAAGAACCCAAAAGGGGATAGAGGCCAAATATACTCATCTGTAGGCAAGGAAAAGGGGATATATTGAGAGGAGAGAGAATTTCTTAGATATTTCAAACAAAGACTCTAGATTTCACTGATGAACAACCAGTCAGGAATGTGCGAAGAGGGGATAACATAGGACATCTTCCAATAGTCAACAAATTTTCTGCCAAGGAAGTTGATAAGAGGTCATCTGATTGAATCCCATTGAGGGTCCTAAAAAAGAGGTTTATCCCTAATCCACCAATCCATCTAGAATTCTATGTGCTGACCATTTCCTAGACGCCATTTAGTGCCCGCACGTAAGAGAGGGAGAGAACTAATCACCGAGTTCCAGATGATAGATCCATGTGGACGGGAGGAATAGATGAAGATTCCTAAGAGTGTCAGATATTTGTATCTCAAGAGTTACACCCACTGCACCAAATTAGCAGAAGCTAATTCCCAACCAATCTTAGCAAGTAGTGCTTTGTTCATATCAGCGATGTGCCTAAGCCCTAAGCCCCCTAATTTGATTAGTTTACAAACATCATTCCAAGAGACTAAATGGATCCTTTTCCTGTCCTCTAATCCAGACTAGAGGAAGATTTTTTGAATTTTCTCAATAGATTTACTCACTGTAGAGGGAATTTTGAGCAGAGACATGAAATATATAGGCAAAATTTGAAGTGTAGATTTAACTAACTGGATTTTTCTTGTTTGGCTACGAAGGGCTCCTTTCCAAGCTGCCAACTTCTTTTGATATCTCTCTATAATCAGGTTCCACAAACTTTTGATTTTTTTTCCTTTGAAAATAGGAATGCCAAGGTAAGAGGATGGTAAGTCCACAATGTTGCAGCCAAAGATATCAACAATCCTTCTTTGTGTTTGTGGTGGGGTGTTTATAAAGGCTATGCCACTTTTAGCAAAATTAATCAATTATTGAGAGGCAACTTGGTAGCTTTATAGGGTTTCTTTAAGATCTATTACATCTACCACCAATGCTACATTCAAAATAAGAGTATCATCTACAAATTGACTATGAGTAGCGATAGGAGAGAGAGAAGTTATTTTTATACCCGAGATAATAGTATCATACTTGGCTTCTTCTAAGGCCCTGCTGAGAGAATTTGACATTAATAGAAAGAGGAAGGGAGACAAGGGATCACCTTGCCTTATTCCTCTACTATTATTTAAGAATCTGAATGGGATTCCATTTATGAGGATAGAGAAAAAAGGAGTAGAGATATAAGTTAAGATCCAAGTGCACCATTTGTTATTAAAACCAAAGCATTGCAACACCTGTGAAAGAAAGGTCCAGTTGACTCTATCAAAGGCCTTTTGTATGTATAATTTCAATATGATACCAGATGAATTTTCATAATGAGATGAGTGGATGGATTCATGGAAAATGATTATACCTCTTTGAATAATTTGACCATTGATAAAACCATTATGTTGTTCAGAGATGAGACAATTCATTAACAATTTTAATCTAGTTGCCAACATCTTGGTGATGATCTTGTAGGAAGTATTGTAGAGACTTATGGGCCAAAATTTAGCCACAAACTTGGAACCCAAAGATTTGGGGGATAGAGTAATGAAAATAGTATTCCACTCTTTTAGAAGAGAATTGCTATGCTGAAATTCAATCACTACTTTGAAAAGGTATTATTTGACAATTTCCCAAAATATTTGGAAAAAGGCAACATGGAAATCATTAGGACCCAAATATTTATCACCTTTCATTGTGAAAACTACTTTGTGAACTTCCTCCAAGGCAAAGGGTTGCGTTAGTTTTTCATTCATTTCACTAGTGACCAATTTTGGAATGTGTTGTAGCATCTTAGACATGACGTTTTCATTAGGTAGATCTTCCTCCTATAGGAGATTAGAATAAAAGGAGACCAACTCATTAGAAATATCTAATTCAAAAGACAAGAGGTTACCTTTATAATTTAGTAACTCTTTGATTTTATCTCTACTAATGTGTTTGGAAGCCGTGATGTGAAAGAATTTTGTATTTTTGTCTCCCTGTTCAAGCCACAGAGCTCATGATATTTTCCACTAATAGGATTCCTCTCCTTTTAAGGTATTGTGGTAGTCACTAAGGAGAGTAATTTGTTGTTCATGAAGTTGATCTGATCTACCATCTTTCTCAATTTCTTTAGATATGTTAGAAAGTTTCAGAGTCAACTTTTATTTGCGGAGTTTGATGCTACCAAAAATTTTAACCCTCCAAAGTTTAAGTTGTTTTTTTGTTTATTTAAATTTGCTGGAGAAATTATACATTTTAGTGCCTTGTATATTTCTATCCCACCAGCTCTTAATAAGAGGGTCTAACTGATTATTTTCAAGCCAAGCCATCTCAAATCTTAAAGGTGGGTTTTTGGTTTTGACAGTGGTATTGACACATAGAAGCAGAGGGATGTGATTTGAAACGGCTCTAGATAAATCATTGAGATAGAAGTTAGGGTAGAGAGCGATACAGTCCATAGATCCGATCGCCCTATCAAGCTGAATTTGAATATGATTTCTACTAGTGTTGTGATTAGACTAAGTGAAGGAGGCCCCATGTAGGTCCATATCGAAGAGATCCTCATGTCATAAAAAATCAGATAGAACTTCCATGCTAGAGGGGATAGTAAGAGCTCCACCCTATTTTTCATAGGGATAGAGGGTACTGTTGATATCCCCCATTATTAAAACTAGAATATTTTTGTAGCTCCTAAAATTTGAGATGTCCTGCCAAAGTTGTTCATGTTGTTGCTCCAAATTTGAGATGTCCTGCCAAAGTTGTTCACGTTGTTGCTCTAAATTTGGAGCATAAACATTAATGAAAATCAAATAATTTTCTAATTTAACTTCTTGGAAGATAAATCCCAAGAATTTGGATGGTTTATGAGGTTGTCACCCTTAAGAAATTTAGGGTTCCAAAGAGTACATAAACCACTAGAGTTTCCACCTGAATTTTGGCTCACAAAAAAGGCATTATGCCAAAGTTTTGGAAGGCTGTCTTCATTTTTTAGTTTTGTTTCCTGTAACATAATGATATCAGAAGAATGGTTAAATATAACATCCTTGAGTACTATTTTCTTTTGTAAGGATTTGAGACCTCTGATATTCCATGAGATTATTTTCATTTTTTGGATTTAGATTTGATCCCCACCACCATGGGGATGGTACTCTGAGTTCCTTCTGCCACATTTAGTGCTGATTCTTGTTACAACTTAGCTTTTCCAGAGGGACATCCATGGGTTCTCTCAATACCAACATTAGGATTCTTTCTACTACTTCTAGTCATTCGAGGTTTATTGCTAACATCAGATAAAGAAGGGAAAGTGGTGAATCAAAGGTGGGGAGAAGAGGAGAGAAGGGGGAGGGGGAATCAACAAAAGGGATCACAAAAGAAGAAAGTGACAAAGGGGGAAGGGTAAGAAACCATTTAGAAGAGGGGGAAGGTAGGGAGGAAAGGGGAAAAGAGGTGGAATAATAAGGTAGAGGTGAGGTGAGGGAAGAGGTGATCACCATAGAAGATGAGGGGAGAGGGGAAACAAGGTGAGAAACCAATGGGGGAAGAACATGGGGAGAGGGGAGTGAGGGAACTAGAGAGTTAACAATGGAAACATCAAGATTGATTTCTCCTTCTTCAAGAAGAGAAAAGGGGTTAGAGGTACGGATCACAAGAACACCTTCTGGTATCACTTTTTGAACATATTTCCCTTTTTTCTTAGGGGAAAATTCAGGGTTTTTTGGTTTAGCATAAGGATTTGATGGAAAAGTAGTATCCCTATGGCTAATACTTTTACAAATGGAACACGCTTCTGGAACATATTCGTATTCGATGGGTTGTGTCCAAACACAAAAATTAGAGAGAAGATCGATTGATTTTGGGAGTGGACTACTAACATCAGCATTGACACAAAATTGAGCATGAATAAAACTAGTTTTGGCTTTAGTGGCCTGATCAATAGCAATAAGAGAGACCATAGAGAGAGCAATACCTTTGATAATCCCTAGATCCCAAAAATCTAGTGGAAGGCCTAGAAGTCATACCTAGATTGTAACATGCATCATGGTTTCAGTTAGTGTATTAAACCAAGGAGTCCATTTTCAAATGTAGAATCTCCATCTCCCAAAGAACCATGGACCTCCAAGAAGAGCCTGTGTGAAGTCTTCTTTGAAGCTGAATGAGAAGAGTATGAAGCCATTCAACATGGAGGAAATCTCCAAAGCACCACAAGGGGCCCATTTCATACACACCCATTTTTTAATGTCCTAAAGAGGGGTTCTGTGTCCCATCAACTTTCCCACCATAGATAAATCTCTAGAGGCAGCAGTCATAGCTGTGATGTGAGAGGGGATTTACAGAGAAAGTGTCCCTTGAAGAAGGAAAGGCCACAAATTATTTGTATGGGGGGAAGAAGAGGACCCAACCAATACTTTTTCCATGCCTCGGGAGGAAGTTGAGCTGAAAATACCCCAGAGTCAATAGGGTAGGAATCATGATCCAAACCAGAGGGGTCTGACATCCAAGTTAACACCAGAGGTTGCAGAAAATTCAAATTTTAGTGGGTGGGAAACCAGAGCTCAATAGAACCACTTTTAGTTTTTTCATCAAAAATAAGGGAATGAACCCTTTTAATATATATTCACCATTTCAATTTAAGTTAAATCATTTTGTGAACGTACTTTGTGTCTAAAATATATTTCCCTTAGGGTTATAATTGACACTTTCCAACCATGTTCCTTCTTCTTATAGCCCTTGACTTTAAATTTTTGTGTGATTTATTTATTTCTTGTTCCAAGTTTCTTTTTTATCATAATGATAAGCCTAATGCTCCTCTCCCTCCAATTGGCATGGGATATTATCCCTCTAACCAAGCCCATGTATCTACTAGATCTAAGGAAGTGGTCCCACTAGTTTCTTTTACATGTGTTTACCCTTGGTCATCTGCTTATTTTGTTAATCAACCTTCCCATATGAATATCCTTTTTCTTAAAATTATTAGGAGTGTTAATATTTTACAAATATATCCTCCATGGGGCATTAGAATGAGCCATGTTTCTTGTTGAGATAGAGATCTCCCTCCTTGAGGAAACCAAATAATCTACTATGGAAAAGATGTCTTCCTTGATTTACTAACCAAAATAAATGTCTCTCCCCCTCTAGCCCTTGATTATTTGAAATTCCTTATTGATTATTTATGCCCTCTCTTTGTCACTAAGATCATAGATTTTACGCCAAATACATATCCTCTCACTAGTTATAGTTGTGATGATAATGCTAATAGCAACAAATGATCACGATACTACTTTTCCTACTTTACCTATTCATTAATTGTGATTATACTCGTGTTCCTTGTATATAATTTAAATGATAAGAGTGGCTTTGTCTCCTCCAATGTGCCACTCGTTCTTCATTTTATGTGGATATAACTAATGATATAAATGACCATGTTCATGGTGATGTTTCTCTTAAAAATAAAAATAATCAAGTTTATGTTGATTCTCATGATTCTTTAGATACATGTATTTTTGTTGTTAATAAAATAAATGAAGCTAGAAATATTAACTCTAAGGTGGCTAGAATTTCCTATTATAATCATAAATAACTTGAGAAATTTTTCCTAAACCATATCCTTTCCTTGATGTGCCCATTGATGATGATCACTGTTTTCTTATCTCTAATTATGGTCCATGGATACTGTTGATGCAAGATTTGACACATGATCCAACAAAAGTGTAACAATAATATTTATTCCAATAGGTATTTTCAATATGAGTTACATTTACCTGTGGGAGGAAGGTGGATGATCCATATTTTCACCATGCAAATGACAACCATTCAAACTAGTTTAGTTGTGTGATCTCGACATCGTTCCATGAACCCTAGCATATTTTTCAAATAATGCTAACCATGCTTCATATCAACGATCATGTTTTATGAAAATCCTTTTGTAGCCACTTTTTCATGTACCTAGGAGCATGAAATATTGGCTCCTAGTATTTGGAAAGAGATGTGAACATTCAGTCGTGACCAGTTGCATTCTTGGGGACTACTACTTTGTGTGGGTTTTAATGTTATTTCTGGGAGTGACCAAGATTTGAAATATATGTATTTTCTTGACTCTGTGGTGGTTAGGTTACATCGATAGACATTTTCACTACAGGCTACATTTACCTATGGGAGGTAGGTGGATGATCTAGATTTTTACCATGTAAATGATGACCATTCATCCTAGTTCAGTTGTGTGACCTTGATGTCTTGATGTCAAATGAATATAATTTGCTGAA
Source organism: Taxus chinensis (assembly GCA_019776745.2). Taxonomy (NCBI): domain Eukaryota; kingdom Viridiplantae; phylum Streptophyta; class Pinopsida; order Cupressales; family Taxaceae; genus Taxus; species Taxus chinensis. The sequence goes on from CM034152.1 coordinate 525,970,433, forward strand.
GAGATAACCACTAAATAAACCCTCTAGAATAAAGAACAACATACTTTAACTTTTAGGGTTTTTACATTTTTCCTTTTATCATGATGTCAATATGTTTTTTAAATGCACGTTTTGAAAGGAACGATAACTAAATCGTACCAAGCCAAGAACACAGATGCTAATCAAACACCACGATCAATAAGATGAAATCAATTCGCCAAAATAACTTTACATTAAACCTTTGCAAATAAATGAGAAGCAATATCATATATTATTATGGAACTCAATGCAATACATTGAGAATGGTCCTTGCTTAAATAGGCAAGGAATAACAATATAAGAACCAGTCAATGTCGTAGATCAAGCCATAAATCAAGGAAATAACTAGTCATCAAAGAACTAGTCAAGACCATAGATTTAGGAGAGAACTAGACATCAAGGATCTAGTCAATACCATAGATCAAGGAAAGAACTATACCTAACGACTAGATAATATCTCCTAATATCTAAATAAGATAAAAGAAATATCCACACACATAAGTGGGTGAGGATAAATACAATAAAGGTAAATAAAGTACCTAGGTGAACATGAGCTAAGGTAAATACCTACTCTAACACGTTTCATATTTTCAAGACAAAGTGGGCCTGACTGAGTCTGATGAATGTCTCAAAATTGTAAGATATTCTATAAGTCTCTACTAAATTTACAATTCTACCAAGTCAATGTAACAAACCACACCGCCTCCTTCTCGACTCATGATTCTAAGATTCTGGAAGGGACTTGAAGAGTCTTAGATACCGTGGATAGAAAATTTAAAGGATAAAACTTGTAGGGACTTGCTTGGCTAATTCTATAGGACAAGATAGAAAAATGTAGAAAATAAATAATTTATATTTAATGTCCATGAATGATAAAGTCTCAGTACTAAAAAATAAGTAGCTGAGGGATACACCCAACGTGGTAAAGTTCCCAACATGTGTGGTTTGGGTGCCAATATAAAGTACATAAAATTTAAAGGTATTGAGTTATTTTACAAAGTATAAAATGTATTAAGACATTATTTCATTATGTAGCAGACAAAATTCTAATGAATAGATGTCCTTACAAAGTATAGAATGGTAGGCAATTTTTTTCAGCTCAAGAGATTACACATACTTGTATTGTAGGCTAAGATATATTTTCATTATGTGTTGGAGTGATTATTAAGGGATAAATAAAGTATGAAATCGTAGGTGACTATGTTCAGCTAAAAAAATAATACATGCATGTTTGGAGGCTAATTATGTATCCTGATACATATGGAAGCTAATTATGTATCCTAAGACACATGGAGGATAATTATGTATCCTAAGACATATTTTTCTCATGTAGTAGGAAAATTTTAAGGGATAGAATTTTGATGGAGTACAAAATGGTAGGAAAATATTTGTCTCAAAGACATATGTACTCTAGGCTATGATATATTCATTGCATAGTAGGGGTAATTTTAAGGGATATAATTATTTTATAGATTTTAAAATGGTATGCAAACATTTTCATCTCAAAAATTAAGATATGCATGTGCTATAGGTTAAGACATATCTTCTTCATGCATTAGGGGAAATTTTAAGTGCTATTTTTTTTTTGTGAAGTCGAGAAAGGTAAGAAAAAATTCAGCTGAAGAAATTGGACACACATGTATGTAAGTTAATACTATATGCTAAGTTATATTTTCATTATGTGGTAGGGAAAATATTAGGGAAAAATTTAAGGATATATTTTCTTGCAAAGTATGAAATTGTAGAATATTTTCAAATCAGAAAATAAGACATACATCAGGCTAATTTCATGGGCTAAGACATATTTTCATTAAAAATTTAAGGATTTTTCTAAGGATTTTATTTTTCTTGTAGAGTATAAAATGGTAAGTGAATTTTTTTCAGCTCTAAAATTAAGATTTCCATGTACTCTAGGATAATTTTGAGGAAAATATATAATTTTGTAATTTTCTATTTATACATGTACAATGGCTAATGAGTTACATGGTTTAATGTTTAGAAGTTAATAAAATTATTTGAATCTCCTTTTAATTACCAACGTTATATTGCGATTTTGATCGGTAGACAGTTTGGTATGGTGGGGATTTGTAAACCCATGTTTAGGAAATGATTCCTGATTTTTTAGTCAAGTAAGTTATTGAATGTTAATTTAAGGGTTTAAAATTAATTATTGTAGGGATTTAACTATCTCAAAACATAGTTAAATTTGGATTGTATCATTTATTTTATCTTACTTATTTTAGCCAACCTTAAAAATGACAAGATTCATTTATTTTAAGAGGACATGTTTAATTTTGATAGGGTAGAATTTTAACAGGGTTTACATTTTGATTTTTTGGTTTCCTTTGTAAAGGCATCATTCATATTTGTGACCTTAAAAGGATCTCAAATTTCTTTTTTGCTTCTTCCATGTTGGCATCATTCATATTTGTGCCCATTGATGATGATCTCTTTTTTCTTATATCTAATGATGGTCCATGAATACTGTGTTAGAACTTAATGTGGTAGGTAATCTTGAGCCCCACATGAATTTCAAATTTTTGTTTCCCTCTCTCATAACCACCCTGCTGAGAGACATTGAAATATTTTTGGTTGTTAGTATTTTAAACCACCCTCCAGTGCAAAGGCCACATGGCAAGATTCCATGGACATCATATTGTTTTGCCCCCAGTGGACATGAAACTCCCGGATTGAGCTGCTTTGTATATATATTTCGAGTTTGACCTCTTATATATATTTATATACAGAAAAGAATATAGATATATGCAATAACATAAAATATAATACAAAGAAGGGGGAAAATATATAGAGAGGAGGATATATAGTGCAACAACACATAGAAGGATTAGGAACTGTTGGGCTGATAAACTATAGCCTAAGTATTGAAGGTGCATAAGGATTGGGCACGTAGACATAGGGTGTGTAGGTGCGTGCCAAAGTATAGTGGAACATGACGCACCTAGGGAAGCATGAAGTCAGGACTTAGCTATTTTTAGTATGAGGCTAAATATAGATGTTGAGTGCAAAACAAATTTTGTTAGAAGAATTTGTAAGCTCACAAAGGATGATTCAAATGAGTGAAAGATCAAGTGACATGCATATTTTTTGGGCTATTAATAGTATTAGAATTGCAGTTATTATTAGATGATATATTATTAGAACTTGCATGCTTTTGTAATTATCTTGTAGTGGTGCATGGCTATTCTTAGCATGTAGCCTATTTTGGAGAGTGCATGAATAGTGAAGGGAAAGTCCCCACTACCTATAAATATGTATTGATTTGCATGTTTTAGTGTGTCAGTTCTGTAATAGAGTTATGCTATTGGTTCATGAGTGCACATGACTTATGGTGTCACTATTATGTATGTATTCAACTTCTGTGTTTTACAGTAATTAATACAATGGATCTTTGTGGTTGGATATTGATTGTTAACATATCTGTGACTGTTTATTTTATGGTAAACCTAATATTTATTCTTGTATAAGTTATTCTTACATATGGATATGATCTAGATTTGCTTATGGTTTTTTATTGCATTGTTATTATGGATTTGGAATATATCTATGTGTGTGATCATCATGCTAACTCCTTGATAAATATTCCAAATAAGAGGGACCTAGTACCCTTGCGCACTTTGGGTGAACACTCAAGATTTCATGGGTGATGTATCAACATGTCTTGGGCTATTTCATAAAATAAAAGACTACATTTTGGTTCCATTTTTGGGACCTCTTTTCCAGTTTTTTACTAGGATGTTGCATGATGAAGATGTACATGTTAAATTTGGCAATTATTGAGGATTGGTTAGAGAATTTAGAGGAAGAGTATGCTCACATATTTAACACTGGACCTGAATTTGATGCACGCACATGGGTTGAAAAAAAATTGTATCATGAGCTATATGAGACGTTCTTATGTTGTTTCCTGTTGTACGAGTGATTGGTAGCATACACATAAAAGAGAAACTATAGGTATAGAGAACTTGTTTGGACACATGAAGAATTCTAGGCTCTACATGATGTGGATCTGACTTGGACATGTGATAAAGATCATTGGTGGAGTGGCGTATTGAATGGATATATTTTAGAATATGTAGTTTCTACTTATTCTTGTCTAGAGGTTACTGATTTTTAGGTCATGTACAAACCCAGAGGATCTTATTTGGCAATTAAGATCTTGATCATGTCCCTAGATTTGGAAAAACGTCCTATGGCTAGCTAAAACCTACCACACGTGCGGGAAGGAGTAGGTGTGGTGAAAGATGGCGAACCTTATGGTAGAGAGAAAGAGAGAAGAAATATGACTTAAGTTTAATGAAGCGCGCGAGAGGGACTTAGCAAAGCAACGTGAAATTGTAAAATAAGTAGTGTTGCGGAGAGAGATGGCCCATGAAGGATTTGGAACTCATGTGGAAGACATAGAGTTAGAGCATCTGAAACTCCCCCATTTGGGTAAGCATAGAAGATAACCCTCTTTGGTTTCAGATGAGAGAGTGTTTGAGGAACTACTAAGAACCGCGGGCGCGCATCTGATCCTACGTGGCGACCTAGCCCTTGTACTTGGTGTTTCAGTTCTTAAGGAAGTTATTGATAATCCGGCTAGTATAGGTGCTTCAGTAGTGACAGGTAGATCACATTCTCACTTAAGTTGAGGAGTTAATCAGGTAGCACATTCATCTATGGTGGTGGTGATGTCCTCTTGGTAGCACATTCATCTATTTGGAGGTCCAGTTGAAGGTATATTTTCTAGCGCATCTTCAACACAGAATGTGGGCGTGCAGAACATTGGTATAACGTCTGGAAGTAGTATAACTTCACAGACCATGGGACTTCAGTTTAGTACAACTGTTGGAACAAAATGTAACACATCCTCTAGTCCATTTCCCACTACGAGAGGGGGATATAGAGGATCATGTGGTTTAGGATCTGGTGGTTTTAGAGGTGGAGGAAACAAAGTAGGTAATATAGGTTCTAGATCTATTGGGCATGGTCCGCACCAACCCCAACAATTGTATTTTGAGATGCCTCTTCATCTCCTAGAATAAATAGGAATTGAAGATGTATATGAGAATGTGCATATGTGTGAGATAATATGGCATGCTAAGGGGATTATAACTCTAGAGTGTAAGGAAAGTCATTTTGCTACCAATTTGTAAGGGCACACACATAGTTGGTACATGAAAAATGATATGAACTAGACTTGTGTAGACCATACCATGTTGTGTGATGATCTTTTAACAGAGTTTCATATACCTAAGTTTTAGTAGAAGAGCATCAACATGCTAAAGGACATCAAACATGGCATGACTAAGAGTGTTAGGGAGTATGATGCCCACTTTAAAAATCTATTATCAAAGTTATCCTATGAAATTCACCTGATTCAACATGCTCAATGGTTCGTTTGAGGTTTGATCACACCATTTAGAAGATAAATCCCACACAAGACTTATACAGACCCGCGCGAGGTGCTTGAGGTAGCTCTATGCACCGAGGAAGTTGAGAGAATAGACACTGGAGTTAGCCCATTTTTGGAAGCTCAGATTGCATCTTTGGAAAAATAGTTGGAAAAATTATCAGCTAATTCATCCCATGAGACTTGCAGTGGTATTTGGTACACATACTATGAAGTAGAAGGACATACTAAGGATAGTTGTCATCATAAATTGGTGCGCTCCATATTACTAGACTGTGATATTTATCACTAGATCATGATTCAAGTAGGTGCCCACTGTTGCAATACATGATAAGGAAGAATGTGTCTTGTTACTGTAAAATTTATAGGTCTACCACTCATGATACAAAGAACTGTAGGTTGATTAATCATATTCATGATGCCATTGATAATGGTGTATGTTAGACCAGTGTTGTAAACAATTCTAAGGAACAAGGTGAGAATCATGATCATAGTTGTAATTAAGGGCACTCTGATGGCAGTGGTAGAGGTAGAGGTAGAGGCTACCATGGAGGATTCAAAGGTTGAGGTCACGATGGTGGAATAAGTGAGTTCCCTCATGGAACTTTTTATACACGAGGATCCCTTGATCATTATAAGCACAAATGACCTCATAATATTATTTTATCCTTTTGCAGAAAGAACTATAACTATGAAGAATGCCGAGATTTTTATGAGAACCTAAGAAAGAAACACAAGTAGGATAAGGGTGTGGGAATGGTTAGAGTACAACACACCATGGAAGATTAGTGGATACCAAAGATAACACATGATCCTGAGATGTTACCTATTTTGGTCACTACACACGCTGAGGCTACACGTGCCATAGAAGTTCCAAAGTAGAAGCCTATTATTACAAAAGAATAGGTATTACATGCAAAGTATCCAGACCCTACTCATAAGAATTAAGTTTATCAAGAAACCATGGAAGTTATTAGAAACTTGCAGTGTGAGATAAAATGCTTAAAAGAGAAGTCGTGGAAGCTGGAGCGGGAAAAAGTAGTTGAGCTCCCTCATAAGGATGTTGATGATTTCAAGGAGGTTTGTAAGATGCTACGATAAGAAAACATCATTCCTTTATTTGGGGAATGGTTAAGGGGGAAAATACCATGTGCTGGAGTTGAGCGTGAGAGACAAATTTTACATGCTAACTTACCTCCTCACAGTCTTGATTATGATAAAGAGATCAATCTGAATGTTGTTGTTCACAGATGGATGCTGAGTAACATTTTAATTGATATAGGTGTAGAAGTTAATGTTCTCACTTTGGATGCATGGAATCAGATGGGGATGCCATCATTACAACTATCTTCAAATGTGTTGTTTATGGAAAACAAGACTTAAGCCACACCCATTGGAGTCTTAAAGGATGCTACTATTACTATATAATGGGACAAGTTTATTGGGGACTTGAAGGTCTTGGTTCTTGTAGAGGTAGACAATTTTCTAGCATTGCTTGGATGCCCTTGGTGTTATGTGAATAATGTTGATATGTACTTTAATAAAGGATATATCAGTTTTGAGAATAAGGAAGAGTGATTCATCATTTATTTAACAGATGGAAAATATGCACCTTATGTAGAACCTTTAAGTGAAGAGGATTTGAATATAATTTATGTGTGTACCATTAGAGATCATGAGGTACTTGAGCCATCAAAGGAAGGAGTTACTCAATGGGATGATGCAAAGTCTATAAGTGATACTACCAGTGTTGCATGTGAAAACTGGGTGCATGTGACTTAAGAAATGATTGGGAATGAAATGAAGAGTTTAGTTACGCATGAAATTAGTAGGCATTTGGGTAGTAAACAAGTACCAAGGTACACTAGTGAGTGAAATCCTGAAGTATTTCTATCCGTTATGAAATTTTAATGGAAAGATCAAGTGGAAAGAATGAATATAATGGTGTATACCTTATGTGGGACAACATCACATTGGTGGATGGTACAAAAAGAGGGTCTTTTAGAGTGGTGAGAAGTGAGAATCACCATCTCAGTTAGATTTATTCGGAGCAATGCATCTATCAAGACATGCAAATTCTATGGGAAGGATTCTTCTTCAAATCATGTTCAATAGTGTGAGAGACTCTGTACAAAGGGGTAGGAGGCCTTACCACCTTCACTGTGGGTGCACAAGTTCTATTTCACCTTGCAAGTCTATGCACGTGCATGGTATGTCTATGTGGAATTAAATAGAGAAATAAGTAATTGGCTATAACTAAATGTAGGTATGATTCAGAACTTTGACCATTTTTCTACTAAACCTTTGGTGAATGAGGCATTACAGGTTATGAAGCACTTGAATATGGGAGATAGTGCAAAGGCTTAGGAAATTATTCAGGAGCTACTAGGTGAGTCAGATCTGGAGGCACATTTTGAAGAAGAAGAGACAGATGAAGAACAACTTGGGTGTGCCTACCTAGAGATAGAAAAAGGTAAAATGGTCTACGTGATTGATGATAAAGAAGTGGAGAATCTAGATGTTGACCATACTATGGCTACATGTGAGGTCTTAGATAGTTTAAATGAGAAGGCACACATGTATCATGAACCTATGAAAATGAAGAAGGTTAAAATTGGGACAAATACGAAACCTAAGGAGGTCATCATCGGTGATTACTGGTCTGACTCAGAGGTTGCAAAAATCATTAAGCTACCACATGACTTACATGACTTATTTACTAGGGGCTATCATGAGTAGAAAGGAGTACATCACTCTTTGAGAAAGATGAGGATCAAGTTAAAGGAAGGTGCACACCTGGTTAGGAAGAGGCCTTACAGGATGAATCCTAATTTATGCGTCAAGGTAAAGGAATAAATTGATAAGATGTTGAAATCTAGAATCATTGAGCCCATTGAGGAGTCAAAATGGGTTAGACCTATGGTGATAAACATAAAGAAATATGGAAGGATAAGGATTTGTGTGGATTATAGGGAGTTGAATGTTACATGTGTAATAGGTACCTTTCCCACACCTTTTACTGAAGATATTCTAGAAGGCATTGCAGGGCGCAAGATCTACACCTTTAATGATGGATTTTCTGAATATCATCAGGTTTGGATTACTAAAGAGGATCAAGAGAAGAAAACTTTCACCACTGAGTGCGGAAGTTTTATATATATAGTTATGCCTTATAGATTAAAGAATGCACCAGCAATCGTTTCACGTATTATTGTTCAAGAATTCCAATATTTTATTCACAAGTTTTTATAGGTTTACTTGGATGATTGGATAGTTTATGGGCTACTGAATAAACCACTGTGATAATTTAAGACTTATGTTTGAGAGGCACTAAAAGTTGAGAACCTCCTTAAACATTAAGAAGTGTGTTTTTTACACCTTTTGGGGTTTTTTTCTGGCATACTATCTTTAAAGAAGGCTTGTTAGTAGACCTTGCTAAAGTTGATGTTATTCTGGGCTTAAAGGAAGCTAATAACCAGAGTGAGGTGAGTAGATTCTTGGGGTAAACAGGTTATTATAGGAAGTTTGTCAAAGGTTATGCTAGGATTTTCGTGCCCTTGGAGGAATTGCTAAAGAGTAAGGGAAAGTTCCATTGGGGGTGAGGCCTAATAACACTCGTTTGAGACATTGAATGAAAGGATTACTACAACACCTATTCTGTGCTTTCCTTCATGGTCCAAACCTTTTCATGTGCATGTGGATGCCTCTGGTATGGCCATTGGTGCAGTATTATCCCAACCTGGAGAAGGTACTGTTGATCATCCTATTTTTTTTACAAGTAGGAAATTGACACCAGCTAAACATAAATATATAACAACAGAGCGCAAGGCCTTGTCCATGATTTACGTGCTACATAAGTTTAGACAGTACTTGCTGGATACCCCATTTATATTCTATACAGACCACATGACACTAAAGTACTTGGTGAACAAGACCATTTTGTAGGGGCACATATGTCGTTGGATTATGTTGTTTTAGGAATTTGAATTTATAGTGGTGGTTAAGCTAGATAAGAGCAATTTTACACCAGATCATTTACCAAGGATTAACTCGGGTGAGGATGTGTAGAGCATTGAGGATGTAATTCTGAATGCACAAATTTTCAGATTGAACCACGTACCCTTTTCTTTAGAAGATATTGATGTCTTTTTACGAACTAGTGTGGCGCTTGAAGGGATGAAGAGTTTAGAGAAGAAATAACTTGCCATACATGCCATGCCTTATATGTTGATTAGTGGAAGCTTATACAAACTAAGCCAAGATGAAGTTATGCGCCGATGTGTACTTGAGAATGAGAGTGAAGTTATTATGGAGGAAGCTCATGGTGGGATTACAGGTGGACATTATACTAGGGATGCCACCACACACAAGATTTTGTTGGCTAGTTTGTGGTGGGAAACACTGTATAAAGATTATAAAGAATATTGTAAAGCATGTGACCATTTTCAGTGCCTTGGAAATCCTAGGCATACAGATGAAATGCCTTTGAGGCCTATTGCTAGTGAAAAACATTTTGAAAAGTGGGCAATTGACTTTTTGGGTCCTATTTTCCCACCCATGTGCAGGACCAAATTGTGCTACATTATAACTTACACAAATTATCTTACATGGTGGGTGGAAGCCTCACCTACAAAGGATTGCACAACAACTACAACAACAAGGTTCTTATGGGAAAATATAATTAGCAGGTATGGATGCCCATTAAGTCTGACAAGTGATAGGGGCACTCATTTTCCTAGTGAGACCATCAGGATATTATTAGTAGACTTTATGGTGGCACACCATAAAATAACACCCTATCACCCATAGGCTAATGGAACTACTTAGGCTTTCAATTATATATTGGGACATACATTGACTAAGATTTATGATATTGGAAGGAAGGATTGGGATGATAAAGTTTCTGTTGTACTTTGGGCATACATGATAACTTACAAAAGACTAAACAAAGCCACACCCTTTCAATTAGTGTTTGGCATGGAAACTACTTTTCCCATGGAATTCATGTTACCCTCTTTGTGTATTACATACGTAGGAGGTCTGAATGATGAATAAGCACTTAAAGAGTGCATTTATGAACTGATGCATCTAGATGAAAGGTGTGTCATTACCAGATGGAGTCAGAAGATAGAAAAATCTAGGAAAAAGGTGTGGTATGATAGGCATATTAAGGATAAAAACATTGATTTTGGAAAAATGGTTCTTATGTATGATTAAAAAAATTTCACCACCTTGGGAAGTTCCAAATGCATTTGTTGGGACCATATGTTATGACTTATATACTTGATTTAGGCACTAGAAAATTACAGACACTGGATGGGACACAGTTTCCTGGTTACTTTAACAGGAGTAGGTTGAAGCCCTACTATAAATAAGTCTTTTTGGTGTTTGTAATAAGGCATTATTTCCATTAGATTATATTTCCTTTAATGCATTTTATTTATATGTATTTCCTTTCAATGTTGTTATGCTTTGTCAATTTAGTTCAATGTTTTGTGTAATGTGTAGACACCTATAATTACGCCCAAGCAATTTAAATACTTAAATTGTGCTAATTATCCCCTTTCTCGCAAATCAATGACATATCATCAAAAGCACTCATTTTCCCTCATATCATCATTAATTAATTACACTAAGCTAATTAATTAAGTTGCCTATCCAACAAATGCCCTAATTAACGACTTTCCGTTAATAAATCACCCCTTCTACCTAGACTAATTAATTATTATTAATTAATTAGCTTTCCCTTCCATTTAACCAATAAATCAATATTTAATTGATTTAATCCCCTTATAATAGCCTAAATCGTACTAATATTCTTCTAATTGGCTTCTATAAGTTTACACCTACCTATTAATTAATCACATTTGATTAATTAAAATACCCCCCAACTCCCATGACTTGCTAAACATGTATTAAACTCTTCTAAAATAAGGTTACCTTTAATAAAGCAACCTTATCTATTCCTAATCATGTTTTACCTTTATCCCACATTCATGAGAATGTGTTGAATCCTTTATCCTTTGGGCTATATAAAGAGCCCTCCACCTACCTTTTTACTTACACCTAAACTTTCTAAGAGAGCAAATGCAAAGCATATAGCAAAGAGACTAAGAGCTTGCACCTTGCCCTTTTGAGAGTTCATCATCTTGAAGAGTTAAGCCTCTTTCTTAAAGTGCTTGGGTCATATGGGAGGTGTCAAAAGGGTCTTGTAGCCCAACTTTGATTAGCCCCCATTCCTAGGTTCTTGGAGCATTAAGGACAACTATTTTGATAGCCATGGAGCTTACTTAGGTCCATTCATTTATTTGTTGTTAGAGAATAGAGGAGTTTAGATATTTAGCATTGTTAGTTTCAAAGTTTGTATTGATGAATGCTAGCATCTAACCCTTGTTTAATTCTTATCATGATGGTGTTTATGCTTTGTTTTAGCTAAATTGTAGAACTATTTTAGGTGGTAGTTCTTGCTTCATTTGATTTAGCATTAAGCAAAGTATACATGCACACATTTGGCACACCCGGTGGGACATACTCCATTGTCCTTTGCACTTAATTTCAAGTTTTTGTAGTTAAGTTTTATTTTTGGTTACTAACCCTCTTTTACACATGTTGATCTAACTTATTTTTTTTTAACATGTTTTGTTGAGTTTGCATGTGTTGGATCTTCCTTGTAGGTATGAAGGAGGTGAAGTGCTGTCAAAATTGGAATTGAGGGGAAAATTTCAAGATTTCTCCATGTTTTCATTTTTAGAGCTTACGTTTTCAACATTCTACATGCTAGTTTTATCAATTTCTTGAAGATTTTAAATTCTTGAGCATGTAGGTTAGTGTTTGATAGTGCTGAGTCTTCTATTTACATATTAATGTGGTGGGTTGCTGTCAAAATTTAATCTTGGTGAGAAAATTTCAAGATTTTATCATGTTTTCATTTTTTGAGCTTACTTTTTCAACATTTTACATGCTAGTTTTGTCAATTTCTTGAAAATTTTCAATTCTTGAGCATGTAGGTTAGTGTTTGATAGTGCTGAGTCTTATATTTACATATTAATGTGGTGGGTTGCTGTCAAAATTTAATGTTGGTGAGAAAATTTCAAGATTTCATCATGTTTTCATTTTTAGAGCTTACTTTTTCATCATTCTACATGCTAGTTTTGTCAATTTCTTGAAAATCTTAAATTTTTGAGCATGTATGTTAATGTTTGATAGCGTTGAGTCTTCTATTCATATATTAATGTGATGGGTTGTTGTCAAAATTGAATCTTGGTTGGAAAAATTTGCCCATTTTACATATTAAGGGATGTTTTTTTTGACATTTTTAAAGTGCATGTCAAGTGCATACCCATGAGCATAAGAGCATATGCGTAACCCATTTTCCGAAGGCCATAACTTTTGCTCCCGACCTCGAAATGACTCCATTTTTTTTTTTACGTTGGAAAGGTATTGAAGTTAACTATGCAATGAAAACATAAATTTGGGATTTATACTTACAGAAGTTGTAGGTTTTTCTGTTATTTTAAAATTGGTCATTTTCTAATATGTCTAATGTTTTGATGAATGTTGTATTTCCATGCTTACTCGATTTAGATCAAAGCGTGTGTATGCTCTTCTCTTGCAACTTTTGGTGATCTTGAGAATCAAAAACAACTTTGATTAAACTTGGAAATTTAATTATTCATTTTGCTTAAGGGAATGAACCTTTTACAAAGTATTTTTCAACGGTCCTTTGATTTGAAGTTTTCCATTTCTATATAGTTGGGCTAAAGTTTGTGTATGCTCTTCTCTTGCACCTTAGGGTGATCTTGAGAATCAAAAGCAACTTTAGTCTTCATTTTATAACATTTTGGTAAATTAGAAACTTCATCTTTCACTTTTGGTTTAAGGGAATGAACATTTATCAAAAAAATTATATGGTTCATTGATTGAAAAGATTTTATTTACTTTTTAGTTGGATTATTTGTTGTGTATGCTCTTCTCTTGCATCCTTGGATGATCTTGAGAATCAAAATCAACTTTTAATCCTCTTTTAAATAATGTGATTTTCTTGGAGAACTACTAACGCTTGAGTGCAGGACCTAAAAACGCTTGTCAAAAAAAGGAGGAATCAAAACGAAATCAAAAACTACTAATATAGTTGTTATACAGGTTGCCAAAAGATGTTCAAGTAAAGCACACCTAATTAAACAAGATAACAAGAACAACATATTCAAAACACTGTATTGCAAGTTTCGGAAAAGGGTACGTCCCTCTCCGCTCAACTGGAACATAACCCCTTTGGCATAACGCCTTAAGCTACAACAATGGGGGTGGTTCCAGGAACCCTAAAGTAGTCCACGCAAGAGGGAACCTTGTGGAAGAAACGAGAAGTGCTCCGTACTACCTACTTGACTAGTGATTCCTTTGTGAGATAGAGTTACAGGTTGTCCATTGTGGCGACCTCAGTGATAGTACACATAGATGCACTAGTTGCCTACTGTTCTTGAAGGGGGTAAAGTAAAGCCGAGATACTCCCAAACTAGTCAGTGTGACTTTTTGGGTAAATCACGCTCACTCGTGGCAACTTTGTAACGCCTAGGGCGAGAGAACCACCTAGGAGAATATACTTTGGCCAGGAGCCCACTTTGACCACTTTAAAACAGTGTTGAGTTGTGAACCTTCTTTTTGAGAAACGTGTGACGTATTACTTTCACCTAGTTTTTACTTGCCTTAGGGCAAGGTGAAACTCTGCCGAAGTGAGACTAGCATTTTTTGTCATTTTTTCTTGATTTATTTCCTTCATATTCTTTTGACACGTTGTTGATCAAAAGAGGTGTGATTACCTTTGTGTTGCCATTCGACTGTTTCTCTCACTTTTATGTCCGTTTACGCCCATCCATGTTTGCGGCTGGGTTAGTTAAACATCTAAAGTGAGTGGAGGCGTTTTCACGTCATTTGGTAGCCATTGTGATCTTGATACCCACGTCAAGATCGTCATTGTAGTTAGGCGTGGTTCATCACTGCGGACTTCCATAAGAGGAGTTAGTTTGTTTGTCTCATATCATTACAATTTCGATATTTACGTCTTGTTTCTTGTAAAACTCGACATAAATACCTATATTGTACGGTTACGCTGCACACATTCTTAACTATTCCTAGCTATACTTTGAGCTTTTTTTTGTTTAGTTTTATTATTACCTCGATTTCAAAAGGTGTTAGGAACTACCATTTGTGCGTGTTATATCAATAACACCTCGATATCAATAACTCCACTTTCTTACAAAGTGGGTTAACATATCTTGGTGATATTGTTGTGTCATTCGCAAATCGTAATTGACACTTTTTGAGATATAGGTCTTAATCAGACTTGAGCTTGCTCATTGTATATCTTGATTGGGAGATCGCATTTAACTTCATGTATTTACTTACATCTTGTTCATTCCTTTGAACTTGGCATAAGTGGAGACATCTTGTTAATCATATGGCGTCATAAATTACTTTAAAACGTAATCTAGGAGGTACTTCATTTGATTAAGTTTTGATACCAAACGATTGTTTCATTGGTGACTTTAGCATTCTATCACATTGGTATTCTCACACTGTTAATTTACTCTTAACACGTACATCTTGTGTTTCACTTAGGGGTAGTCATTGAATTTTGAACAAATCTACAACTTACCTTAGTGAAACTTATCACGAAAACATGGCTCCCAAGATGCGTCTAGGGTTAAAGAAACAAACATATGAGGAACAACAGGCACAAGCTTGGGAAACCTCTAACAGACAAGGGTCAAACCCATTTATCGGACACAATCTAGGACCACTATTTTCTGCAGAAAAGGAAACAGAAGAGATGGTCGATCATAGTGAAAATGAATTAGAATCACCACACGCAGACTTTGATTTTGACCCCACTCTACTAGATGAGTTTCTCCTTAGAAACAAAGATAGAGTTTTGGCACGGGTCATGGAATTAGGGGCCAAATTGCCCATTGAGAAGGAACTAATACTACAAACAAATGACACTACTATGGAGGAACACCCCCTTATCAATATGGAAGATATTTTAACAGGCGGACATGCTTCCACTTCTTACGCAGAAAATGATAAAGTGGTAGGGCATAGAATACCCCTCATCAAAGTGCCACGAAGAAACAAGATAGAACATGAGATAGGGGACGAACCTCCACAATACGAAGAGGAGGAACCTTTAGAAGAAGAAGACACAAACCAAGTCACAATCCAACAACAACTCAGTAACTTAAGCCGGCAACTAGCTTTGCTTACTTTCCAAGTATAGAAAGACACAAACAAGAATGTTCAAAAGTCAAAGCCTAAGTTTAGGATCCACAAACTCCATCGAGAAAACCAAGGCGAAGAAGACACAGGGTATCATCATGTACACATCCCTGCTTCTCCTACTAAAGAACAATTGCTCGCACAAGACGTACAATATATGAAAGCAACGCTTGCGAGCATACAAGAAAGCAATATAGGGAGTATTAGGAAATACCAATACGAAGAACTATGCCCCTATCCTTTGACAAGACAATGACCCTTCAACCCTTTCCAAAGAAATTTGATATGCCAAAGTTTGACAAATACAAAGGAAAGGGAGACCCAAGGGATCATGTTAAAGATTTCTACATGGCATGTCAAGAGGTTTCTTATAGTGATAATTACCTCATCAGACTTTTTCCTAAGAGTCTCGGAGGTCAAGCATTAGAATGGTTTACGCGCTTGCCACGAGGATCAATTTTCACCTGGCCAGAATTGGCGGAAAGATTCATGTGTCATTTCTCATATAACATAGAGAGTGACGTCACCATGGCAGACTTGTGCGGCACAAAACAATGCCCAAATGAGACCTTCGCCAGCTTCCTCCAACGATGGAGAGGGATAGCTAGTCGCTTCCCTTGTGCTTTCCCTGAGAAGCAACTAGTCAGTATTTTCGTCCCTAATCTCAACCCAGATATAGCTTTCCACCTCCAAATGCATTGTGTCCGCACCTTTGAGGAGGTTATCGAGAAAAGGATTCAAATAGAAAAGGCTCTCATTGCCAAAGGCACCCTCAAAACCCAATCTAAAGACAACCAAAGTGTTAAACCCGCTGAAAAGCCAAAGATATTTAACAAAAACAAAAACGTGGTGGGAGACGAAATCACTGATTCCAAACGTGTTCAAACGGTCCAAACCAGTCAACCTTTTAAACTGACCAAGGGCCTAATTCAACCACCACCAAAGCGACGAACATTCACCTCCCTCAATGAACCATTGTCTATCATACTAAAACAGTTGGATGCGGCCCACATGATGACCTATCCTACAACGCAACCGTTTGATGACAACACTCCTAAACCTTCATGGTATAAGGAGAATGAATACTGTGAAATGCATCACATTAAAGGTCATAAAACAGACAAATGTTTGTGACTTCTCCACTATATTCAAGACCTCATTGACAACGGGGAGATAGAGGTGGATAACCCTAGCTACATGCAAACACCTAACGAGAAAATGGGGATTTATAAGGAACCATTCCCCAAGCATGATAAGTCGGAAAAGGAAAAACCGGATCGGGGAGAGTCATCCCAAACCTATAAAGCCACAAATTACTTGTATACCAAGAGAGATAAAAATCATTACGATTCACTTATTGGATGTATTCACTCCCCTACTGACCGTGACAATACCATCTGGATCAAGGGAAAGGACTGCGCTGCGGTAACAAGGCGTGCCCACCTCGTGATTCTAGAACCCTCTCTGTTGACCCCACAAACTGGTAAATATAACCTTTTAGAACAACTTGAGAAGACACCTGCTAAGATCTCGATCTTAGATCTTCTCAAGATATCCAATGTGCATAAGGACATTTTGTATCAAACTCTTCAGGGGTCGGGAGTGCCTTTAGAAGTCGATCCTGCATACCTTCAAGCCGTGGTGGAAAATATTGCACCCAGTGAGCATCTCACTTTCAACCATAGGGAGGTCCCTACCGAGAATCTTACACATAATCTTCCCTTATACATTGAGGTAGTTGTTACCCACAAGAAAATCAAACGGGTGCTTGTGGATAACGGATCTGGATTGAACATCTGCACGCTTAAATTAGTCAAACAATTGGGACATACGGAAGAAGATCTTGAGTCCCATATCATCACTATCACCGCATACGACAACGCGGAAAGAGAGTCAGCAGGCACCATTACGCTGCCAATGGAGGTGGGCCCCACTTGCCATCAGACAAAGTTTCACGTCTTAGACTTGGAACTTCCATATAATATGCTTCTAGGCCGACCATGGATCCATGCCATGCAAGCAGTGCCATCAACATTTCATCAATGCATCAAGCTGAAGCATGAGGGACATACAGTAACAATACCAGGAGACTCAGATCCCTTTGCTCATTGTAGAGCTCTTAATAGCTTTACACGAAAGGGTACATACGCTTGTCCCTCCACAGATATAGCTGTCCCTCTTCATTCTGAGGCCATGGAATCTCGAGTAGATTCAAATTCTCTTCGTTCTTGCACTCATGGGGCATCTACTTCAACATCTCCATTTAATTCATGGGAGATGAAAATTTTGGAATATGGCTGTGGGGAGTATAATGTACAACAAGCACTCTTGGTTTCTGACCTCTCCTTGTCGCCCAAGACTAGAGGTCGACCCAACTACTGCTTCAGGAGACCTAGAGAGGAACATACTATTGGGTCGTTCCTACCTGGAGGCTTGTTAGATGAGGAAAAATTACTTGATCCACCTACTACTTGGGTCCCTGAGGACACTCAGCCATCTTGTTATCAAACCCCAGAATATGAAAAATCTAGCAGAATGATGTACTCCATGGGCTACAAAGGCCTAGGATGTGGGAGGAATGAACAAGGACAAAGAGAACCAGTCCCTCTTCCACATTTCAAAACAGAAAGATATGGCATTGGGATTCGCCCTTATGGAGCACACCCCAACGATCAAGATGCGACTTGTTCTGAGCATGAGGATAGCTCTGATTATCTAGACAGCGATACGGATTCCTGTTGTAGCCAATATGAGGATCTGGCCTCCACGAACCTTTTCATGAATAATGCTATCCTAACCATCACCCCCAATGAACCAACCCTTGACCTTGTATACCCCTCCCTTGTTGAATGGGACCAACAACATCACGTGCCACTAGATTTATTCGAGAATGACGAGGCTATTGCAGAGTTCATGGGCATAAGGGATACAATTCCCATTGGAGATCACAAGAATGGTTTCTTTATCGACTTAGACACCTGCGCCTACTTCGGGGAGGAGGCTAAACTTCATGGTCAGCAAAATTTAAAGAAAAGCGAGGGAAAGAGTTCTAAAGAAAATCCTCGGCAAAAATCAAAGTCCAAGTCACACAGTGAAAACCTCTTTGAGGCATTGGCTGACAAACAAATAAGAAAATCAAAGGACAAACAAAGTGACCACGCCAGGGATGAAAATCTTGTAGAGACATCCTTGGATGAAGATCTCAACCTACCTCCCGATCCCACGCGTATGGAGGATTTATCTAAATTGTTAGTTGAAGAAACCATTGATGTCAATATTGGCACTGAAGAAGATCCCAAGATAGTAAAATTGGGAGCATCACTCTCAGCCAGAGAACAAAAGACTTTCACTATGCTACTGCGAGAGTTTATTGATGTGTTCGCATGGTCTTACAAAGACATGCCCGGCTTAGATCTAACTTTGGTCGTGCATAACTTGGTTGTGCACGCAGATGCTAAGCCTATCAAACAGAAGCTTTGAAAGATGCACCCAAGAGTGGCCTTGTTAGTTAAAGAAGAGTTGGAAAGGTTGCTTGCAGCAAGATTCATCAGGCCAATTCATTATTCTGAATGGATATCGAACATTGTTCCTGTCCAGAAGAAACCTATTGGTATCCGAATTTGCACAGATTTTAGGGACATCAATAAAGCTTGCCCTAAAGATGACTTTCCGTTGCCCAACATTGACATGATTGTTGACTCAACCACAGGGTATGAAATTCTATCACTTATGGATGGCTTTTCGGGTTATAATCAAATTAAGATCGCTGAGGAAGACCAACACAAAACAGCTTTCACAACTCCTTGGGGCACCTTCTGTTATCAGGTGATGCCATTCGGCATTAAGAATGCGGGAGCAACTTATCAGCGGGACATGACAGTAATATTTCACGATATGATTCATGACATCATGGAAGACTATGTTGACGACATCCTGGGAAAGTCCAAAACAAGAGAGGAACATCCTATAATTTTGCGGCGTATCTTTGAACGCCTACGTGAATACAAAGTCAGGCTAAATCCAAAGAAGTGTGTCTTTGGTGTGCTATCTGGGAAACTATTAGGCTTCATCGTGTCAAGACGAGGTATTGAGGTAGACCCTGCTAAAGTATCTGCCATCACAAAAATGCCTCCACATGAGAATATCAAGTAACTGCATAGCTTGCAAGGGAAAATTCAAGCCATCCGCTGCTTTATCTCCCAGCTTGCAGATAAATGTCACTCATTCACTCATTTGCTTAAGAAGGACATCACTTTCATCTAGGGACCTGAGCAACAACAAGCCTTTGCTTTGCTTAAAAAGTACCTGGCTAATCCACCTGTCCTCATGCCTCCCACTCCGGGAGAACCACTTTTGCTCTATATTTCCGCTATGCAATATGCTATTGGTGCACTGCTCGCCCAATATGACCTTAGCCATAGAGAGAAAGCAGTGTACTATCTGAGTCGCACCCTCATCACCTATGAACGTAATTATCCTCCGATTGAGAAGGCTTGCTTGGCTGTTGTTTTTACCTTTCAGAAACTTCGCCATTACCTGCTAAATACTAAGACCAAGCTCATATCCAAGGTTGACCCACTCAAGTATTTGTTGTCCAAACCCGCCCTCACAGGTAGAATGGCTAATTGGATCATTCTACTCAGTGAGTTTGATATAGAATTTGTCCATCAAAAATCAATTAAAGGACAAGTACTTGCTGACCAGCTAGTGGAAGCACCTTTGTAAAGCACAGAACCTTTGAGTCTGGATCTGCCAGATGCATCTTTGCTCTACATTGAAGAATCTGTCGTATGGCAGATACATTTCGATGGATCTTTTACGTTTCATGGTTCAGGTGCAGGAGTGGTCCTTATTACTCCTTCAGGTGATCCTATACCACAGGCTTTCTGCCTAGCCTTCCCTTGCATGAACAACATTGCGGAATATGAAGCACTCATTGTAGGGATGAAGCTAGCTATCAAGTGGAATATTCAACATGTGAAGGCTGTAGGTGATTCACAGCTAATCATCAAACAGGTTAATGATGAGTATAAAGTTAAGGATGACAAGCTCATACCTTATAAGAAGTTGGTGGAAACTCTGAAGGAGTATTTTGTGCGCATTACCTTTGAGCAAATCCCAAGAGTGCATAATAGATCGGCAGATGCTATGGCAACGGTGGGATCTATGCTTCGTATTCCGCCAAGGAACAATGATATTCCATTCTTCGTAGAAAATCTACGCTAGCCCGCGTATGACATGCCAAAACCTTGCTTGGCTTGTGAGGTTGTTGGTCCCCATTCACCATGGTATGAACCCATTTTCACCTATCTTAAGGACAGTAGATTCCCTCCCGAAATCTCCCGCTCTTAAGAGATGTAGTATCTACAAATGGGTTTTTATGGGCTACGATTGGGAGTCACACATTTGGCATTGTAAAGTAAGTGATTATAACCATAGAACTAAGGACAAAAAAGATGACTTGGATAAGTTATTGGTGGTAAAAACAAATATGAGAATAGAGAATGATATGGCTGTAAATGACAACACATAGGAACAATTATTGTCAAATGTAGGACTTTTATAGCTTTATGAACTCCCCTATTTTGGAAAATGAAAGAAGTTGTGTCAGTGGTTGATGAGTTGAGTCCATGAGGACTTATTTTAGTTTTTTGGGTGGTGAATGAGGATTACCATGCCCGTGATTAGGAGACTGACAGGATTAAGGAGTTCAGGAACCAAGTTCAAAAATGATCTCACTAACAAGGAGGGCATAAAAGACATTAAGAAAATGTTGGGTTACATGAAGGGAGGGTGGGGATGGATATCCCCAAGTTGCAGAAGTACCATTTTGTTCAGGTGACAAAAACCTCCTCAGTAACTTGAACAACTAAAAGCGTTGGTCGCAGGTGAATAAGGCATGGTTACACATTGCAAAGAAGATGACATAAGGAGTAGTATACAATTTGGCTAGCTTTATTGCTAATACCATTATTGAAGAGATGCACAAAGGTGGGAAGATAAGTTTTGGCATGACCCTTCTGTCTCTTCTCTTTGTAGATATTGGAGTGCCCAATGGGACAACAGATAAGATGTGGCAGTACCCAGAGGAAAAGAAATATCTAATAGATATATTTACAAAGTATACCTATGATGGATCCATGAGCGGACCCTATAAGCATAAAAAAGAACTTTGGTATGAGTGCAAGTGCACTACGTTTGAGGAAAATTGGAGAATACCTAAGGATATTCCTTCAGTATTGGACAAACAAGTAAAATTTGTAGTTTGCCAGCATTTTTGCATAGGGCACTTTGGCATGAAGGATGGAAATTGGAGCCCTTAGTGAAAGCTCCCCTATGCCCTCACTACATGCTACTTTTAGTCATCAGTGCACATGTTCTCAAACACGTGGAGGTTGATCTTAAATGTAGCTAAGGTAGATTGTAACTATCATACGCTCTGGAAGATATATGTCTACTTGGGTAGGTCTGCATATATCGAGAAGTTGATTTCAAATGATATTAATATCAATTCTATGAGATTAGAAATTGGGAAGGTTAGAGTGACTAAGGTATACATATACCTTAAGCCAAAATTGGAGAATGGGAAATATGTAGAGAATGAATTCAAGCTCTCTAAGTTATCCAAGGGAAACCATACAGTGGGTACCATGCAGGATAAGGAGGAAACGTTTCCCCTTGGAGATGAAGGAGAAGAAGAGGAGGAATAAGTGAAGGAGAACAGTGGTGGCTTGGATCATGGCAGAAGGAGGCAACCCACAACAATCCTTCAAAATAAACACAAATATGAGAGATAGGGGAAGAGGAGCCTATAATAGAGGAAGAGAAATATTTAGCAACCAGAAAGAAGGTGGAAGACACAATCATCAAGATCCACAAGAAAGAGGAAGAGGAAGGAGCAAAAAAACTTCTAGAGGTGGTTTTACACAAAGGTATGATAAATCAAATGTACAATGCTATTACTGCAAAAGTTTGGACATTATGCTAGTGAATACAGACATAAATAATATGATTTGAGAAATCATAATGCAATATTCACTAAAACAAAATAAGACGAACTTGAGAAGAATGAAAAGAGTGGAACTATGTTTTTAACATGAAATATAGCTGAGAAAGGAAACAAAAAAACATGGTATTTGGATAGTTCATGCAACAACCACATGTGTGAAAATATAGAAATTTTAATAACATAGATGGAGAAATTATATCTAAAATGAAGATGGAAACAAATGACAAAGCTCCAGTGATGGGCAAAGGCAACATTTCCATTATTACCAAGCAAGGAGACAAGAGGCAGATCAATGATGTCTTCTATGTCCCAAGACTGAAGTATAATATTCTAAGTATTGGGAAGCTTTTCCAAAAAGGATATAAGGTGAAGTTTGAAAATGGAGAATGCACTATATATGATAAAAGTGGAAGCAACAAGCTGATTGAAATAATGACGACGACACAAAATAAAATGTTTCCTTTGAGGATGCAGAGTGAAAGCGCAACAACATTTAAAACAATAACTATTGATCAATCTACTCTTTGGCACCTCAAGTATGGACATTTGAGTTTTGGTGGATTGAATGTTGTATATAAAAATTAAATGGTTAGAGGAATTCCCCTATTGAATAACCATATAAAGTATGTGAAGGATGCATATTGGGGAAGCAACATAAAAATGATTTTCCCTTAGGAAAATCTTGGAGAGAAAGCTCACCTCTTGAGTTGATACATTCGGGTTTGCGTGGTCCCATGAAGACTCCCTCCTTGTCTAAAAGTGAATATTTCATTAATTTTATAGATGAATTCAGTAAAAGGACATGGGTTTATTTCTTAAAAAATAAAGTAGAGACATTTGAAGTATTCAAATAATTTAAGGCCATGGTTGAGAAGCACAGTGGCCATTATATAAAGACATTGAGAATGGATAGAGAGGGAGAGTATATATCAATTTTTTAAAAAAAATTTATGTAAGGAGCATGGGATTAAGAAACAATTTAGAACAAGGTATAAACCACAACATAATGGTGTAGTAGAGAGAAAAAATCGAACCATTTAGGAAATGGAAAGAATCATGATCAAAGCAAGAGGATTGTCTGATGAATACTGGGATGAAGTAGTTGTAATAACATTATATATGTTAAATATATTTCCTACAAAGAATGTGAGGAACATGAAACCTCAAGAGGAATGGAGTGGAAGAAATCCAAGTGTTGGGTACTTGATAGTTTTTTTGTGTGTAGCATATGCACATGTGTCGAAACAAAGAAGATAAAAATGGGATAATAGAGGAGAGAAATGCATTTTCATTGGGTATAGTGATAAATCTAAAGCTTACAGATTATACAATACAATCACAAAGGAAATGATAATCATCCGGGATGTTCAATTCATTGAGGAAACATATTGGGGAGATGTACAAGAAATGGAGCAACAACAAACAAAGGTAAACATACCTATCATTGATGCTGAAACAGAAGATGGTAGAATAAACAATGCACCAAGTTGGACACACATTTCAAAAAGGGGTGAATATTCAAATGGAAGAGTCCAAAAAAGCATGCAAGGACTAGAAAATGAGGAATCTTCATCATCATCTAACTCAAATCAACAACAAGGTTGAATGAGGAGTGTACAACAGATTTATGAGCAGTCAAGGTATGATAAAAATGAAAATTAAATGATTAATTTTGCTTTATTTTTAGTAGCAGATCCTATTTAATTTGAGGAATCAATTAAGGAAAATAAATAGTGTGAAGCAATTGATGAAGAAATGCATTCAATTGAGAATAATGGAACATGGGAGTTAGTGGACCATCAAATAGGAAAGGAAATTATTGGATTCAAGTGTAGACAACAAATTTGGGTCACACTCTCCTTGGTCCCCTTTAATTAATTAACATAACGTATTCAACTAACCATGACCCCTTACCCAACATTCATATTAATTTAATTAATTAAAATTGAATTAATGTTCAACCTCACATTATTAATTAATTTAATTATGTTAATTTACACATCACCTAGACACCTCACCATGGACTTTTTCCTAGCCTATTAATTAATTAAGACTAGGTCCTTACTTATCCCAAAAAACTGGGACTTAGTCTAACCCTAAAATTAAATTCTTATTCCTTTTCCAACAACCCTCCCACTTATCTAAGTGAGAACCCTCACTTGAGACCCAGATCGAAAATCAAAATAATGCTAGAAATAGTAAAGATCTTCCTATTTTTGGTAGATCTAGACTTAACCACCTTAACTGACGTCAGTTATTCCTTAACCAATGCCAATCACCTAACCGCCAACAATTACTTTATATACAATTTTACAACCTTTTACCCAGGTTGGTCATTTTTTAGTTTTGAGAGAACTATTGCATTCAAGCACAAATCCAAAGCCTCTCAGCATCCAGACGACATAGAATACTCAACCACGTGCCCAAGGAAGCATCTGGTTCTCCTTCCATAGCATTTTAATACTCATGGGAATATTACAGGAGTACCACTACGGCACTGACTCTAGGATATCTTCACAGATAAACTACCTCCCACCTTCACCTACCTGATATGTAAATGCAAGTAAGTATACATGATTTCAACCATATTGTGCTTGTTTCCATGTAAGTAAGTATACATGTAAGTATATATTCCTTACCTCTTTCATTATATTTTATTTCTACCTGTATTCCTTTATCTCCACCTCCTCACCAATCTACCAACCCAACCACCTATAGCCTTTTTTCCTTCTGTAACTTCCCCCTCTATATCCTTGAGTCCTCTCAGTAATATCAGGAACCTAACCACACCCTTCTTACTCTCTGTGCAATCATAGAGAAGCCCCAAAACCATTTTTATCAAATTATTTTCAATTTTCCCTGCTATCGCTAGTTACCTAACCACCGTTAGTTTCACCTCTATACCTATGTTAGTCACATGACCGAAATTGGTCTCTGTGTCATTTCATTCCTTTGACCAGCAATCCTCTCGATCAACTAAAAATAACCCATACCTCATCCGATCAACCCCAGACCCCTGTCAAACCTGTAAAAACCCAGAATAACCTACCAAACCTCAAGATTTAATCATAACCTTTCCTGTTAGATTATATTTTCTTTTTTGTATTTGCACAAGATACCTAAATCGTATAACTACAGTAGGATTTCCTTACCTCATGAAATTTGCATTAAAATGTATTTGAAAGTGTATTGAAAGCATTCTAGGAAGTTCCTTGATTCTCAGATCTAGCACTCGCTAGGAAGTCCACTAACCTATATTATTAATATTATTTGGTGGTCTTGTTGTGTTTCTTATATAGGTGATTCCTCCTATCCAAAGGTAAGCTCTTTACGACCAGCTTGGATCAAAAAGTCAGTAACGTGCACATACAACCTTTGACCTATATCTCCTAGGTACCTCCTAACCTATTTCTTATTCAACTTTAACCAAAAGAAACAAATTAGGTGAAACATCTTGGCACGCCCGGTGGGACCCATAAGGGATTCTTCGCATTGTTCATTCCTTGTGAAAATATTGTGTGTCTATTTTCATTCAAAATGAGTTCACATTAAGATTATTCTCTAGAAATATTCCTTTATTTTGATTATCTCAGTGGCACTTGTTTTTTGGGATTAAAAAGAATTCTTATTTCTTTTCTTGTATTGCATTTAGTGAAATTCATACCCTTGACCTCTTCATAATTTGTTCTCATTGAATATAATTTGTGGATTTGGGTTTTAAAACTTGTGCACTTACATTGTTGATTTTTTTGCATTATAGCTAATCTAAAATTGTGGGCAACCTAAATGTGGGAAGTCATGCCCAACTGATGGTTGAAAAATTGAACCGTAGCTCACATTTTGCACACTTTCCATACCAAATCACTAAAACCAAATTACACAATTCTTAAACAAAATCTTTCCTAGAAGAAGTTGTCAACGATCACATGATCAAAGGATTGACAGTGGGCTCCAGTTGTTTTCTCTCTCTAGTCATCATCTCAGAGAAGGATATCCCATGCCAAAACTTACCTAAAACTAGTCATAGTTGTCAGCTTTTATAGGGCATCCTTGTTAACCAAAAATTCTATTATGCTTACAGTCAGTCCTAAATGGCATAAGTCACAACATAAAATATACAACATATGATTTTGCGTTTGTTAGCTTTTTGTCTACTTTCATTTTGAGGTGTGAGTTGTGTTTCATCATTCGTTCTTATCCTTTTACACCCCACATCACATTTGGTGTCTTCTAGTTTTATTCTGGGCCTATTAGGACTCCTCATATCCATACTCAATCTCTGGGTTGGCCTTTTTATTTGATCAGAATCACCAAAACTTCATTTTTTCTTCTCTTCCTAGATTTCACAGCAACTGATATCAGTCCAGCAATAGACATCATTTGTATCATCTTACCGGCATCGGTTGAATGACTGACATCGATTAACTGACCGACATCAATTTATATAATTTTTCGTTATTTTTTCCAGAATAGTATTCTCCACCTTCCTGTTCTTTTCGTGGTTTTTTATACCATTTTAATCCCACTCTAGAGTCTCTAATATTATTTTTAGGATCCAGGTTGACCCATTTTCACCTGTCATTGTCAAATATTTAAATCCCTTATTCTTTATAGTAGCCGACATTAGTCTGAGCTAACCAGCCCCGATTACCCTTATACCAACATCGGTCTCTGTATTCTAACTTTCCAATCAAAACAATGATATAATCACTCATTTTAGACTGATTTTTCCTCATTATTTTTTTCTACATCATCAACAAAGATTAGAATACCTAATTCATAGTTAGTCACATGGTTTTGACTTGTAAACAAGATAACGCTCTCGTGTTTCATGCTATCCACTAGCCACTTCCATCTAGCCCATCACCCCCTTAAATCTCATTACCCATGGACCCTAATTAGGATCTTTCCATACCCACTAGTGATTATGAGTTTTTGAGACTCCTTGATCACAACCCCGATACTATGAAATATTATCTTGCTCATTTATATACCCATGATTCATTAGGGAAGCTTGTATACGAGATGCATGTGTCCATTCCTCCTACCCTCACACCCACTTTTGCATCAGCTACTACTAGATTAGCCTTACCCTCTTCCATCTTACCACCTGTGGTTTCCCAACTTGACCCTACATCATCGATATCGGTTACATGGATGGAATCTATCACACCTTTAACTTTTGTCGCTCCTATAATGTCAACCATGCCTTTATCAACCACCTTGAGTGTAGGTATCTACATCTGTAATATCTCATATATCTATTACATCTCATCCACCAATGGTGATGGTAGCCCATAATCCCTTCCAAAACATTATCCTCTCCATCCCATAGTCTCATCCTCTGATTGTTATGAGAGTATTTACGTACACTCCACCTACCTAAACTTATCACCAACAACCCCTATTTCATCTATCGCTTATTCAAGATACTTGCCATCTACATCTATTTCATCCTATATTTCTTCCTCACAATTTTCGTACTCGACACCACCACATACTGGGATGCTGCCAACATCATACCCTCCTCATCTAGCCCCTTATATTGTAGGAGGTGCCCAATCATCACAACCTACCAATGATCTTATCAAAATGATGATGGAAAATATGCATATATTAGAAGCCTCTACCTCTGGCTTGCGTAATACTCTAACTTATGATGAGATATGTAACGAGCCTATTCACTTTTCTATACTGATTCTTCCATACCTTATGCATTGGGAAATTCCTAAATTCAACTAATTCAACACACTTGTGATATTTTAAACACATGTGCTATCTAATCTCTTAGGATGATGCATTACTCCTATGAACATTTCCATTATTGTTAACAGGACCTACTTTGGATTGGTACAATGCTCTACGTAGGCACTCCATTTTCTCATTCAACTAAGTAGCTCAAGCTTTCCTAGACCAATTTTCTATCAACATTGTCAAGAAGGTCACCATGAATGACTTGTATGTGATATGCCAGTACGAAGACAAATCTATCACAAATTTTGTCGCTCATTGGTGAAGCCTGATCAACCAAATCACATTCCAACTACCTCAAAATTATTTAATAAAGTTGTTCACCAGGGTTTTTTCTAGACACATCTCACTAACTATCCAAGTTCAAACCTTCCGCATGTTTGACGAGGAATTCATCATGGCCCAAAAAATTGAAATTCATGCCATTGAAGAAAATAAGATACAATTGTGTAACAAGAACCCTGCGTTTAAATCAAACGATACCTCTTCTTATTCCAAAATGCAAAATAATTACTCTAAAGTAAAAGGATATACCAACGCAATAGTTTTGAAAGATGGCCCATCTCACCCATCCAACCAATCAAAGCCTTCTTCCAATATTTCTCATGTTCAAGCTTTTCAGTTCAAGTGGGAGCAATGAAAATATACACCCATAGGAGAACCCTACTCTTTAGTTTTAGAAAATATTCTAAAATCTAGAGCAATCACTCTTCCAACCATCAAACCACATACTGGTTTTGACCCCTTTCATCCTATGTCTGCATGGTACAAATAAAATGATTATTACAACTATCATCGTGATAGAGGTCATAGTGACAATAATTGTATAAATTTTTAAAATATTGTCTAAGAAATGTTAGATAATGGAGATCTTGTATTGGATAATCCTAATGCACTGGCTATTCAGAAACTTCACATATTCAAGAAGCCATTGCCAAATCACACCTCGTCTTCTAAACAAACTGGTGAAACCTTGACCAATGATAGTAACATTCGTGAGGTTCATGTTGTTTTCGACATCATACTAGCTCTCCCTGCTCAATTTCCTCCTACTCCATATATCAAGGAGAATCTTGCATGAGCTCCTCCATCCAAGAAGGGACTTATTTAATCTACTCCTTTACCCACAGAGGATTCTCCCTAATTTCCTCCACCCATGGAAGAGTCTGCCATATCCACCGATGCAGTTTCCCCACTCACCTCTCGACCTAACGAGAAACCTACAGTACTTACTCTTCTACCCATGGGAGAGTCATATTTACCTTCTTCTTCACCAAAATATGAGCTTACCGCATCCAACTTGTCATCTCCCCTACCCATAGGGTATCCATTAGCAACATCCCTTCCTATTGGTGACAATTCTCCATTGGATTTCAAGGATCCTGTTGATTTGATCTCATCTCTTTTACCCATAGAGTTTTAAGCCAACCATTTCCCTATCTCAAATAAATTCTTTATAGGGATTACTAACAAATCAACATCATCCCCCCTACAGTGGTGCCATTTTCACATTTGGCTGACCACTTGGATTATGTTGACAATTCCATTCTTTAGGGATGCCTTCAGCTGCCTTTCTCAACTCAAATGCAAATGTTGTCTACCAATACTTCCATGATCTATCCAAAGGTGTTTCAGACAACCAAACCCACCATGCCCATACCAGTTGTAGCGACCTCTTCTTCATCACCCTTGCCCACACCTAAACCTTTACCATCAAATGAACTTTTACCTATGCCAAAAACCTTTCTTGCTCCTATATCTTCCTCCGCGTCCAAACCCATTTCCACGTTGGGAGTCATGCCGATATCAAGCCTAGTCCATCCTTTTGTCAAATTGGATTTAGCCATACCCTTACAAGCTATCGTAAAGAATATTCCCACACCTAAGAGGAAGACCCAACCTCTTAGGTAGCATACACCAGCTTCACTCACTACCCCTTTGTCACCTTCACCACTTCCATCTATCATAGGTCCCCACCCATCAACCTTGGCCAAGCAGCCTCTTATCTAGAGTAAACCAAAAGCACAATAGCGTACCTCATTATGATCCTCTATTGCACCCAAATTACCTACAAATCTTATGCCTTTGCTATCATCTACATCCTTTCTACCTCCTATACCTACACCACTTCCAGTATCCTCATCATTACCTATGCCATTCCCTTCTCTTCAAATATTACCTTCCACATTGCCTCTTACTACAACCTTCACCACACCTCCATTATCACCTTGGCTAACCCAACCCCTTCCACCATCTACCTTCCCTTCTACATCACACACTTCTTCTTCACCTTTACTCAAGAAGGTGCAACCAAGTCCCAAGAACCCACTACCCTCCAAAGAGGTAGTTAAAACTACACCACCTATAACAACTAGTTCACCTGATACATATTTACCCAAGAAGGTGCAATTCAAACCTAAAACCATACTATCTACCAAACAGGTGGTCAAACTTACTCATCCTCTGATTCCACCTCTAGCGGTGCCTCTCCCAACAAATTCACCCACACTTCCATCCAGACCCACACTTACTTCACATTGCGATCCATTGGCATGGTCTTACACAACACTTAGGTAACCTTTTGGAAAACTCTGTCATCACATTGCCACCACTTAGATCTTACGACCCATTGAAACCTAAACCAGAAGGGTTTGATGATACCAAAATTTTTGCTTACCATCGTGTGCTAGGGCATGATGTGGAAATTTGTAAGGCTCTTAAGACTATGCTTCTCTAACTATGTCCTCTCGAAGAAAACTTTGATGATGATAATATTTTAAATAAGGACCCTCTTCCAACTACACCTATTACCCCACATCGGCGTCCCATACCTATTCAATGACCTTCATCTCTCCTTCCACAACCCTTTTATCCTCCAACATTTGAGATCAATCTAGTCCACATAAGAGAGCTAACCAAATTTCCACAAAAATGACAATGTGCTGCATTGTTTTCACAAAACTAGTATATCCCCTCACTATATTTTTTCCCATCCTGTCGGTAAACCTATCACGGTGCAATTTCTCCTTTACTGCAGATCAATATGGTTCAAATTTCCACTCGATCCCAGAAGGAAAAAGGAAGGAGAAAAAAACCAGCTTATCCACTATTCTTTTACCCAATATTCAATCTACACCTACACCAAAAATCACCATCCGTGGACCCACATACCCTATCTATGACAGGGTTTCCTACCATATAATGCTTAAAAAATTACACCCTTCTCCTCTCAAAATGTATTTGTACTACCTCGTCCAAACCTCTGAGCCTCATCTGCAGGACCTCATTGAAGTCCTACAATCTATTGAGGTTTTACCTAATGACCCTACTCTTGTTGCATCCATTATCACTCCTCATCATGTGACCTCTCTAACCACTTTGTCCCCTTCCTCTGCACCCACTACCACTCATCAAGTATCCGCTCTTAGTTTCTCTAACGACGAGATTATACCTCTCAAATCAGATGATCCTAACCCTACCCTATTTATTTCCATCTACATTGATAATATACGTGTTTGATGCATTATGATTGATGTAAATGCCAGTATTAACATCATTTCCTCTCATGTGTACAACCAAATGTGCATCCCTACTAATTACATGCATAATAACCTAGTTATGTTGCATTCATTCAACAATACCATGACTTCCACCCATGGCACCATCATTCTCCACATTCATGTGGGCCCCTGTACCATTCCTGAATTATTCTGTGTCTTAGAGGGGGGATTCGAGTACAACATGCTCCTTGGCCAACCTTATATCTGCGTCATGGGTTGTGTTCCTTCAACCTTACACCATTGTTTAAAATCCAAACATGAAGGACATAACTATACCATTCCAGTCGACCCTTCACCATTCAAGACCTATAACATGTTGTATTGACCCAATAATGTTCTTATACTCGTTAAGGCTTCTACCACTGGTACCACTTCTTCTTCAGTCACTGCCTCATCCACTAGTTTTTCCTCTACATATTCCATAACTAAATCCTCTATTCCCACTGCTACCTTAGCTTCTGCAGCTTACCCATCAGCTAACCCATCTACATCTCAAACAACTAATTCTTCTTCTTCCCAATTGTCTAGTGATTCATCCATTCCTGCTACCCACATATCAAATACTAATCCCTTAGAAGGTGTTTTTCAATGCCTCACTTTGGGGGAGTACCACCTTTAAAACATTGACACATTTCTTACTCCTCAAGAGGATGGAAACCTTAACCAACATCCCCACTATGATCACCACATATGAGAGGTTTTCCCCTATGGTCCTCCCCACCTTCGCACCAAATTAACATATGGGGGACTTGATTCTTCGGCCTACTCACCCGAACCACCTTCCCAAACTTAACCATTTTCCTCCGACCTTCAATCTCTCACCAACCACCTCTTTTCCCACACTTTCCTCCATCGATGTGCTTGGAAGAGCTTTGGCTTTGGTTTCTATGAACAAGGCCACCATATTATCATTCATTGCACCACTCGTAAGCATAAAGACAACATTGGTATTAGATTTTACAAACCACCTTCTAGAAAGTCCCGAGTGGATCTCATTGAGGATGATAAAAATTCCCCACCTCATTCACGAAATTCACCACATTCACGTATAGATTCTATGGACCCAGAATCAATTCCTCCTAACTTTTTTTTTTTTTCATAAACACCATTTCCCTAGGACCTTTGACTTATTAACATGATGAAAAGGCTCCCTCTTCTCTTCCCTTAATGTATCCTAACATGATCAATGATGATACACATTCTATTAGCATCATTTAATGTCAGGATGATGAGTCTATTATCACCTACCTTGGTACAGAATATTATTATATTCACCGGTCATTACCTTCTGAGATGCAAACCATGTTGAATGAATCGACCATCGAAATCAATATTCACACTTAAGATGACCCACACATTCTAAAAATAGGCCAATCTTTAGATTCTATTGAATATGAAGCTTTCACTTCTTTCCTTCAGGATCATAGAAACACTTTTTCTTGGTCCTATGCTGATATTCCTAGTATTGACCCAAACATCATGGTCCACA
Organism: Taxus chinensis; assembly: GCA_019776745.2. Lineage (NCBI taxonomy): Eukaryota > Viridiplantae > Streptophyta > Pinopsida > Cupressales > Taxaceae > Taxus > Taxus chinensis. Next base: position 526,003,945 of record CM034152.1, read on the forward strand.
ATATCGTAACCATTCTTGATGCCAAACCCATGAAATAGAAGCTGCGAAAATTACATCCTCACATTTCCCTTCTTGTTAAAGAAGAACTCCAACATATTCTTTCAGTTTCCTTCATCATACTCATTGATTATCCCTAATGGATCTCTAACATCGTTCATGTCACAAAAGTGACATGGGGACTTTGTATTTACACGGATTTCCATGACCTTAACTTATCCTGCCCCAAAGATGATTTTCCTCTACGTAGTATTAACCAACTAATTGACCTCACCACCGGCTATGAGATGTTATCACTCATGGATGGTTTCTCGAGTTATAACCAAATATTACTCACCCTAGAAGATCAACACAAAACCACCTTCATCACTCCTAGGGGAACCTTCTGTTATTGTGTCATGCCCTTTGGCCTTAAAACGCCAGTGTTACATATCAACGGGCTATGACTTATATCTTTCATCACATTATGCGTAACATATTGGAAGATTACGTCAATAATCTTCTTGAAAAATCTAAACATCCGGCTGAACACCTTATATCCTTAGGGTTATCTTTGACTGTCTCGTTAAATACTGTGTTCACCTTCAACATAAGAAATGTGTCTTTGTTGTTCTCTATAGAAAGCTCCTTAGTTTTATTTTTTATTTTCATGGCATCGAAGTTGATCCTACTAAAATCAAGGATATTCTAGAAATGCCTCCACCTATCAACCTTTGTCAACTTCTTAGTTTTCAAGGAAAGTTACAATCTAATTGCCACTTTATTTCTCATCTTTCGATTGATGTCATCAATTTCATCATCTCCTCAAAAAGGATTTCTCCTTCAAATGGGATGATGAATGCCACAAATCCTTTGACACCTTGAAAAAATACCTCCTCCAACAACCTGTGCTCATTCCCCCTAAGGATGCCCAACAATTTTACCTTTATATTTCTGCTATTGATCATTCCCTAGGTGCCATGCTCACTCATCATGATGAGTAACTGTACGACGGAAAAGTGACATGCGAAATGTGGGAATCTACAAGTGACTCTTCCTCGCACTTGCCCTCTCGAGGTCGTGCTGAGATAGTTGGTGGGTATGGAATATGTGTGAGATGCAAACAAACTATTTAGGCAATCTAATTTCTTCAATACGTATTAGTGGAATTTGTGAGTCTAAGGCAAAGAAAGCCCTCCTAACTTGAACTGGTGTGATAGATCAGTCAGTAAGGATGACTACTCGAAGGCTCCAATCAATATCGAGTTCTGGCATGATTCAATCTATAGGTTGTGGAATACGTGGGAAAATGACCCGGGATAGTTTCGGTGTATTACTTCGGATAGGGTCATATGGTGGATGGTAAATGAAGTCAATTCTATGGATGATTCTCTGGCCTAGTCGAGAATTCCCTAGCTCTATTAGTTGCTGTGTCTAGCAAGGATAATTGTTCGATGATGATAGGTGGAAGTGGGGTAGACCGGAATACTAGTGTGCTTAGGCCAGTGTCTATGTCTAATTCTCCTATAGATTCGTTGGGCTACGGGATTTGTGGGTCACAACCATAGATTTTTAGTTGTTGTGGACCCTGTTATGGTCATGCATGAAATCAAGTCCTAATCTCTAATATCCAGTAATCGTATGCTTTCTCAGCTTCTATATTTAGGATCAATAACTGTGTGATTTTCTCAGAATACCCTATAGGAATTTGTGCAACCTAGATTCTTAGGCTGGTATCTATATCTAGAAGAGTGTCTCCTGCATCTGGCTGTGGGACCAAAGGATCACAACCAAAGGTTTGTTTTCTTTCAAACCCTTATACAGTCATATGAATGTTTCCTAGGGTAATCTGTAGTTTGGTTGATTTGACCAAAACGTGTGTGCTTGGTCGTCTTCCACGTTTAACCCACTCAATTGGGAATTGATTTCTTGCAAGCTTACCGTTGTTTGGAAGACTTGAATCCTAAGATTTTGATCTATATCAGTTATCAATGTGATGAGATTGGGTTGAGGCACGATTGGCTCGAATACATATTCTCTGGGCTCTCTAGGTCCCAGTGATTGTCATACAAAAGCAATAATGTAAAAAGAACTACAATAAAATGAAACTTAACTATGTCGAATATATCTATATACGACTTCTCTATTTTTTTGTGTTTTTTGATGAATTTTACGAATTTAAGAAAGAAACTATTTTAAAATATCTAGAAATTAAAACTAACATAATAATTTAAAAAAAATAAAAAATAACCGAGTATAGATATCTGTCTGTGTAATTTTTAGATCTATTCTAAACAATAAAATAGCTTATCTAATCTATTTGCAAGATTCTCGATCCTACCTCAGAAGTGAGGAGTGAATCATAGTTTCTTACAAACTATCAATCCCCACAGCTTCCCTGGAAATATCGAGAATAGAATTTACTAAAATAAAGTAATTAAATACTCTATTTGATATGATTCTAACTAGAACTTTGAAAGCTAGATCTTGGATTCTGCAGAATAGTGGCGAATCCGATGATGTGTGTGATCTTGTCCCCTTAGTGTGATCTCCTCATTCCTTCATGTTCATGTGGATCTAGAAAAGCGTGTAATGCTAGCATCAACATAATTAGATACTGGGAAAAAGGTAGCTCAAGACACAAACTGAGTATAATGTGAGTAGGAGAGGGATAGCGTAAGAGTACAGAGCTTGGCTTATGTAATTCCTAGTGGGATCTATTGCAAGTCATGCAACATAAAGCATCCAGAACCTGAAACGTATCCTGTTTGAGGAGCTAAAATTGCAACTTTAATGGCTTCCTAAGCTATTCTACTCCAATGGATTGGATGAAATAACAACACTACTTGCACAAGATGGATTTGTAGCTTACCAACAGTAAAACAATGCTAACTAAGCATGCAATGAAACTAAAATATGAATCCTAAGCAAGATAAAAGACTGAATTACTGAAGTGAGAAGATGAGAAGTGAATGAGGGGCCATTTGCTCTGAGCACAAGCTAACTATTTATAGTGTTTACATTTACCGAAGGTAAAAATCAAATAGAACTCTTAAACTATAAACAATGGCAAAACACTATTCCAGGGAACCAGAATCATAAATGCAAGCTCATAACAGTGAAAGAAATCTGGTAAAAAATTGAATTTACATGAGTCGTGTTAAAAGAGCTTTCTGGAAAATGCGTAAAGGACCACCACCCTGAGCAGGGTGGCGGTTACAAGACCGCCGCCCTATTCACGGAGGTGGCAGTCATGAGACCGTCGCCCAGGCAGGGCGGCGTAGTTTCGTCACTGAAGAGAAAAATGGAAAGAAAAGAGGGGAAAAAGGGAAAAACAAAGTACGCAGGGGATAAGTGGGGCATACAGGATGTTAACGTACACTCGGAGAGATTTTTCGGATACCAAACACCTTGTGAGGAGACTTATGTCATAATTGGGGCACGTGTCATGTGGTTCTGGCAGTGCAGTACCTTACAGTTTTGGGGTACATACATATTTCCCCCTCGGAGAAGCATTTTAGCCATGAAGAGGTGTAAAACAGTGGGTCCAAGTATGGCGGTCCCAAAATGGGAAGTTAGAAGTTATGACCTAATACATCCGTGTGTTGAAATGACGTCGTCCAAGATTCCCGTTATCTACAAAACGAAAAGAGAACTCAAGTGCAAATAGACGTAATAGTTTGAAAATAAACGCTAAAATAATAGTGAAATAAGAACATACCATTTGTGTGAGGATAGGAACTTACCTCCGTTGGCACTCCAAACCTGTGAAAGAGTCATTTAAAATGAACTAGGGCACTATATATATGAAAGTGGGCCCATTTTCCTATTCATTTGTGTGAGTCGATTTGATTGATTTTGAGCTCTGGGACCCACGGTGACGGTTTCTTGCATGAGTTGAGTTAAAACGTCTGTGACGACATAGCAATCATGCCTCCACATGCGGAACATTGACCTGCAAGATCACAGGTTAGTTTTCTTCAGTTTATCCTTTTTACCCCCTTAAATTTGAAATGCTAAATACTTTGTCATGGGGGGGTAGTTTTTGAAAATGTTAGTGTTAAAAGGTCCACCTAGGGGGGACGCCTACTGGGTAGGCTTTGTTTTTTAGGTAAAATGGTCATTTTTTACACTTTTTAAGTTTTTTAAGTTTAAAAACCTGCGTGGGTTTTTGGACCACGACCGCCGCCCTGCCCAGGGTGGCGGTTACATGACCGCCGCCCTGTTCAGTGGTGGCAGTTACATGACCGCCGCCCTTAAGGCAGTGCGATTACAAAACTGCCTCCCTGCTCATGGTAGTGATCTTGCACAGAATGACAAAAGGAACCTCTTTTTGAGATTGTGTTTGTATTTTTAGCATTTCTACATGCTTTTATGATTTTTCCAGTATTACTTAGATGCTAACTTTCTTTGTTTTGTGTGTTTTTGGGTGTATGCAAGTGAGAGAGGAGTATATCCGGTGGAGTCGAGAGAGGGAGTCTGATTGGCTCCCAAGGGTTCTAAATGCCCTCTCACAGGATGAGGAGGACACTCTTTAGTGGGCTGGGATACTGTGCATTTTGTGCATGCCTCACATTACACCATCTAGTCACATCCTTTGTGACTTGTTCTCATACTAGGATGTAGATCAGAACACCTTTTGATTCCCAGGGGTCCGCGGTGAGTGGACTATTACACTGGAGGACGTCTATCGTATTCTGGGGGTCCTGATCATCGGGAGATGACTCACCCTAGAGACAGTAGGCTCATGGGCATAGATTACACAATGGGCTACATATATGGGAGATGTAGTCATCTCCACGGGGTCGAAGAAGGGGGTGAGAGTTCGATCTATTCATTCTTTGCCCATCCCCTTACTTCGCTTGGCCATCATGGGGATCCTTGCCTCGAGACTGGTCGGGGACAAGGGAGGAGGTACATTACTATATTGCTGGTCCCCCATTATTACATAAATAAAGGGGAATGGTAAAATATATGCCTGGGGGACAGACATTCTTGGGACCACCTACCATGACTTATACAGGGTGGTCTGTTTTACAAGGGTAGTCCTTGAGCCACCCGACCCTAGTTATGAGTTGGGTCTATGAACATTTCATCCCTTATGGCAGGGGGTGTGGATGGTGGCAGATTCTAGAGCTGTGAGGGTAGCCAGATAGATAGACATGTCAGTGCTTAGAGCACCTCATCAGCTAGTTGCCTCCCTAACCTACTGTCGACATGGAGGCCAGACCATACAAGACTATGGTAGGCATATGGGGCGAGAAGGTTCTTACCTTGATCTCCTGCTCCACGATAGGGCAGCTTATTGATAGAGTGGGGCAAGTGGAGATGCACCCCTTTGGCCGTGTTCCTCAGTAGTTTGGCTTACCATAATGGGTATGCTTCCCCCAATGGCGCCAGTATACAGATTAGTCTGAGAGGCCAGAGAGGGGCCTAGAGGCTAGGGTTGGATAGTGGTTACTCCTGGCATTCGTATTGCAACTAGGAGGATAGTTTATGCTAGAGGGAGAGCCGGTGCACCTCAGGCACCTTTACTTCAGATTGCCGCGGGTCCTACCCACAGCAGCGATGACCCCATTGAGGTGGACTCCAAGTCTGAGGAGTTTACGAGGAGGGGAGACAGAGGAGGAGATCGAGGATAGTGATCCTAAGTGGTACGATACCCAGGATATCATGCAAGCGGAGAGGGCTGAGCAGAGTGCAGAGAGGGTGACTCTAGTTTTAGAGGATCCACTCTCCCAGGGCCATGGGGAGGATGAGTCCGTTGTGGGGCGTTACGTTGCTTCAGCCACAGGAGTAGCCCCTCAGTCGGTAGCGGCATCCATGGCGGGCGTTGATCCCATAGATCCATCTTGGAGGCCTGGTGATCCGAGTAAGTTACCCTCTCTCCCTTCTAGTGTTTGTTTCTTTATTAGGATCTCCTGAGTTGCTATCTTATATATTAATTTCTTGTTTGGTTTATAATTTGTTTTCTCCTTTGTTTGCAGAGACCGCCGATGAGTGGCAGGACTTGATACGCAGGGTATGCACTAATACCCTGATGATCCCCATGGAGAGGACCCGCGCAGAGCTGTCCGTGGATGCTGGGGAGACTTCAGCAGCCGATAGACATACCGACATCTTCACTCCAATCTAGCATGTGGCCATGATGGTATCGACCCTTCGCACATAGTTAACAGGGTAAAGGACGGCTGAGCGCTTGATGAGGAGCCATTCCTATGGTGAGACTGCAGCTGCCCCTCGGGATCCTGAGCCCTCCGTGCATTCAGAGCGCCGGCGTAGCCGGAGTCCTAGGCATGGGCGTGCACCTTCAGAGGGGTCTCGTAGGGATTGAGAAGCCACTTGGCTCTCGTAGATTTTGTACTATATATTCTTTTGTATATCCCGGGCTCTTTGAGTGTTTTGACCATGCTTAGTGCATGATGGCATTGTATATAAATGTTGATAATTTATATATATGCATTCGTTCTGGATCAAAATCTTGGCATTCATGACTTTCTTTCTATTTCCAGTTTCCTACACTATGATGTATGTTCATATGCCTTTTTTTAGAATATATGCAATGGTGAACAAATGATGCAAGCGTTTTACTTTCCTTTTATGTTTCATGATGCTGATATATGATGATGTAAATATAATGTGATTTTGAATCTTAGTTTCTCTAAGAAATTTTGGATACTTCATGTTTGTTTTGGCAAAGTGATGAAAACAAACCATTATGATGAATAGATAAACCTGCCCCTACCCTCATCTCCACGCAACTAGTAAGATGCGAGGGCTTATCACCAAGAGTTGGGAAGAGCGAAAGTTATGAGGTGCAGTGAAATGATAGTGATGAAAGACAAACAAAGCTTTGGCGGAACCAAATTAGGACATGACAAGTCCACTTCACTCGAGTGACTTCATAGTTTTGGATGTAACTTGCTTTGTGGTTTATCCAGACTTAGACCCGTAGATGGCCACATAGTAGACAAAATCTGGGTTTTTAGGATTTTAACTCTCTTGGGATTTTGAACATCTGATTCATTTGTTTTTGACTCAAAGTTTCAAAGTTTGAATTGTTTATGTATGACCTTTTGCATTTATTTGTTAAGAGGAACCCCTACACTTTTCCCCATGCTACTAGTAAGAAGCGTGGGTTTATCACCGTGGGCAAAGCATAGGCAAGTAAGGGCATTTCCATCCTTTCCTAACCCTACGTCACTAGTAAGAGACACAAGCTCATCACCAAAGGTTGGTGGGGCAAGGAAATGTGTAAAATTAAAATTTTCTATTTTGATCAATGTTTGACTTGTTTATTTGAGTAAAATGTCAGTATGTATTTATTTCCAAAGAGATATACATATGGGATAGATGTGACACCATGAAGTTTCTAGAACAGACCATAGGCAAGACACCTACCCTAAGAAGAAACCAAAAGTGAGAATAAACTTGCAGATCTTGGTATGGTTACCATTAAGACTTTGTCATGTCTAGCTTTATTTGATAAAAAAAAATGATTCCGAGATAATTTGATGATATCATGAAAATGGAGAAGTAATGAATTGATTTGAGAATAGATTCCTTGATCATAATTTGTGTACGAAACAAGTGGACAATATGATCCTAATCTATATGAAAATGCAATGTAGATAGATATATAAGTAGTGCTAGCTGTTTACGCGTATAAACGCTTGAGGTGCAGGGAATTGACCGTTTCGCCAAATTCCTCACCTTCTAGCGTACATAAGAGGTATGCACCGTTTCCATAGTCCTTCATGACTCGGTATGGGCCCAACCATTTAGGCCGGAATTTCCTTCCTTCACCGGTCTTCTTGTCGATTCGGATGTCTAGCCATAGAACTAGATCACCTTCATATATGTCACGTTCATAGGCTTTCTTGTTATATTACCGACACATCCGGTTGGCATAGACTCTATGCCATTGCGCAACATCTAATCTAGCTTCATCTAGGCTCTCTAATTGGGAGAGATGTCCTTCCCTGTAAGCATCTTCATCCAGAATCCCTTGTAATGAAATGCGGAGACTGGGTATTTCAACCTCGAGTGGGAGAACTGCCTCTACCCCGAATACTAGCGAGAAAGGAGTTACTCCCGTTGGTGTTCTTATTGAGGTTTGGTGGGCCCATACGGCCGGATATAACTTCAAGTGCCAATCTCGTTTGTTTTGTTTCACCGTTTTAAGGAGAATGGATTTTAGTGTTTTATTCGTCACTTCAGCCTGTCCGTTGGCTTGAGGGTAATACAAAGAAGCCATATGATGGCTTATTTTAAATTTGTTGCGTAGCTTGTGAACCTCTTCATTTTTAAAAGAATTTCCATTATCGGAGATAATGATTTGCGAGATACCATACTTACAAATGATTTGGTTCAAAATGAACTTGGCGATTACAGAACCAGGTATAGTAGTAAGAGGCATAGCCTCTACCCATTTGGTAAAATATTCGGTGGCCGTGATTATAAAATTATGGCCGTCTGTGGCTGAGGGAGAGAATTTCCCTATTAGATCTAGGCCCCATGTAGAAAAGGGCCATGGAGTAGTGATTGGTTACAGAGCTTGTCCCGACATGTGGATCTCATGGGAAAATTCTTGGCACTTATGACACCTGCGTACGAACTCTATTACGTTGTGTTCTAAAGTAGGCCAGAAATAGCCCATTCGATGTATTTTACGAGCAGTGGCATGACCACCAAAGTGGCCTCCACACATTCCACTATGGGATTCATGGAGAATCTTCTTTGATTCTTCCGTGTCGACACATCTTAGGAGCATCCCATTGAACGCTTTCTGATAGAGCACTTGCTCTATAATGATGTATTTAGCTACGATAATATGTAACCACCTTCTTTGTTGCGGTGTAGCTCCTTCCAGATATGTATGGTATATGATTTAATTAATGATATCCGTGTACCAAGGACACTCAGAAATAGAGGGTCGGGTTTCGATGTAGTATACACACTCATCTGGAAAATCTAAATCTACTAGATTGCCTCCATCTAATGGGTTATCAGCTAACCAATCCGTGATGATTTGTCCTTTAACCGACTTCTGATTTACAAATGTTAATTCGAATTCTCCCATTAAGGTTATAAAACGTCCAGCCTTTTTAGACAAGGACCCTTGTGTGAGGAAAGTTCATAAATGGTCTGTTTTTACCATGACCCTTGTTTCTTGATTTAGCATATAATGTCTTAGGCGTTTGGTTGCAAAAACTATGGCGAGGCATTCTCGTTCTGCTTGGGTATAACGTGTTTCATAGTCGAGCAACATTCGGCTAATGAAATAAATTGCGTGTTCTCTCTTGTCATCGTCTTCTTGAGCCAACATGCAGGCTAGCGAGACATTGGTAGCTCGTGAGTATAAAATTAACGGGTGATCTAACTTAGGTGGCATTAGCGTAGGTGGTGACAACAAGAAACGTTTAACTGCGTTGAAAGCTTTATTGCAGTCTTCAGTCCAATCAATGCTATAATCTTTCTTGAGTAAATTGTTAATTGGATGTATGGCGAAACTTAAGTCCGGGATGAATCTTCATATTGCACCCAGATTTCCAAGAAATGACCTGATTCTAGATTCATCTGAAGGTGGAACCATTTCGAGGACAGCCCAAATTTTGGTTGGGTCAACATCTATCCCTCGTGACGATATGATGTAACCTAGGAGCTTCCCTCCTGTTACACCAAAGATGCATTTTTCTAGATTTAGCGTGACTCCACATTCTATCAGACGTGAGAGAATGATGCAGGATACTTCCGGATGGTCACAACGCTTCTTGGCCTTAGTCAACAGGTCATCTACGTAGGATTCCATGATTTTATGAATTAAATCGTGAAATATATATGTCATAGCTCGCTGGTATATAGCACCAGCATTTTTGAGACCAGATGGCATGAAAGCATAGCAATAAGTTCCCCAAGGAGTTATAAATGTGGTTTTAGCTTGATCTTGTTCAGATATTTTGATTTGATTGTATCCTGAGAATCCATCCATGAGAGACAAAAGTTCAAACCCAGCTGTTGCATCAACAATGACATCAATGGATGGCAACAGGAAGTCGTCTTTAGGACACGCTTTGTTGATGTCTCAGAAATCTATGCAGATGCGTATCTTTCCATTCTTCTTGAGAACAAGAACGATATTAGATACCCATTGGGAGTAATCGACTGGCTTGATGAATCCTACTTGGAGGATTTTTATTACCTCCTCTTTTACCATGAGAGCTACCTTGGGTTTCATGGGTCTCGATTTTTGTTTAACTGGCTTTGCATCAGATTTAGTGACGAGGTTGTGCACCGCGATGTGGGGTGTAACTCCTGTCATTTCCTTATAATTAAATGCAAATGCCTTCTGATGTTCTTTGAGGATCTGAGTGTGTATTTCTACTTCCTCTGGGGTTAACGAGGACCCTAGTTTCAATATCCTTGGTTCATCTTCCGTTCCGATGTTAATATCAATTGTTTCTTCGATCAAAGAGGCGTTACTCTCTTCAAACTCAGGTGGTGCTATAGGTAAATCCAAATCATCCCCATTTCCTACTGTGCATATGCTAGGTTCCATTTGTGAGGGAAGATCCACCATGGAATTTTCAAAGTAGGAAGATGAATGTGGGATTAAGGACAAATCTATCATATGATAGGAGAGATGTAGTGCTGCATAGGCGTTTAAGTAATCTAAAGTGGCCATGTCACTATCAACATGGTCTAGGATAGTAGATTCATTTCCGTTTAAAAGAGCATTTTTCATTGTCTTTATCAATGGTTTTGGGTCCTAAGGTGATCGGTAATATTATAGTTCCAACCGAGGTGGCTTTAAGACTATCATAGCCCCTTAGTGTATTTCGAGTTGTGGAACAATTGGTTTCTCCATACCATAGCTTTTGGAGGAAAGATCAGGGGACTATGTTAACTGCCGCCCCATCGTCAACCATTGCATGCTCTACATAGTTGTTATAAACCCATACTTGCAAATGTAAGGCTGGATCACCTCAGCGTGTGATCTACGCATCTGTCGGCATTTTTATTATCTCGAATATGAATTCGACATCCCTATTTGCCTGCTCTGGAGGATGAACATCAAAGTCCACATGATTCACCTGTGTTTCAGGCGGTGGAGTGATGTTAATTAGATGACCTAAACCTAATGCTTCTAAAAGAGCAGCCCTGTGGGTACGAGAGTTTTTTAGTAAGTCTAAGAATGAAATGTGTGAGAAGGTTTTTGTTAGGTCGTTAATCAAATCATAGGCTCCCACAGGTTTTACTATGATTTTTTGGATGTCATCCGCCTCTGGTAGGTGGCTTGGACTTGGCTGAGAGAAATACTCTCACGTCCTTATTATAGCTTCGATGGGTAGCTCAACGTCTAACTCCACTAAACCGACTACCTTAGGTCATGGCTGACTTCCGAGTTGTGGCGCAAGTAATGGATTTAGCGAGGACGAGGCTTCATGATCATTGTTTCCTGTCATTACACCTTTGTTCATCCTAGTTAGATTTAGCCTGTTATTATTGTGATTTGGGAGTGGATCATTAAAGATCTTCAGGGGTGCGTTTTGAGGGGAAACTGCCACTGAAAAGGTATTTGACGTTGGTGATGTAGGATCTGCTAAGAACATATCCATGAAGAGTTGTTTTTGTTCATCTAGCAAGCGTTGCATGAATTTATTGTAGTCACGACACGTTTTAGTGTCATGGCCTCGATTTTTGTGGAAACCACAATATGAATTAGGATTGTAATTCCTAGTTTGTTGGTTTGATGTGTATTGTGGCTCAAGATTTTGATCAAACCGTTGTTTATTAAAATTTTGCATTTGTTGTTTTTGGTTTGAATTCTGGTTTTGGTACCTAGTTGAATTTTGGCTTGGACCCTGTATGGGATTTCACCGTCGTTGTTGTTGTTGTGGATGGTTAAAATCCACTGTATTGATTGTCGGGGTAAAGTTGTTATTTCGTTGGTTATAAGCTTGTGATGGAGTATTGGCAAAATTTACCTTTTTAGACTATCGGTTACTCCATATGTTGTTACACCACGATTTTTGTTAAGGATTTTAGGTCCTTGATTAACGTTTGTGGCAGTAGGATAAGTTGTAGTGTTCTGGTTGGGGGCGATTAACCTCCCGTTTGCTCCATATGTTTTGCAACCACTATCAATTGCCGCTTGATCTATTCGAAGAGTGCTCTCAAGTACTTCATCGTAAGTTCTTAATGGGAACTTATGGACTTCTTCCTTCACCTCTTTGCTAAGCGAGTGAAGGAATAAATCACATAGTTCCATTTGATCCATATTTGGAGCACTTGCCGAAGAATAAAGAACTATACGCCACCTTTGGATGAAATGGGCGACAGATTTGTTGTGTTCTTGTTTGATGTGTAAGAACTCTCTGATTCCTATTCTTAATAATTTGTTCATGTCGAAGGACTTGATGAACTCTAATACGAGTTGTTTGAATGAATAGATGGAAGCTTCAGGTATTCTATAATACCAATCGAGAGCGATGCCTTCTAAGTTTTTTGGGAATATTTTAGCAACAACCCCATCCCATGGGAGTAGTTCTTGAATGGATGTAGCGTAAGCTTTGATATGCGCATTTGGATCTCCCTCTCCTTTGTATTTGGGAAAATCGGGAAGAGGTCTTGGAAGCATGATGCTTCGTATGGTGAAATCCAAGGGCTCTTTCAAATATTCTGAGTATGTCCCTATCGCATATGTTTCGACCATTGACGGTGCCTGCTGAGGGAGCGGTGGTGGGATGGTTTGTTGGTATGGCGCAGCGTATGCATTGGCAGGGGCATAAGGAAGCCCCTGTGTTTGAGAAAACATGCAGGGAGAGGAGAACATATCCCCTTGTGGTGATTTGGAGTACATGTTTAAGTATGACGGGGTACTGTCCAGGAATGGATTGTTTTGTACTAGACCGGGTGGAACAATGTTAGAGATGGTGGGTCTCGTTGGTGTTTGTTGTGAATACTGAGGATTCATGCCTAACGTGCCTACTCCTGTGAGGAGATCTACTTGGTTAGGATGGTGTGGAGGATTGGAACTCCATGCTTGCATGAATTGCAAATTTTGACTTACATGGAAAAGTTCTAACCCTCTAACCTTTTCTATTAGAGTTGAAATGACTTCATTTGGTGAAGTCATGGTGTTTTTCCATAGTGGTGTTTGTTGTATACCATGGTTTTGTATAGGTATGTGACATCCTGTTATGAAATGATCACTATCTTGCCAAGTTTCTCCGAGAGTATTTCCTATATGCAATGGCACAGAGGTATTTTCTTGAAAAGAGACCTCGGGTTGTGTTTGTAAACCTCCTACAGGTGGATACACACTTCGAGAACGTTGGTCGTTCCCGGCATAACGTACCAAATATTCATCGTCTAAACCTCGGTATGAGTCTGACTGTCTACTAATTTGTGGTCTACGTAGTATCTGAGGAGATGAACTAGATTCTCCGGTGAACGTCATGTTATTCGAGCCTGAAGGCTCTGTTTGTTGCATTTGAGCAAGCTGATCTAACTCCTTAGTTTGAAATGACGAGTTATATCTGATTCTCAGAGTTTGTGTTGACAACTGGTTAGTTGATTAGTTGTCACCCCATACTAAGAGTGAGGGTGATGATTGCCTATATTGCTGGGTGTAATATGCCTCAAGACCCAAGAGGGGTCTGCCATATGCATCGAATCCCGACATATTCGGGGGGTATATGAATACTCGCAAAATAATGGGAGGGAGTGAAAGTGATGGTTAATGAGGTAGAAAATGACTAATGAGATGGAGAAGGTGAAAAAGTTGTTTTTTTCATGTCAGGTTCACCAATTTTGTACGACGAAAAAGTGACATGCGAGCGTGGGAATCTACAAGTGACTCTTCCTCACACCTGACCTCCCGAGGTCGTGTCGAGACAGCCGGTGGGTATGGAATATGTGTGAGATGTAGACAAACTAGTTAGGCAATTTAATGTCTTCGATATGTATTAGCAGAATTTGTGAGTCTAAGGCAAAGAAAGCCCTCCTAACTTGAACTGGTGTGATAGATCGGTCAACAAGGATGACTACTCGAAGGCTCCAATCAATATCGAGTTCTAGTGTGATTTGATCTATAGGTTGTGGAATACGTGGAAAATGACCCGGGATAGTTTCGTGTATTTCTCCGGACAGGGTCATATGGTGTATGGTAAATGTAGTCAATTCTATGGATGATTCTCTGGCCTAGTCCAGAATTCCCTAGCTTTGTTAGCTGCTGTGTCTAGCAAGGATAATTTTTTGATGATGATAGGTGGAAGTGGAGTAGACCGAAATACTAGTGTGCATAGGCTAGTGTCTATGTCTAATTCTCCTATGGATTCATTGGACTGCAGGATTTGTGGGTCACAACCATAGACTCTTAGTTTTTTTTGACCTGTTATGGTCATGCGTGGAATCAAGTCCTAATCCCTAATATCCAGTAATTTTATGCTTTCTCAGCTTCTATATTTAGGATCAATAACTGTGTGATTTTCTCATAATATCTTACAGGCGTTCTTGCAACCTGGATTCTTAGGCTGGTATCTATATCTAGTAAGAGTGTCTCCTTCACCTGGCTGTGGAACCAAAGGTTTGTTCTCTTTCAAACCCTTCTAAATTCATATGAATGTTGTCTAGTGTAATCTGTAGTTCGGTTGAATTGACCAAAACATGTGTGCTTGGTCGTCTTCTACGTTTAACCCACTCAATTGGGAATTGATTTCTTGCAAGCTTACCGTTGTTTGGAAGACTCGAATCCTGAGATTTTGATCTATATCTGTTATCGCTATGATGAGATTTGGTTGAGGCATGATTGGATCAAATACGTATTCTCTGGGCTCTTTAGGTCCCGTGATTGTCATACAAAAGCAACAAAGTAAAACGAAACTACATTAAAATGAAATTTAACTGTGTCGAATATACCTATATATGATTTTCTCTATTTTTTTGTGTGTTTCCTGGTGAACTTTACGAATTTAAGAAAGAAGCTGATTTTAAAATATCTAGAAATTACAACTAACATAATCAATTTAAAAAAAAACAAACAAAATAACCGAGTGTAGCTATTTGTCTATGCAATTTTTAGATCTATTCTAAACAATAAAATAGATTATCTAATCTATTTGCAAGATTCTCGATCCTACCTCAGAAGTGAGGAGTGAATCATAGCTTCTCATAAACTATCCATCCCCACAGCTTCCCTGGCAACATTGAGAATATAATTTACTAAAATAAAGTGATTAACTACTCTATTTGATATGATTTTAACTAGAACTTTGAAAGCTAGAACCTAGATTCTGTAGAACAGTGTCGAATCCAATGGTGTGTGTGATCTTGTGCCCTCAGTGTGATCTCCTCATTCCTTCATGTTCACATGGATCCAGAAAAGTGTGTAATGCTAGCATCAACAGAAGTAGATATTGGGAAAAAGGCAGCTCAGAGATACATACTGAATACAATGTGAGTAGGAGAGGGATAGCACAAGAGTACAGGGCTTGTCTTATGTAATTCCTAGCGGGATCTATTGCAAGTCATGCAACATGAAGCGTCCAAAACCTGAAACTATCCTATTTGAGGAGCAAAACTTGTAACTTTAATGGCTTCCTAAGCTATTCTACTCCAATGGATTGGATGAAATAACAACACTGCCTGCACAAGATGGATTTGTGGCTTACCAATAGTAAAACAATGCTAACAAAGCATGCAATGAACTAAACTATGAATCCTAAGCAAAATAAAAGACTGAATTACTGAAATGAGAAGATGAGAAGTGAATGAGGGGCCATTTGCTTGAGCACAAGCCAACTATTTATAGCATTTGCATTTACCCAAGGTAAAAACCAAATAGAACTCTTAAACTATAAACAATGGCAAAACACTATTCTAGGGAACCAGAATCATAAATGCTAGCTCATGGCGGTGAAAGAAAGCTGGTAAAACATTGAATTTACGTGATTGTCATGTTAAAAGAGCCTTTCTAGAAAACATGTGTAAAGGACCACCGCTCTGAGCAAGGCGGCGGTTACAGGACCGCCGCCTTGTTCAGGGTGGTGGTCACGAGACCGCTGCCTAGGCAGGGCGGCAGTTTCATCACTGAAGAGAAAAAGGCCAAGAAAAGAGGGGGAAAGGGGAAAAACAAAGCACGCGGGGCTAAGCGGGGCATGCGGGATGTTAACACACACTCGGAGAGCTTTTACGGATCCCGAACACCTTGCGAGGAGACCTGTATCATCAGTGGGGAACGTGTCACATTGTTCTGGCAGTACAGTACCTTACAATTTTGGGTACGTACAGTCACCCAAGTGACCGAATTTCATCCCCCAGTTCTTTAAAACAACTTTTTACACCTTCAAAAAGTTAGCCATACGGATCGCTGCCAACGTGTCGTCGTACTTAGCTCATTGGTGGAATCTTGTCGTCCACTAAACTTTGTCATTACCTGAGCTCAACCAAGGAAACCTTTGAGGGACCAATATTGACCCCTTACATTACATGTACGCCAATCCCAACTCAACATCAACATGTTGAACATTGCCTCATGGTTCTTACAGACCTAGTTCGATGAATTCTTATTGCTTCAAAAATCACTGTAAAAGGATAAAAAAATGTTGACCAACTTGCAAACGCGCCTCACTCCACCTTTGTCAAAGCTTGTAACTTTGATTTCCATCATAGAAACTTATTAATTCCCTCTCCATGGATGGCACACGTTGTCTCATAAGACCTAATTCATCAATGGTTAAGAAAAATCAACATAGAGAACCGAGAAGAAGAACAATGGAAATATCCTCATTGCCATCTTGATGAAGAGCCTAAACAGTTATCTTCCAAATTGGCGCATTTTGATTGTACGAATCATTTATCACCGAGTATGAAGCTCTCTTGTTAGGCCATTCAAACCAAAATTCAATCCTCCCTAGTGGTACATAGAAAATTCACAATGAATAAATCTCATTTATTGCTCAACTAGAAGTGAACCAAATTGAATTTCCTATCAAACCGTTTGTTGGATTGAATGAGATAATTTCTAAATTATAAGCATCATGTTCACATGCTTTTGAAAACCTATCACCATTATGGAACTTCAAAACATTTCACGTTCTACTAATGAATTTTTAAAAATCTATGACATATAATTGCTTATCATCATCCATTACTTCACCCTCTAAATTGACATAGTATTTGTCATAAAAAAAAGTGAGTTAACCTCTCCATTTCTCAGGGTTATAATTGGGTGAAACTGTGCAAAAATTGGAGGGAACGATCATTGAAAAATCTAGTTTCATGTGAACTAGTTTTCGTGCCATGAAATCCCTATTTTTTAGGGACTATGGTGGGCTGTGTTTTTTATCAGAATTCTACCCTCCATATCTGACTTACAATTCTCAACATTCCTGAAGATTCAGTAGGCGAAATCATCTAAAATGTCATCATTGGAAGGATCTTCTCTATAAACATGTCTTTGATGATTTCTCTCAAACTGATGTTTTTTCAGTTTATGAAAGTCCCTACAACATCAGGGATAGTGGAGGGCTGTGTTTTTTTTTAGTCACTTCATTCCCCTAGATTTCAATGAAGCATATAATTTTACCACTGGGCTATCAGGTAGAAGGAATTACTCAAAACTTGGATTGCATGTGACCCTATGAATCAAGAATTGTGTGAACTGTCAAGACCCGTTTTGTCGTAATATTTATCACACCCCTTGTGGCGCACTTACTAAGTCACATGAGCATGTATCCTCTGCATAGGGATCTATGGATCTTGTCGGAGGGATTAAGCCACCATTCTTCCCAGATTCCACTGAAGAAGGCGGTATTACAAAGAGGGAGCTATCGCAGGCAATGGGTCATCAAAATGGTACATCTTGACTTCTACAAATTCACACTTACTAAAAATATGTGAAGTCATAACTCATCAGAGTCAGTTTTGGCACAATAGGTTGTTCCTCACCACCTCGATCACTGATCATGAAAAACAATACAAAAAACAAAACCTTACGGAAACTTTGTGATGCCTTCAGGCATTCAATCCTAGTCATTTCCTTCATAGGGCTATTCTAAGATCAAATGGATTAGCTTCATTCAACTTGGTGAGCTCTAAATGAGATTAATATGGAAGTGAGTTGATCACACTGTGTAAGGAGTTGGCAAAGATTCAGAGTTTCCTTTTGCATAATGGAGCCTTCCATCACACGAGGATTCACACCTCAGACTGTCATTGAGAATGACCTTTACTCTTCTGGCCTATGGTCTAGAGGTTCTCTTTCATCTCGAAGTATAAATTCCCCATGTCTTTGTCTCTCACTTTCAAATATATTCTCAACGATGATGATTTCGTTGCTAGGATCGTTTGACACTTTTTGAGTTATTAGCCTTTAATTTCACTCTAAAAGTGACTTTAGATCACATCCAAATGTACCAATTAAATCACCTTGACATGCATACAATAAACATGACTAATAAAATATTGTTTAGGAATATGAGACCTCAGTCTGAAGTTAGGAATCAAGGCATATAACAAGGGTCGATGAAAAGTAAGACAGGGCAAGTTTTCCTCTCATTAACTATGGACCCTATATGTAATGCTCATTCCCATTTCATCGGGTGTTTGGCGATTAATCTTGTAAACTCGAAGAGAAAACCATTGTACCTAGAGCCCCTCAAAGAAAAGGATCTTCAACCATTCTATTATTCTAATTAATTCATGTATCATCTTCTTTCTGATCAAATTTCTTCCATTCCAGCAACATACACCTGTACAACTTACCTATTTTAAGAATTAATAACTAAACAAGAAGGATGTTTTTAGCCTTTTTGATGAGGAGATTTCGAAAACTATGAGTCTTGCAATATTATCTTGTCATTGTTGCCATTTGCAGGGTTATTTCTTTTCATAAATGCTTGTATTAAAGTTTCTATCCTAGTGTGTGCAAGAATCTGATTTCCTACATGCAACATTCAGTTCCCCTATCTCAACCTCTCATTTCATAGATAACCCCAGCTTTATTATGATAAATTCCTCTCATAGCAAGAAATTTCTAGCTTTGCCTTTATGGTCAGTGGAGTTTCCCTGTTGGATCCTAAAAGTCAAAATGCCATTCCAAAGTAAATATCATGGGATGTTCAAACGTGCTACTGCATGATACGAAACTTCTTGTAACCAGATGCCTCCCTCAAGAGGGACTATATACCTCTTCAAGAGATCTTGGCTACTAGAAATCCACAAGTTTTTCCACTCAAAGGACAACTTTAAAAATTATCCCTAAAAAACATGTAGTCTATAAAAACAAAAGAAGACTAGTTCTATAAAAATAAAATAAAAATATTCATAAAGCTTCCCACATCGATCAGCTTCATGAAGACCTCAAGGAGATATTATATTCATCCCACATATACTTCTTGCATCGATCAGTCTATAAAAATTAAAAACAAAAACAAAAAGATAACTTTTTCTTCATGGACTTGCCTATTTTGGTCTTGGGTATCTTGCAGAAGAGGCATGTTGTCTCACACCAGGTTATGACTAAAACAAACATCTTTCACCTCACTTGTCTTTCCTTTCTAATCTTCTACCTACTCAAGGGGTGCATGCCGCAAATGTGACATTTCATGATCATGTGAATTTCTTCACCTTTATAACAGTCAATCATGCAATTGCATTTAGGGTCTTACGTTCATAAGCCAATCTTTGGTATGATAGACTCATAATGGTTCTTACCACTTATGAGGTTACTTTTTATCTCCTCTTACCGTTCACCTCTTTTCTTACTTATTGATCCTCCTTCATAGGTTTAGAACCTTTACACCTACATTCTAGGAATTCCTATTCCATCAAAATCATTCATATCTATTCCATAGTTAAAAACCATGTGTATTCAACCTATACTCAACCATGCTTATTCAACCTATATTAAACAATTCCATGCCTATTCAACCATGCTTATTCCTAAATTCAACAATGCCTATTCAACCTATGTTCAACCATGCCTAAACTTATTCAACCATGCCTATTCAATCTATACTCAACCATGCCTATTCGACCTATACTCAACCATGCCTAAATGACCTAAACTCAACCATGCCTATTCAATATAAACTCAATCATGCCTAAATGACCTAGAAATCAAACATGTCTAAAATGACCTACACTCAATCATGCCTAAAACCTACCGACCCATTCATCTCCCTTAAAATATTCTTCCCTAGCTTATGGGATAACTACATCAGCCTGAGGCCCCTTTCCGTCGGGGCTATGTAGGTAGCACTCCGAGGGCATGGGGCCCTTGGAGGTTAGCTAGATCACTTTTTCCCCTAACCAGTTTTCCCCCCTTTACATTCACATTTTACCCTAGTTAGTTTCCATTTTACACAAAACTGGGAAATTAATCTATCATAAAAAAACATACATACTTACAATTTAATAACACCAACCATATCATACATCAATCATTTAACATCTCTCACGATATCAAATACTGTAGAAATCTAAACCACAACATATATAGACATCATCATTTATTTTCCATAAGATCGGTCACTTGGAAATTACCTAGACTCCACCATGCCTATACCTAACCAAACCATACCTATACCTAACTCCACCATGCATGTACCTAACTCCACCATGCCTATACCTCACTCCATAATGCATAAATGACCTAGACTCAATTATAAAAAAATCACCTAGTTCTCCATGGTACACAATAGCAATGGAAATTAAAAGCAAGTACATCATCCATCC
The DNA here is from genome assembly GCA_019776745.2 of Taxus chinensis. Classification (NCBI taxonomy): domain Eukaryota; kingdom Viridiplantae; phylum Streptophyta; class Pinopsida; order Cupressales; family Taxaceae; genus Taxus; species Taxus chinensis. The sequence goes on from CM034152.1 coordinate 526,024,663, forward strand.
AAAAAGCATCACCAACTATATAACGGAAATGTCTGTGTATCAATACATACATACATATATATATATATAGATATAAATAAGTCTCAGTATCGTCAAAAATCTAACGTACAATCTTGCATGTCTTTGATACAGAGGCTAGTATATATATCAAAAATCAACAATGATAGTAGAATATCCACATATGGATATCAATCATCTCCCCACCTGACACCCTCCTCTATGGTATCACCTGTCTCCTCATCCCTACCAGTCACAGCACCGTACCAAAATCTCACCATCCTCTATCCGGCTTCACTATCTTGCCTCAATATCCTTTTCTCCTTTCCCTCTGCGGGGCATGGTATCTAGGAAGTAGTAACCTCACCCTAGCCCTGTCTCTGGGGGTTGAAAACCCCCTGTGATACCCAAGTTGTGAGTCCTAGATCTAGTCCTCTCACTGGCTACCTGTTAGAGCTTCAATACTTGGTGTAGGATGGTACATCAATACATGCATGGTCTCTAGATGGTCATAATAGTAACAAGCCTCATTCAGGGAATCCCTGAACCTCGCTATAGATATAATCTACAGTGGTGCCATCAGCCTCACTGCCACCTGTGAAACTTTTCCTGACCAAAAGTTGGACCTTATCTTAGTATAGGGAGCTTAAACTAGTTAGACCTTATCCTAATTTGCTGCGGAAGTACCTATGCGGACTTTCTAGGCCAATGTAGGGCTCCAACATGTGCCTGTGTTGTGACCAGAATAGCCTTGTAATCTTGTCAATCTAGCAACTTGTGCCTGTAAGGTGGCTACCTTCCACTCCATCCCAATCTCCACCCTATGCGGGATCTTGTGCCTTGTGTACTACTTGGGCCCGTAGGGCCATCACCTACGTGCCTGTAAGGTGGTCACTAGTGCATCTGATCTTATCAACTATCCCTACAAACCCTGTAATCTATGCCTGTAGGGAAGCCACCTACCCATGTAATGTATCTCTCTAAACTATTATTGTAGCTAAATCAAGATGCCCTAGCCTCGGTGGTGCCACCCATAGTTGTGCCACCCACCACTTCCTGTATCCATCGGTGATGCCCTACATCATCAATCCATCTATCTAACTACATGCTCCTCCTGCCCGATGACGCACACATCATCAATATGTTGATCTCACACCTGGGTCCTCCTACAACGTGGGATCACTACAGTACTATGGTGGATACAGGTGGGGGAACGTCTTTCCATAATCATCTATACGGTCTTTTGACCCTGTCCAGGTGGGGGCATCATCTTGTACTCCACATTCCACATTTCCATCTGACCCTATCCATGGGTATCATCTCGTGCTCCACCAGCATGTGGCCCGTATATTAATCTAAATAACTGAAATATCCTCTAACTCCTCAGCCATGACCTCTATATGACGGAAAACCAACATATGGCTGCCACACATGATATTCAACCATTGGTAGGACCCTCAAACATCCACCTGTAGTATGTAACATCATATGTGGCCCTGAGCCACTCTTCAGTTATGCCCCAACCAGTACCCATCCCCTGAAACCCACTATGTACAAACCTATCCCTAAACTAGTCGTATGCCGTGGTAACCAAACTAGATGCACACACACAATGTGCTCATACGCCCAGCAGTATAATAACTATGTTCAACACATACCAAACCTCCCTTGTACCTACCATAGGCCCATAGATCCCTATACAACTAGACTAGAAAATTTGGTTCCCAAGCAAAGAACATACCTATTTATCAATCATGTACTGTAGCACCCCCATCAATGCTCATGGAAATCTCCCACCCTTGGAATTCAGGAGAGAAAAACAGCCTACTACCACCATCATAAAAATAGATAGCCTAGTCTCCTATGGATATGTTGCATACATATCCCCATAACTCAAACTCACACTGTGATAACTCAACATGCCCATCGCATCACCAAATACCACCACTATCTTCTCCACCGAAGCCTCACTCGAAATCGAATACACTGACTCCCCAACAATAGGAATCTGTAGGATCCTATACACATCCTCCAATGTGATGGTCATATCACCAGTCGGTAAATGGAAGGCATTGGCTGCGGAGTCCCATCTGTTGATGAGAGTGACCATCAAGCTAGGATCTCGGCCTATACGCTTATAGTGCCTGATCAAATCAAGTCCCATATTTGATATGTGTTCTCACTCCTCAGGTGTCACACTAGACCACATATGTACGAATAGAGGTGGTACTATATCTCTCATAGTCATCTGATCTCTTACGTACATCAACCAAATCAACACTGTCAAGTCAAGATTTATCACATCACCTATTCCTCAAACCTCAACTGACCTCATACTTAGCCATTTTTTTACCAAATCATACCTAACGCCATCAATCATACCTACCCTTCATTTGGTTTCCATACCTACCCTTTACTTATTTCACTTAAAACCCTAATGTCTCCATTCTGATACTTCCTACTATCATCAATTATTTCACCTACTTACCTATCACAAACCTACACAATCGTGCCCTACCTACACCCACTTTTCCCTCTTCCACCTACATTAGCCTTCACCTACCCCTACCTCACCTTTTTTTGCTTTCCTAGCTCTGTTTTTAACCTAGTTACTTTTTATAGTGATCGACATCGGTCACCTTATCCGTAATCGTTCCTCTTGACAGGTGTCGGTCGCCCTTTAACCAATCGATTCCGGAAAACCAAACCAAAGTTGGCCAACCCTTGACCAACATCGGTCATTGTTTCAGTGATAAACCGAAACCCCACTCCCTCCCATTTCAAAAAACAACCAACACCCACCAAAAACCTATCCTACCCCACCCAAATTCAACCTACAATAATTTCCCAGCCTATTTAAATTATATTTTCCCTTCCCCACCTCAATTTCACCGATTTTTACCCATATTTTAAAAAAAAATCCTCCCCAAATTCATTCATTTTAACCCAAATTTGTTTAAAACCTGATGATTGATTCCTACCTCCACTTGTTACCGTATCCGCAGTGGAACCTCTAATTTTTGCACATGTGGTCCTCATGCTCCCTCTCCTAGCTCCGCCATGTCCACGAATCCACTCCTCCGCTCACAATCAATCAGATATATGCACTCAATCTTGTGGGCCCGTCCACTAGATGCCAATCACCTCCTCATTGATTGTTGACTCCGCCCACTTTCACATCTCTCGCTTGTTGTTTTCTATAACTGACAATTAATAAATGAATCTGTAAAAAGTGGATTTTTTCTTTTTTAGCCCCAAATTGACATGACCAACGTCGGTCAAGTCGTTCCCTAGTCAACCGATATTGGTTAACCCCTAACCGACATCGGTCACCTCAATTAACCATATGGCCTCAACAATGCCTGTTTTTCCCAAAAAGATGTCATCATTGCACTATTTCCCCTTAGCATCACCTATTAAAAATCACCCCTAAGCCTACATTAAATTTACATTTTCTTAATTACACTTAGGGACATGTTATTTACCTATACCTTAGCCTTACCTTTTCCCTGACCTATATACCCTGACCTGAATCACCTTTTGTGACATTAGAATTTGTGTACTCGCTATACCTTGTGATGTTTCTACCCATGTTGTTTAGCCTAATGACCTTACCTTGCCTAATGTTGTGATGTTTATCTTGACCAAACCTTTGGTGCCCTAGAACAAAACCCATTACCCGTTCCTACACCTTGCCTAGTTGTGATTTAGGACCATATCCTATACCTTGAATACCCAAACCGCTTCAACCTCATTTGGATAAACCTATCAACCTTTGATGAAGTAGAGTTTGTAATCTCTTCAATCTAGTACCTTATCACCATCTATACATGTGTGTGTGTGTTTGATTGCCATTACCTATTACCCGACCCGACCATTCCCCTTACCTACAACCCATCCAACCTTGTTTTTTTTAACAACCTATTTATCAAACCATTCATCGAATCCATTTCCTACCTCATCAGTTCTTGGTTTAAGGGGGATCACTTTCATCCGTAATTGGGGCAAGATAATATCTGCTCATACGTAGGACATTGAATTCTTATTTTTGTCACCATCGCTTACCAATACAAGCTACGTGACAAAAACAGGCAAATGTAGACAAAAACTTTGGGTCACACTCCCCTTGGTCCCCTTTAATTAATTAACGTAATGTATTCACCTAACCATGACCCCTTACCCCGCGTTCATATTAATTTAATTAATTACAATTGAATTAATGTTCATCCTCACATTATTAATTAATTTAATTACTTTAATTAAGTCAATTTACACATCACCTAGACACCTCACCATGGACTTATTCCTAGCCTATTAATTAATTAAGACTAGGTCCTTACTTATCCTAACCAACTGGGACTTAGTCTAACCCTAAAATTAAAGTCCTATTCCTTCTCCAATAACACTCCCACTTATCTAAGTGCCAATCCTCGCTTAAGACCCAGATTGGCAATCAAAATCAAGCCAAAAATAGTAAATATCTACCTATTTTTGGTAAACCTAGACTTACCTACCTTAATCAACGCATGTTATTCCTCAACTGGAACCAATCACCTAACCACCATCGGTTACTTTATATACAATTTTACAACATTTTACCTAGGTTGGTAAATTTTCAGTTTTGAGAGAACTATTACATTCAAGTGTGAATCCAAAGCCTCTCAGCATCTAGATGTGTTGTCTACTCAAAATTCCCCTCTCTAACAAGGACAAATTTTGAAAATTTTGAGTCTAAGTGCTTTTTCTGAGATACCCAGGTTGTGAAGTCGAAAGAATCTAAGTTTGGGTCATTTTGTAAGTATTTCGGGTCTGTCGGGACTTTCTGGCCACCTGTCCCAAGTACGAAAGTGCAAGTTTTGTTCCCCGTCGGCCGAAATCCCCGAAACTGTCCCATTCTCGGGCCCGTCTGAACTTTTTTTGGTCCCAAGTGTCCCAAAACTTTTGTGCGCGCTTCC